>CAAKHD010033632.1:128061-141688 GCA_901007705.1 Fistularia tabacaria | reverse complement strand
CCCCCACCCCCCTATTAAATAACTGTTGAAATAACCCTGTCAGCACGGCAACCCCCCCCCCCCCCCGCGTTGCCCTTTAAATATTACAGCAAAGTCCCCCTTTGCCTCATTGCCGCTGACGTATTCCGTGCAATATAACTTCATTTTCCTTTTTCCATATTAGAAACTCCAGCCAGGCGTGCGTCAGTTTTATTTTATGCAAATGAGGCGGAAGAGCAGACTTGAAGATGTGGAGGTTCTCTACGGGAGCGAGTGAGATGGGTAGCGCTTGTTCGATGTTGTGGAGACAAAATCAGACTGAGACGGTTCGAACGTGTGCAGAGGAGGGATGGTGAAGATCTGGGTAGAAGGATGTTAAGGTTAGGGTGGAGGTACACCAGAGAGGAGGTTTATGGATGGGGGAAGTAAGTTGGTGTGAGAGAAGAGTAGATGGAGGCAGGTGATTGGCTGTGTTGACGCCTGGAGGAAGCAGCCAAATCGAAAAGAAGAAGTTGTATGATTAACAACCATTGTTTGGAGCATCAGAGTTATAGGGCCGCAAAAAGAAAAAGTTTTATTCATGGTGCTTTTCAGCAAATGCTGCACACTTTTTTTTCCATGATGCTATTTTGGTTGTTTGCTAGTTTCTCTCCACAGGCCAAACATGCAGGTTAACCAGTTCAAAAGCAAACGTTCCCCTGCATAAACAATCTTTATCTATGGTTTGCTCAGCAGGACATCGGAAACTCAGGTTTAGCCGTGTGAAGGAAGCAGAGCGATGCTCTCGGCTAACCTAGCTCTCTGCTGTACGCACCTTGAGCTAACGTCGATTCCTGGTAGTTGCGTCACTTGCATGACATGACAAAATCATTTAGTTTGGCAAGACAATAAGAGGCATTCCTTTTTAAGGAGAGTGTACATTTTCACAATAGACATTGTTTATTTTCTGATTGTCATTTATTCCAAAGCTTGCAAGGGCTGTCTGAGAAACAGACGAGCAGTAATGTTGTTACTTTCTGACAGTTGAGATATTAAACGACTGAAAGACTAAAAGCACAGCTCAGGATTACTGCGCCAATGTGCCAATGAGCTTGATTGCTATCAGTTATCAGGTTATAGGATCTTTGCAGGAATTCAAAGTTACCTTTTCAAATCTTCCATCTGAACATTCTGGCTTGGATGGTTTCCTTATGTGCATTTGAAATAAGAAAATTTGACACTTTCAGATTAAAAAAAATTGTGAAACAGGAAATAGGCAGTTAAATTTTTTTAGTTGCAAAACTCACAGTTCCAATGTCATTTCATGGCCTGAAATAATCCATCATTCTAGAGCAGGGCTAAATCCCAATATGTAGTTTTTAAATAGTTTTATTCATGATTTATTTATCTTTTTTTTGTAACAAAAGAAATTTAAGCAATTTTTCACTTGCTTCTCACAGTCATGTAACAAAAAAGGGATAAGCTGAAAGCTCACGGTTGGGGACACTTTTCCATGGAGAGCAGGTCTGGACTGCGCTCTTTAAGACGATCTGGAGACAGCCAACTTTACCCTAGCTCAATGTGGGCGGCCTTCTGCCTCAACCAGGAGAGATAGAAAACAAGAGTGTGATAGAGACCGACGGGCACTAATGGTCTCATGCTAATAATAACAGCACTAACAGTTATATGCTAATCGCTGACATGATTCATTAATAGCTTTAAGATCAAGCCTCCCCCCTGAGGTTACCATCATGACCATCATGCAGTGATGAGGGGACAGCAGAAGGAGGAATGCGAGGTGCATCATGGGATATCCCTCAGCAGAGTAAGCCTGTGGCATCAATAACTAAGGGCTAGCTTAGCGCAAATTTTAAGCTTTCTCCAAAAACAGGTAGGTTTTTAAGCCTATTCCTGAAACAAAGTGTGTCCGACCCCCCCCCGGACAGAGACTGCACTCCACGCGTAGCAAGAAGTGATCAAAACAACATGCAACATAAGATCTTGAAGTGCTTGACGTTGCGCAAAACGTCGAATCAAAATTAGCCAGGAGAATTTTAGGAAAATACCCTGAGGGGATTTTCAAGTACTTGGGGTCAACAGTCCAGAGCAATGGAGAGTGTGGAAAAGAGGTAAAGAAACAGGTGCAAGCAGGTTGGAATGGATTGAGAAAAGTTTCAGGGGTGCTATGTAATAGAAGACTATCAGCCAGAATGAAAGGAAAGGTGTACAAGACAGTGGTGAGACCAGCAATGCTGTATGGTTTGGAGACAGTGGCACTGAACAAAAGACAGAAGGTAGAGCTGGAGGTAGCAGAGATGAAGATGTTGAGGTTCTCTTTGGGAGTGACAAGGATGGATAGGATCAGGAATGAGTCCATCAGAGGGACAGCACATGTTAGATGTTTTGGAGAGAAGGTCAGAGAAGCCAGACTGAGACGGTTGAGTCATGTACAGAGGAGGGATAAGGACTATATTGGTAGACGGATGCTGGAATTGGAGATGCCAGGCAGGAGATCTAGAGGAAGACCAAAGAGAAGATTTATGGACGTAGTGAGAGAGGAGATGAAAGTATTTGGTGTGAGTGATGAGGATACAGAGGAGGGATAGATGGGGAAGGTTGATTCGCTGTGGCGACCCCTGAAGGGAAAAGTCAAAAGGAAAAGAAGAGGAAGACCCTGAACAGATTTGACTGTGCATAAAAACTTTTCTGTGGAGAGGCGCTTTCAAGACATCTAAACAAAAGGTGTGTTTTTAGCAGAGATGTGTGTGTGTGTGTGTGTGTGTGTCGCCCCGCAGGTATCGGCATCGGCATGCTGTGCGTGTCCTCCCTGGTGTCCCTCTACTACAACGTCATCATCGCCTGGACCTTCTACTACCTGGGCAGCTCCCTCCAGAGCCCACTGCCCTGGTCCTGCGAGGCCCCCGCCAACGCTGTCCTCTGCATGGCCAACGCCTCCACCAATACCTCCGGGGGCAGACTTCTCAGGCCCACTGAAATATTCTGGAAGTAAGAGCTGGTATTGAGAGGATTTACGTCTTCAAACCCAAAAAACTGCTTTTTCTGTTTCCTCTTTTTCTTTCTTCTTGTGCATTTTGACACGACATCAAAGTACCTGGTTCCCGCGGCCATTTCCCTACAGCACTGTGTATTTGTAAAGGATGTATGCTCGTGTGGAGCCAGACTCCGTTCAGAAAAACTCACACGCCGAGAAACGACAAACGCTGCGTCCTGTCAGCGATTGTGGCTCCGTGTTTTGAAGTCGTCGTGTCGGAGCGAGTCCAGACTTGAACATGAGAAGCTCGCTGGAATGCGCCGAATTATGAGAGAGCTCCGCTACCATTACCATCCATTTCTATTCATTGTGCTAAGCTAAGTAGCAAAGCAGCCAGTGTGTATTCACTGCTCGCACATTTTGTATTCCAGTGAGCGCGTGCTGGGCGTGGTGCACAGCAAGGGCCTTCATGACCCGGGCCCCGTCCGCTGGCCCCTGGCCCTCTGCCTCCTGGCCGCCTGGTTCATCATCTTCCTCTGCATGCTGAAGGGCATCCGCAGCTCCGGAAAGGTGACCGTCAGATCTGGAACATACACACACACACACACACACACACACACACACACACACACACACACACACACACACACAGAGCTGATTGCAAGCATGTCCACCATGCCGCAGGTGGTGTACGTAACGGCTACCTTCCCCTACTTGGTGCTCATCGTGCTGGTCATCAGGGGTGCCACGCTAGAAGGCTCGCTCCAGGGCATCGCCTTCTACCTCACCCCTGACTGGAGCCGCCTGTCCAATGCCCAGGTGGGGTGTCACCGACACATGTGACCGGCAAAGTTTGATTTTCCTGGCACCAGCGTTGTTCATTTACCGTTCTCTCAATGCCTCCAGGTGTGGAACGACGCCGCCTCCCAGATCTTCTACTCGCTTGGCATCGGTGTCGGCGGCCTGCTCTCCATGGCCTCTTACAATAAGTTTGACAACAACGTCATCAGGTGAGGGCCGAGTCCCGACGCGGCGTTGGCCCGGGGAACGCCTCGCCTCTAACTGCCGCTTTCGCCCTCTCAGGGACACTCTGATCATCACTACGGGAAACTGCAGCACCAGCTTTTTCGCGGGGTTCGCCATCTTCTCCATTCTGGGCCACATGGCGTGGAGGAAGGGCGTGCCAGTCGGGAAGGTGGCGGACACAGGTGACGAGGAGGGCCGGATCTTTGTCGTTGGGGGCAGCATGGGCCGTTAAATAAAAACGTTGATTTCACTTTAACAATCAATTCCAATCTCTGATCAATAGTTGATCAGTGCCACGTCTGAGCCTCTGCCCCTTGTTGTAGGTCCGGGCCTGGCCTTTGTCGCCTACCCAGAGGCCCTGGCTCTGCTGCCGGGGTCAGTGTTCTGGTCCATCCTCTTCTTCCTCATGCTCTTCATGCTGGGGGTGGACACCTTGGTGAGGACGCCGTGAATACACACATCTGAATGGAAGAGTATCAGGCTTATGTGTGTGTGTGTGTGTGTGTGCGTGCGCGCGCGTGCGTGTGCGTGTGCGCTTGTCACAGTTCGGCAATATGGAGGGGATCACCACCGCCGTGCTGGACGAGTTCCCCCAGCTGCGAGCCAAGCCACTGTACAAGTCCCTGTTCCTGGGTGGCCTCTGCTTCTGCTTCTACCTGCTGGGGCTGCTTCTGGTGACTGACGTGAGTGTGTTCTCACGTGACCGTCGGAAATCGGCACATGCGTCGGACCCCCGCACGCACGCATGCACACACACACACTCACACACCCCTGCCAACGCTGTCCGTGTCTCTCGCAGGGAGGGATTTACTGGTTCACCCTCATTGACTCCTACAGCACTAGTTTTGGCCTCATCATCATCACCCTCTTCATGTGCATTGGCATCTCCTTCTTCTACGGTAGATCTTCACCTCCGCACCGCCTCACCCCACCATCTGCCTCGGTCTCATCACCCCTTCCTTAGGACGCACATTCAGGATTCTCTTAGGCCACAAAAAACTCATCAAAAGTTGAAAAAAAAAAAAAAACAACCTCTAAACTGGTTTCCAGGGAATGAAGGTCAACCGTCACTCGCTAATTATTTATATTGTTTTCTGGTGATTTAAATATCACAGGAATTTCCCTGATTTTTGATCACTTACTGACAGCGTTTCCACATGATCTGGAAATAAAATCACTTCACTTGGAAAAATGAAAAATGCATTGATTTAAATAAATAAATAAATAAATAAATAAATAATCAGTAAATCAGTTAATCTCAGCTGATCTTTAGCTTTTAAATACACAAATATCAAGATTCCCGGCTGGGTTTTCTGTTTTACCAGCTGTTTTTAGAGACTTGCTCAGTTTTCCCAGCGCCTCTTAATCGGTTTCTCTCTGACGACCCCAAAGGAGTCAACCAGTTCTGCCAGGACATTGTGGACATGATCTGCCACTGCCCTCCCTGGTGCACCAAGGTGCTGCTCTACTTCAAGGCCTGCTGGGTTTTCTTCACGCCGTTCCTGATGCTTGTGAGTTCAAGCGCCCGTCGCTGCCCTCCTTTACTGGCCCCGGTCCTTCCTCGTGTGTGTGTGTGTGTGTGTGTGTGTGTGTGTGTGTGTGTGTGTGTGTGTGTGTGTGTGTGTGTGTGTCATCAAGGCCCGAGGCAGAGCGACCTCCGAAATTAGGGCGGCCGGTGTCACTTGGTCATGCGACACCGCCTCCGCGCTGCATTGTCGTGCTCAGAGGCACCAGGTAATTTGATGCGACGCTGTCCTGCGAACTTGCAGATGAAGGGAAATAAGCCGGTCTGTTTTCCAAGCACTTCTAATACAATATCAGCTAACTTTCAATGTCACATCAGGGAAATTTTTTCTGCCGTTTTCTACGTGACTGCAAAGCTGGGTCAGCTGTTTCTTTGCTCCTCCAGGAGGAAACCTTGAGTTCAAGTCTCCACAGGAATGATGGCAGGAGGGAGAAGCTGAGCCTCCTGTCTGCTCCGTTTCGCTTACAACCTTTTCAGCCACTTACGCAATGGAACCTTGACTTGCGAGTGCATCCACTTCTGAGATTCGACCTGTCGCTCTGTACATTTTTTGCTTTGTGATCCGAGCTGGGGTCTGAGTTAGAAGCGAGCGGGATGAGCGTTTGATTCTGATGTGGGCACCACTGTCCATGAAGTGGCGTTTAAAAACAATCAGAAGCACCACCCGACACTAGGTAGTGCAGAGAAAATCATGGAAAAACTTCAGCGAGGTGTGTGTGTGTGTGTGTGTTGTGGACTCATCTGTGATGAGATGGAGAAATTGTCGCTTGGATACGGTGACGGAGAGCATCATCTGTGAGCAGGCAGGGGACATTTACGGGGATTTGTTGTGGTCGACGGCAGTGACGTCGATGGAAGAGGTGTCGGAAGAGTCTTTGAATCGGTCGGTGACGGTTTGATGGTTTTAAAAAGAGGTGCGGCTTCACTCCTTTGCTAAATTAACTAGAGCCCTAAAGTGTAGCAAAGTCTGAAAGTTACATTTAGCAACACATTGTAGCATTAAGTGTGTTGCCAGTAAGTTAAGCGACAGAGCAGCAAATTGAAAACTCCTCCACCGCCATCAACATCTGCATCCAACCTCCATATAAATACACTTAATGAAGCCAGCTGATTCCTTCACATTCTCTTTTACTATTGTTTTTTTTTTATACATTATTTATAAAGTACATTTCTAACATGTAACCAAAACGGGGGGCTGCAACGAATTAAAGGTGTTCTAAGGATTGAGGACTCAAGGTTTCAAGACTTTTATTGTCGTTACGCAGAGTGCAACGAAATTTAGAGATAGCAGCTCTCAGGTTCACTGTCATCAAAAGCAGACAAAGAACAACCTTAAAAGGCAGGACACAACACAACAATACAATAGCAGCATCTCTGGGTTAGAGGTATAAGACAGATAATATTAATAACACTGAGAAGAATTAATAGATATGTAGAAAGAAAAATGTAAAGACGTAAAAAGGTGAAAAGTGGAAAAAAAAGGGTTTATTGCACTGTACTGTATGTAAGGTTCAAGTGCTAAGGGTTCTGCCGAATTAATTCATTTAATTCATTTCAATGAGGAAATTTAATTTGATGGTTGAGAAAAAAGAAGTTCCAGGCTCAGCCGCGAAGCCACTCAAAGTGCTGGTGTTACTGTACTGGCTTATCTGCTCACGGTTTCCTGTCTGATCTCTCGGCCGCAGTTCATCCTGACCTACATCTTCATCGAGATGTACAGCACGCCTCTCCGCTACGGCACCTACGTGTATCCGCGCTGGGGCAGGGCTCTGGGCGTGTGCATCGGCGCCACCTGCTGCATCCAGATCCTCATCTGGGCGGTGGTGGCCATCTGCAGGGAGACGGGGACGCTCCGAGACGTCAGTACCCCCCACCTTCCCACCCCTGACTGTTATTTTCACAACCGCCGATTTTTTTTAGCTGACTGGTTTCTCCTCCGTCACAGCGCTTCCAGAAGTCCATCCGACCCCTGAACACGTGGCGGGTGAACAACGCAAGCGGCGAGGCAGGGGCGCGGCTGGACCCTGAGCGGGTGGAGGCCCCCTTCACCGTCACACTCACGGACATGGACTTTACAGCCATGACATGGGAGGCATGACGGCGGCGGGCCGTCGATCCACGGAGGACTATTTAGTCGGACGACGGAGGTGGTATTGCTTGGGGCTCCTGGAGCAAGCGTGTCATGCAGGGCAGAGTGGACCGCTGGCCGGATTTCTACTGCTACGCCGGTTCAACGACGTTTTACAACCTGCTTTTGGACACTTTGTAAATCTAAGATTATCTACTCTAGGCGGGGCGGGACACTGGCGCAGCGACCAGCGCTTCCGCCTCACAGCGAGGACGTCCCCGGTTGGATTCCCTTTCTGTTTGGAGTCTCCATGTTCTCCCCCCCGTGTCTGCGCGGTGTTCCTCCGAGTTCCTACCTCGGTCCAAAAACATGCAGGAGGTTCACTGGAGACCCCGAATTGTCCAGATGTGTGAATGAGTGGGGGAATGGTTGCATGTCTCTATATATGGCCCTGTGATCCACTGGCGTCTGGTCCGGGTCGAACCCCGCCTCTGACCCGTCCTGTCTTGGCAAACACGATGAATGAATGAATCTACTCCGACGGATCGGTGTGGCGTCCACAGTGATGCGGACTCTGTTGTGAAGAAGAAGAAGCAGCTGAGCCAAAAGGTGAATTGACGTCCCTGCCATGAGCTGTGGGTGGGGACCGAAATAACAGGATCACGGATCCAAGTGTCTCCGTAGGGTGTCCGGACTCTCCCTCAGAGATAGGGTGAGGAGCTTGGCTCAGAGCAGAGATGCTGCTTCTCCACATTAAGAGGAGTCAGATGAGGTGGCTCGGGCATCTGCTTAGGAGGCCTCCTGGACGGTGAGGTGTTCCTCGCATGTCGGCCGGGGAGGGGGGGGGGGGGCTGGGCCTCCCTGCTTCAGTCACTGGCCCCCTTTCCTCAGCCCCCAGATCAGAAGATGGATGGATTGAATGGACATTCACCAAGGAAAAACATTGAATCATTGAGACAGTGCATCAAGATATTCACAAAAAGAAAGGATTTTAAAAAAGAAGGATCTGAAAAACTACCTGAAGACAACCTGGCAAATGTGGAATCATGATCCAACCACTGAAGCTCTTTGAGGACCGTGTAAACGGTGTGCCCCCTGCTGGCGTGGCAGATATCTGACCTCCCCTTTCACTCGGCTCCTGCGGTTCAGCTTTGGGGGGCCGTTGTCCCTCTGCGCCCCCCAAACCGTGCCTCATCAGCTTATTTATTTTCGCTGTGCAATACGTTTTCCAAACGGCCCGTTGGCAGTGGAGCGTGTTGTGTTGGGCGCTGCTGTAACGTAGCACCACAGGTCCGACGTACTCATTGCTCTGAGTAAATAATAATAATCATAACTTATTCCTGCGATGCGAAAGATTTGACTTCAATATCTAGGACGTCCAGCGAGAATCTAGAGATTCCCTGCAAACAAGATCTTTTTTTTTTATTCCCTCATCGTCCCACTAAGCTGACTACCTGTACTCGTCACTTCAAACTCCAGGTTCACCTGAGCTCACATCTCCGGCCTGTCAGGCATTCCCTCCAAACGCTCCTGCGTACTCAAGCCCCCCCCGCTGTCACAACCCACGGTTTTGTGAAGAACTTGCCAAACAAACCTGTACCTGCACATGCGTTCCACGTGTCGAGTGACGGGAATTTCCAATCATCACACGGGAAAACGCACTGCTGAACATACTCTTCTTTTTGTCTGTTTTTCTAGCTGTAAATACTGCAATAAAGTTAATTTCTCACTCTCTCACACACGCTTTCAGTTACATTTATATCCTTAAAAAACTTTCATTTTTTTTTTCTTTGTAGATTTGCTCATTTGCTCAAAAAAGATGCTATGAAAAATGAAAATGAAAGCATCTATTCATCACAATGAACAAAGTGAAGTGTATAAACAATTCACCATTTATTAGTGAGAGAAGTACCTGCACATCAGCAAAAGTGTAACTTGGTAATGAGGGAAAAGTTACTTGGTAAAGAAAATAAGGAATCCATCCTTACAAATCAGGTGATTCATGTGTTCTTTTACATAAATAAATACAAAGTAGCTCACATTTCATATCGGAGCTGGACATATTGTTCATATTTAGTTAATTGTAGCTTCATAGTGTGCTACAAATATTGATTTTATGGCAAATGTGCATAAAATAATCACCAGGAGTCAGTGATGTTAAAAAACATGTCAACACCCGCTGTGCGCGAAGGACTCGCTATACAATGTAAATAAACACCTCCATGCGGGAAAATATGAATTCAGGAGGGGATCGAGTACCTTTAAAAACAAGTTAAGTGTATTGGCGCTGAAAGTAATTCATACACGGTCGCTTTAGGTTTGGAAGAAACGGCAGAATTACTTTAAAATAAGCGGTAAATGTATTTAGAGTTCAATAACACGGCGGGATATATGCAAATGAGCGGATGTTACGTAGGCATTTTCCCGCGTTTTTGACTCCAGAGCGCGGGTTTGCTCGTTCTCTTCATCGCCTCGCGGCGCAGGAGAGAATGCGGTGTTAGACGTCAGAAGGGGCAGAGCGGCCAGGGGGCGGGGCGTCGAACTGTCGAGCCTCGTCGGCGCAATCCGGTAATACACAACAAGCGCTTCCCCCCGCCGACGCTTTCAGGAAGTCGGCCACCAGAATCGGTTGTCGCCCCTGAATTCTAGCAAAGGGATTTAAACCCCGTCACTGCCGGTCGGCTCTGCTACTAGATATTCCTCTTTTTTTAATAATTAACACTATCGTGTCGCGGCGATCGGACGCCGGACACGGAGATGCCGCCCAAAAGACGCAGTGCCGGGACGTCACAGAGCAAGGAGGCGAAAGCCACCGCCGAGAGGTCGGAGAAGAAAGAGAGTCCGCAGTTATCTGTGAAAAAGTAAGTGGTGGACGGGACGGGGTTGGGTGGGGGTTTGGGACTGGGAGGGGGTCGCCGGCGCCATTAGCCGTTGAGTCGCAGTAGCTAGCCCGCTAGCCGGCGTGCGAGCGCGGTTAGCTAGTCGCCGTTATCCCTCCAGCTGATAGCGGTGGCTCGCGCGCGGTCACATCCGGCTGTCCGAGTTTGGAATCCCTTCACTGATTTCTTCTGTTCCTCCACTTCTTCTGGTCTTCCCACGCAAGGCACAGAGACAAAGACACCGAGTTCGTGGGTTTGTGCAAGAGCCTGCGCGTGACGGACGCGGTGTGCGACGGAGCGTGGACCCTCTGTAAGGATGTGCAGGCGTCCGTGGAGGAGGCCGCGGTGAGTGGGAAGTTGAAATGGTGAGGGGGAGGGGGGGGTCACCCACTCGGGACGGGACTGTCACCGCCGCACGAAGTTTGCACTCAAAGTTTCCACAGTGCTTCACAGCATACTATGCAATCCCCACGGAGAACTGCGTCGACCTTAGGGGTCAGAGGTCACCAGCTGGAAATAGCTTGAAAATCAATAATAAAGTGCAGGAAATCAATAAATTGTGTCTAATGAATGATCTGTAAATGCAGGCAATGCGTTTGTTACTGTTTTCAGTCTGTCAGTGATCTCTGAGGGGAAGTTGCTTTTAGTTGCAGAAGCAGCTCCAACTCAAAGGATACAAGATAGGAAAATATAAGCATCAATATAAAAAAAGGGTTACAAACAAAAGTAGTTGTAACTAAGTATCAGAGAATGACAACCAGAATTTTGATAAATATTCACATGTATGCACGGTGGCCCTGGTTGGATCCTTTCTGTTTGGAGTCTCAACGTTCTCCTTGCGTCTGCTTGGGTTCCCCGCCGTTCTCCGTGTTCCCCTCCCTTCCTTGAAGAGGTTCATCGGAGACCCTGAATCGTCCAGATGTGCGATTGATGTTGTGTCTCTCTATGTGATCAGCCTTCCAGCAGGCACAGTGAATGCTATCTGGACAGAGGTGTCATGTATTCCACTCGGGGCCTCCGGGGTCCCCTGCCGACCCCCTCCCCCTGTGTGTTGCAGGACCAGCATGGGCTTTGGGCCGCCTGTCTGTTCATGACTGTCACTGACACGGACGCTGCCTGTTTCACCGTCACTCAGGTTCTTAAAGCAGTCAGCATGAAGTGAGTGTTCGTCAAGCCACCTGAGAAATATCAATATAAAGTATCCCTTATTCGCCAACTCCCCCCCCCCCCCGAATTTATGATCCAAAATGGCGTCGCCTCCTCTTCCTCGGCAGCGTCAAGCAGTTCGTGGCCCTGGTGAGGAAGCTGGACGTCAACCTAGACCTGATCAGCACCAAAGTCAATTCGGCGCTGGCGCGGCTGGAGAAGAAGTACGACGTGTCGCTGGCGCTCTACCAGCGCTTCGAGAAGTACGCGCCACCTCCACCACCAGGGGGCGCTGCTCCCTCCCGTCTGTGTCTCCTGACAACAGGCCGGCGCTGATTTATTTACTTATTTCTTTTCTCCAGAATGTGCACAGGCATCTTTGCGGAGGTGGCTGACGGCAAGTAAGTTGAGGTTCCGACCGGAAGAAGGGGAGAAGTGTGTGTGTGTGTGTGTGTGGCTTCTGTGAAACTATAGGGGAAGTGTGTGTGTTCCTTCAGAGGCAGGGAGGCGATGCGGAGCTGCTGGACCATGTTCCTCCTGGCCAAAGGTAAGAGTTTGAGGACGTCTTTGACGACACGCACCGGAGGCAGTTCTCCTCTCACGTGTTCGCCCTCCCCCCTGAAGGGGAGGCCTTGCAGATGGAGGACGACCTGGTGATTTCCTTCCAGCTGCTGCTCTGTACGCTGGGCTTCTTCATCAAGCGCCTCCCACCAGACCTCCTGCAGCCCCTCTACCGTGAGCACCACATCCTTTTTCGTCCCGGTCGGCACGGATCACTCCAGTGGGGTTTTTTTTTTTTTACCTCTCGGCTCTCCGTCCCAGAGTCGGCGGTCACCAGAGTCCAGAGCCCGGCCACGCGCACATCCCGCCGCAGCCAGAGCAGCGCCAGGTCCCGGCCCCCTGAGCCCGAAATGGATGCGCAGCTCCTGGAGACGCTGTGCAAGGAGAACGACTGCGATGCAGACGAGGTGAAGAACGTTTATCAGACGGGTTTCTCTGCTTTCCTGGACTCCCTGGACCTCACACGATCTCCGGGACTTCCTCAGGTAGGACCCTGCGCTTTCTCCCGCCGTTGCTTGGTCATGTCCATGTTCACGCAGGGATCAAAAATAAAGTCATAGATGATTATTGAAGTTAGTGTCCAAACGGGTTCACGTGAAAATCACCCAGAAATAAGAGATCTTTTATCTAAATGTGATCACCGAAAGGACGCTTTCCTGGTCAAGACCAGGAAAGTGTCTGCAAATTCAATAAAATATCAACTATTCTATGATTCTGACCTCTCAAATCAAATGACGCCTTCAAAACCTTTGCGTCAGATGTCCGATTCACGCAGAGAGCTCTTGAACAGGCAGCCGCATGTAGGTTCCCTCCCACCGATTCTCAGAGGATGAACCCGTGCCTGTGGTTTCCCTCAGGTGACCGTGCTCAACCAGCAGTATGAAGAACACTACCTCCGGAGCCGAGACATCGACGGACGCATGTTTTTCGACGGCGACGAGACTCTCCTCGCACCGCCGCCAGAAACGTGAGGCTTTATTCCCCCTCTTTTTTCTCCTCGCCGCCGGTCGCCAAATCTCTCACCCTCCGCTTCGGTTTCAGAGCACAAGTGGAGAGGACACCCAGGAAGAGCCCGCCGGAAGAAAACGGCGCCCCTGCCATCATCCCCCCGCAGACCCCGGTCAGGTGAGCGCCGCTGATGGCGATCGATCGATCAATCCATCAATCCATCAATCGACATGGGTGACAGGCGTTTTCCTGCTTCCTCAGAGCCGCCATGACCTCCATCCAGCAGCTGAGGGGGGACCTCACCTCAAGCGAGGACCAGCCGTCTGCCAACCTAGCCAGATACTTCAAAGTGGGTCTACAGAGGGTTCCTTGAAAACACTTCATCTGAAAACCTCACTGACGTGTGTGTGTGTGTGTGTGTGTGTGTGTGTGTGTGTGTGTGTGTGTGTGTGTGTGTGTGTGTGTGTGTGTGTGTGTGTGTGTGTGTGTGTGTGGGTGTGTGTGTGTGTGTGCAACGGCGGGAG
>CAAKHD010033632.1:118038-128041 GCA_901007705.1 Fistularia tabacaria | reverse complement strand
TGTGTGTGTGTGTGTGTGTGTGTGTGTGTGTGTGTGTGTGTGTGTGTGTGTGTCGTGGCCAGAACTGCACTGTGAACCCCACTCAGGACGTGCTGAAGCGGCTGGAGAATCTCGGCCAGGTGTTCACCCAGAGGTTCGGCCAGGCGGTCGGCCAGGGCTGCCTGCTGCTCGGCAAGCAGGTGAGGACTGATGTCGTGCGGTGGAGTGTGCGGCGCTCACGCCATGCGGCGCTCATTCATGTCCATTTTTTTTGTTCTGTTCTTTCAGAGATTCAACCTCGGGGTCAGACTCTACTACAAGGTCATGGAGGCGATGCTGCAGTCGGTGCGGTTCTCGATTTAATCTCCTTTGTTTTCATTTCTGCTGTTGTCCTGGTGATGCCTAATGGGGAGTTCACATCTAAAGACCAATTTTTGAAAAGACTTGTTGGAAAATTATCAACTCACAGTAGCTCACATCTTAGGACAAGTTTTTAAGAATCTTGAGTCTCAGCTAAGTCTTACTATGCTAAGATTTTGAAGACTCATGGAAAACTGCAACTACCATAATTTTTCGGACTACTGAGCGCACCTGAATATAAACCGGACCGGCTAAAAATAACGGTATCGCTATCTTCGTCCTCCTCCTGCGCGGTAAAAGCATTAAAGTCAATAATTACTTTGTCACACACTTCCTTGGTCTCTCTCGGCGTCAAGAAGCTTGTTCGCCCCCAAAAATCCATAAATTAGCTGCATCATTATTTGAGCTGCAGTGTTCAAAGTGCGTGAAAAAAGTAGCGGCTTATAGTCCAGAAATTACATTTTTCCCACAACTCAACCATCCGCTCAGCTCTGGGGGCGTCTGTACCGTTCGACATGTCCTTCGCCCTTCCATTTTATCCATTCTGCAAAAAACAAAAATCCCCTTTTCTCCGTCAATACCGCTCTGGTGCCATGTTTCCCACTTCCTGTTTTCTTGGAGCTCCTCTGTTGGTTGTTGACCTACTCCATATGATGATGTAAGGCTGAGACTTGCGATGATATCAAGCACATTTATTTTGGTTAGCCCGAATGGTAGGAAAAGACCGAGCTGCAACTGCCCTAAGACTTAAAAGTACCAGCTTACGCTTTACGGGCGAGATGACGGGAGCACGCTGCCACTCCACGAAGACTGTTAAGATTTCCGTCCGATTTCCAGTTTAAAGCCTTTTTAAGGCATCAGCCCGGCATAGCATGGGGGGGTTAGTGGTACACATTCACTAACAGACGGCAGGCTGGCGTCATATGTTTGTCAAAATCAACTTTAATGAAGGTTCTGTCCGCAAGTGTTTACTTTCATCCCGAGGTCAGTGATTTAACGGGAGGTCAGGGTGTGTGTGTGTGTGTTTCTATGACACTGACTTTCCGCCTTCCCCCTGCAGGAGGAGAAGCGTCTCTCCGTGCAGAACTTCAGGTGAGGGTTTGTGTTTTTTTCCGATGATGAATCCTAACCCCCGCGACCCTCCTCTTACCCAAATCTCCTGTTCCAGCAAGCTCCTCAATGACTCCACGTTCCACACGTCGCTTTTGGCCTGCGCCCTGGAGGTCGTCATAACGACGTACAGAGGTGTGTGATATGGGATTGTGACGTGAGGACACCGGTGTTACGGCGCGGATTTGCAATAACGGGGGGTTTGTGTAGCCCGATCAGAGAGCGTCTTCAAGGCTGAAGGCTTCGGCGTCACGGGCGACGGCGACGTGGCCGAAGAGGACATGGGCTTCCCGTGGATCCTGGACGTCCTGAACCTCACCGCCTTCGACTTCTTCAAAGTCATCGAGAGCTTCATCAAGGCCGACCCCACGCTGAGCAAGGACATCGTCAAGCACCTGGAGACCTGCGAGAACCTCATCTTGGAGAGGATCGCCTGGCGGACGGTCAGTCTAGTCATGTGTCACTTAAGGCCCGGAGATTATATAGGTTTATTCTTTATATCGAGTGCAACCTTGACTTATAAGTACATCAACTTAGGAGTTTTCCGAGATACGAGCCATCGCTCAGTGCATTTCTTGCTTCGTGATCCGAGCCAAGATCTGAGTTTGGAGCAAGCAGAATGAGCATTTGACGTGGCCGCCGCTGTATGTGAAGTGGTGAAAACAGTCAGACGCCCCCCTTGCTGCTAGCTAGCCCAGAGAAAGTTTTTTTTTTTATATAGTGCATATATTTTTAAAGTACATTTTTCTTATTAGAAAACATGTTAACAAAAAGGGGGTTTTGAACAGAGTAACAGCATTTCAATTTAACTCGATTTACGAGTAAACTGAATAACAAGCTCGGTCAAGAACCAATTAAACTCTGAAGTCAAGGTGATACTGTATACACACACACACACACACACAGTCTTGGACATTTACCTTCAAAAACAGTTCTTGCTTGAGTTCTACCCAGGTAGCTTCCCAGTTCTGGGTCCAGGAGCCACATTTTTCACTGACTGTGATTGTGTCGTTTGGTTTTGCTCTGTTTACCACACGGTAAAGACGTGAGAGGTGGCGCCTGCCGGGTCACCGCCAGCCACTGTGTCGGCCCCCGGGGGCCTCCCTGTGTGTCAGGCTGCTGGAGCAGTAGTAGAATAGTGGGTTGAGGCAGCAGTTGGAGCTGGCTAGCGTCAGCACCACGGGGTGCACCGTCCGGGTGGCCCTGGTCAGGCCGCAGCCGTCCAGCACCCCCACGTGCATGAGCGTGTACCCCAGCAGGTTGACGTGGTAGGGCAGGAAGATGCCCAGCACCAGGTAGATGACGGTGAGGGAGTGCCGGGAGTGCCGGGAGCGGCGGCGCACGCTCAGCACTCAGCAGTAGCTGTAGAGGAGCAGGGCGGCAGGCAGCAGGAAGGAGCCCAGCACCAGGCCCAGGGCAAGGAGGATGAGGGCGCGGTAGCGGGGGGAGGAAGGGTCCAGTAGGCACGGGCGGTGCAGCAGAGGCAGTGTCACGCTCAGAACCAGAACCAGACACCAGATCCCTCCGCTGACCAGCCAGGCCGTCTGCGTTAGGCGGATCGGCGACGCCAGCGGGTGCAGCACGGCGCAGTCGCGGCCCACGGCGATACACACCAGGAAGAAGATGCCGCCGTACAGGCTGATGTATTTGAGGGTGAAGGTGAGCTGGCAGAACACCGGCCCCACCGTCCAGCCTGAGCCCCGAGCCTTCTGGTGGTAGTGGTAGTAGATCCTCAGCGGCAGCGAGACGACGAAGAACAGGTCGGCGACCGACAGGCTGAGCAGGTACACGACAGTGCTGTTTGCTGCGGGTGGCCGGTGGCAGCGGCAAAGTCCACGTAGCACCAAGCCGTGGGCGGCGAGCCCCAGCAGGAAGAGCACGCTGTAGGACACCCAGTAGAAGATGAAGCGGAAGCTGTTGTCCACGGTGCAGTTGGACGAGTGCGGCCGCGTCCAGCCGGCGCTCGCCTTTGCCGGCAACCCGCCACCCGTCATGTCTGCAGGGGATTTGGGTGGGTTTGCAGGAGACGTCAGGGGGCCGACGGCGAGGAAGAACTTAATTAACTCTGAGCGTCAGCCGTGTTTTATGGGATGTAAACAGACAGATTTTTTATCATCAATAAAACCTCCCGCTCCATAACCCCGGCGTTTAACGAGCCCTGGAAAAACACACAGCAGTACCATGCACTCGGGATATATATTTGGATTTCCTCAAATATCTGCTCATGTGAACGTCGTCACACCCGTGCCTGCAGTCAGGGTGGAATCAGCCCGCCCTGCGGCTGAGCGTTTTCCTGTCAAGTGAGTCACGATGATGCCAAACTGATGCTTGGCAAACTCATAGTTACCGAGCGTCACGAGCTCGCAAATGGCCGCCGTCACCTCTGACTTACCTGTCGCTCTCACCCATCGGCCGAGATAGACACGTGGTACTTCATCCACGGGTACTCGCTCATTCTTTTGCACTGGGTTGTAGTCGATGTGTAGACGAACGTGCGTCCTCGGCCCTGAACCCCGTTATTCCCTGGCGGATCTGCGAGCCCCGGCGGCCGCCGTCACCCTTAGCGCCGCTCGTTCTATAATTAACAAACCATGTGGTTAATCATTAACCAGAAGACGGGGAACAACAGGTGCCTTAAAAGAAGGCGGGGTTAAGGGAATTGGATGTGTATAAGTTGCGCCCTGAAAACACACAACGCCTCCGTGTCTGTGATAAATATTCTGATTATCGCCTTTTAATTCCCGTTGTTCACAAACAACGCCTGACAATCTTTGTCTTCCTGAGATGATCTCATTAGCTTTTGACCCACGCACTGTCGTCATGTGGTTCGCCAAAGATGGCGTGGAGGTCAATTGTAGGATAGTGGGCAAAGAAGGCGTAGAAACAAGCCGTCCGTCGCGTGAACACTCGGATCATCATTTGTAACAAAATCACAGCAAACCATAGAGCGAGTAGGGATCCAGGGAGTAAGAGTGATTTACATCACGTGACGTCATACATTTGATCATCACGTAAAAAATCCAACTTTTTCTCCCAATCAGGAAGCGTCTTTTGGTTGTCACAGCGTCAGATGTGAGCCTCATCCTTAAATCTCCTCATCCTCCTGTTGCGGCAACCGCCGCATGCGTCCGTCCGGCATGTCATTGCTTGCAGGCCTCGCATTTCACAATCCTTCCTCTCAGTCATAGGCGGTTGATGCGTCTGCCTTCGTCAGTCCGGCCCCCCCAATTCTCCCCGGGGCGAAGCTTCTCTGCAGGAATGCAGATACTTTTGCAAGAGAGGGCAAATGTTTTGCAGGCGCGTTCAAGAAGGGGGACCCAAGCACTTTCATTTTTCCCAGAAATGGGAAACATTGGGACACATCATGTTTGACCGCGGTTGATGATGATTACATTTTGTGTTTTCACTCGTTCATTTGTTCGTTGTCTGGTCAACTTACTATTCACCCTCTCATTCACGCGTCCTATAATGACATACACACATTCACCCGCTCATTCACACATCTGGGCAATTCGGGGTCACCATCTTGCATGTTTTTGGTCTGTGGGAGGAACCCTGACGCAGACACAGGGAGAGCTTGGAGACCCCACACAGTAAGGCCCCCCCTGTCGGAATTGAAGTGGGGATGTTCTTGACCAGGAAGCGCTAACCGCTGCGCCGCGAACATAGAAATTGGCTAAAACCAAGCTAGAATTGAAATCTGCATCAAGGACATTCATTTATTCATTTTGTCAGCTTTTCTAAAAGCGGCCTGGCGTCAGCATATTCTTTAAAAACCTGTTCGCGACTGCTTGCCCCTTCCCCCTTCAGTGGGCGTGAGATTGAGCGTCACCTTCAGTCGACTTAAAGCGAACGCGGTATATCTTTTTTATTAATTTTCAGAATAAGCTGTAAAGACCCTTCCCTAAAGTGCTCAGGGGCCTGAACGGCGCCGCCAATACTGAAAGAATGCTAGCCAAAGACGGCGTCCCAGCCGCAGCTGAAGTCCAGTTCATCGCTTCATCCATTGGTCACTCACGCTGATGATAAACATCTGATCCGTCCGGCCGTCGCCTCGTCGTCCCCCGATCCTCTCGCGGGTCACATCGGGTGTCCGACGAGGATGGGGAGCGAGGCGATGCTAGCGTTCGGGTTTTAGCGTCCCCCAGCCCTTCGTGGCATTCAGAAGATGTCTATTCTTCACTGGTTAATCCCAGTGCGTGTCGCCCCGAACGTCTCAGATGCTGGACTCGTCGGAGCCACCTTTGGGCCGGAGCAGCTGCAGCGGCAGGCTCCGCGGCGTGGAGCTGGGGCTGCTCTGCGAGCTGTCGCCCTGGAGCCTCTCCAAGAACTTGACACCATTGTGCCAGGCCACGGACTTGTGCTTGATGGAGCTCTGGATGGTCTCTGAGGTGAAATAGTAGATGACGGGATCGAAGCAGCAGTTGGTCACAGCAATGCAGAGCGCGATGGGGTAGATGGTCCGCACCACGGTTTCGGCTTCGCACCCCTTCAGGACGTTGGAGCGGACCATGGTGTAGAACATGAGGTTGACGTTGTAGGGGATGAAGCAGAAGCAGAAGACGAACAGGTGGACGACGATCATCCGCAGGACTTTGGCCTTGTTGATGCTCCCGCCGCGGGTGATGGTCTGGGGTCTCCTCAGGGTCCGCAGCACCATCGCCGAGCAGAAGACGTTGACCAGCAGCGGGATGATGAAGCCCACAGTCTCGATGAAGACCACCACCTTGGACAGCTCGGACTTCCACTGCTTCTTGGAGTAGTTCTCGAAGCAGAAGTTGGACGACGAGTTGGCGTTTTTGGGCGATGTCGTGTCCAGGAGGAAGCCGGTGGGGATGCTCCCGGACAGAACCAGCACCCACACCGTCAGGCACGCCAGCTTGGCGTTCCTCCTGGTACGGATCCCCTGCGAGCGAAACGGGTGCACGATGGCAAGGAAGCGGTCCACGCTGATGCAAGTAAGGAACAGGATGCTGCCATACATGTTGGTGTAGAAGAGCGCCACCGAGACCTTGCAGAGCACGCTGCCGAACATCCAGTCCCGCCTGACGAAGTAGACGATCCGAAAGGGCAGGCTAAGCACGAACAGCGAGTCCGACACCACCAGGTTGATCATGTAGGTGGTGGTCTCGTTCCTCATCTTCAGCGTACAGCCGAAGATGTAAATCGCCGCCATGTTGAAGATGAGCCCCAAGGCGAAGACCAGGCTGAACACGCCGCTGTACAGGTGGTACTTGAAGTCGTCGTTCTTGTCGCACCCAAAGTGGCCCTGCGGGACACCCAGCTTGCCCCAGTCCGCCACCAGGACACTGGCGTTAAACATCTTCTCTTTGAACATCTACGGGGAGCGCTTGTAAAACTCCCTTGGAACTGCCAGTCCGTCCAGACGTGGGTCCGTGAGCCGTCTCTCGCGGAAACGCCCGCATGGGCACCTGCTTCCTTGCGCGATCGCCGTACCTCGAACCGTCCTCTCAGCCGGCCAGACGTTTACGTGCCGCGATCCCTCCCCTCTGTCCTGAGGGCACCGTGCTAGTGGCTCTCACGCTCCGCAGAAACAACTGACTGTGACGGGAAAGGGCGGCGGAGAAGGAAGAGGGGGCGTAGCCTGCGCCGGCGGAGGGGAGGGCAAAGTCCTCCCGCTGTGTGTCGACAGCTACCTGAAATGAGAATCCGCAGCCTCGGCCAGGGCCGAGCAGGCCGGGGCTCGCGTTTCCCGCCTCCAGAAACACCAGGCCGGTGTAAAATGAAATTAGCATCCAGAACACTCAGCCTGTGTGCTCGAATTTGTCGGCGTCTCCGTGGTTCTGTAAGGTCGAGCTGGCGCCGTCAAGCTCCCGGGTGCGGTTGTGAAACGCCGGCTCAGTCGCCAGGGTGGGGCCGGGGGACGGCGTTTCACCGCCGCTGCAAAGAATGCAGACACGTATGTGCCTGCCGCTGCCGACGAGGAGCCCACGCCCACACACACACACACACACACACACACACACACACACACACACACACACACACACGATGAGGTCACATGTGTGTGTGTGTGTGTGTGGGCGTGCATACACTGGTTATTCCACGTTGTGGCCTAAAGGTATTTTTCAGGGTAGCTTTTTACATGATTGTATATTTGTTCAGCTCAATAAATCACCACACACACACCTGGTGTGATCACAACACTAATCAGCTGACATTTTAACAAAACAAAAACATCTGTACATATATAAAAAATGTTTAGCATCTGTTTTATTGACATTTACTCTCACTTAAATAGTTTAAATAAAATAAGAAACTATCAATTAAATATTTTTTGTCTATTTTTTTTTTTGTTTTATTTTAAATGTTGCATAAATATTTTTTTTTTTTTTTGCTTTTTATTTTATTTATAGTATTGCCTAAAAAAGTTTTGTTCTTTTTTTAATTAAACTATTGCATAAATACTTTTTTTTCCCCCTTTTATCTTATTTAGACTTTTGCTTAAATATTTTTTCCTATTTTATTGTCCTTTTTTTTTCCACTTAAATAATTTTTGTCTGTTGTCATTGCCCTTTATTTAAAGTACCGCTTATATATTTTTGGTCTTTTTTTAATTGTCCTTTTTATTTTTTTTAATGTGTGTGTGTGTGTGTCCTCAGGGATCCCCCTTGTTGGAGCTGCTGAGGCAGGTGGACAAGTGCGGCGCCGCCGAGCAGCCGGAGGCCCCGGACAGCTACAGCCAGCCGCTGCAGCACAACCACACGGCGGCCGACCTGTGAGTCTCTCACACACACACACGATACACCTCAAACCTTAAAATGCTCCTGGTTTCCTTTCACCGATGATGTTTCTCTGCCCGTCTGTCCTGACAGCTACCTGTCGCCGGTGCATCCGGGGGTCCGCGTCCCACGTCCTGACTCCGCCGCCGCCTCACAGGGCACCGCCGCCATTGCCAACCAGCCCACCGGACAGACGCCGCGTCCACCTCTGCCCAAGTCCAACTCCCTCAGCCTCTTCTATAAGAAACGTAGGTGGCTCCGGTGGTAACGGGGATGCATCGCTATGGCGACACGGCCCACGGTGGGAGCGCCTCCCCGGTTCTCAGTACTTCCAACCTGTGTTTCTTCTCCGCTCCAGTGTACCGCCTGGCATACATCCGGCTGAATAAGCTCTGCTCCTACCTGCTCTCCTCCCACAAGGAGCTGGAGCCCGTCATCTGGACGCTCTTCCAGCACACCCTGCAGCACGAGTACGAGCTGATGAAGGACCGCCACCTGGACCAGGTCACACGGCGTCCCTCGCCGTCTCGCCGCCGCCTTAGCCCCGCCCCCTCCCCCCTCACGTCCGCGTGTCTCCTCCTTGCAGCTGATGATGTCAGCCATGTACGCCATCTGCAAGGTGAAGACGGTGGACCTGCGCTTCAAGACCATCGTCATGGCCTACAAAGGCCTGTCCAACACCAGCCAGGAGGTGGCACGACGTTCTCGGATCTCCACGTCTTCATCTTTCTGGTTGTCGTGGCGCGCGCTAACATCTCCGTGCATTTGTGTGTCCAGACCTTCAAGCACGTGTTGATCTCAGACTCCCACTACGACTCCATCATCATCTTCTACAACCAGGTCTTCATGCAGAAGCTGAAAACCAACATCCTGCAGTACGCCTCGTGCCGGGTGAGACGCCGCCGCTGTCCCGCCGCGCTCTCCTCCGTGACGACCTCCTGATCTTCTCCTCCTCCTTGTGTGCTCTTGCAGCCCCCTCCCCTCTCCCCGATCCCGCAGATCCCCTCCAGCCCCTATAAGTTCCCTAACTCGCCGCTGCGCGTGCCGGGCAGCAACAACGTCTACATCTCCCCCATGAAGAGCCCCCGCATGTCCCCGAGCATCCACACCCCGCGCTCCAGGTGAGACCTTCTCCTTCTCAGGTCCTCCTCCCCCCTGCTGGTGAACATCTGTGGACTGACGCTTCTTCTTCTTCCCCTCCGCCGCAGGATCCTGCTGTCCATCGGGGAGTCGTTTGGGGTACGTCCTCCCGCCGCGTTTTAAAAGAAAAAGGAAAAACGCCGTCTTCCGCCGCGATGACGTGGATGTTCTCTTTCGTCTGCAGTCCCCCAACCGCTTCCAGAAGATCAACCAGATGGTCAACAGCGGCGAGCGCTCTTTCAAGAGGAAGCTGGACATGGGCTCCACGCCCAAGCTCCTCAAGAAGCTGCGCTTCGACGTGGACGGGCAGGACGAGGCCGACGGCAGGTCAGTGAGGCCTACGGGGCCCCGACGCTCCACGGTTGCACCTGAACGCACCACGGACTGGTGTTTTCAGGAAGTTGACCTGCTCGGTGACTCCCTCAACCAACCAGGCTGAGTTCATGTAGTCACCGTATCGGTAACGCGCCGCTCCTCTCCCTCCGCAGCAAATCCGGCGGCGACTCCACGCTGATCCAGAAGCTGACAGAGATGAGTGAGTACCGAAACGCCGCCCTTCATTCGTTCTTCCGTCCGTTCTTCCCACCCACAACCGCTCCTGCCCCCCCCCCCCCCCCCCCCCCCCCCCCCCCCCCCCCCCACCCACCGCCCCGGGCAGGACGAGCACAGGG
>CAAKHD010033632.1:92954-118018 GCA_901007705.1 Fistularia tabacaria | reverse complement strand
CGGGGGGGCCCCCCCCCTGTTCCAGAAGCGGAAAGGAATGGGGGGGTCCCCAAACCCCCCCCTTTTTTCTTTTTTCCCCCCGTTTTCCCCCCCCCCCCCCCCCCCCCCCCCCCCCCCCCCCAGGCTCCACCAGGAGCCGCATGCAGGAGCAGAAGATGAAGGAGGACGCCGAGTCCAGGAAGGAGTGACGCCGATGCCGACGCCACAACCACTCCCCTGTAGGTGTAGAGAACCTGCTTAGTGTGTATTTAACTCTGAGTATAGATTATAGAAGATAGAGCTTGTTTTTTACCTTTTTACCGAGTCAGGAGCGGCATTGAGTTTCCTTGGGGATCGTTTGTTTTAATTTAAAAGAAAAAAAATCCTTCTTCCTGTGGACTTCCGGGGCACCGCCGGGAGAGTCATCAGTTTGTTTTTTCCTATTTATTATTTTTTTAATTGTTTTTTTTTTTTTTTTTTTTAAGCGGTACTTTTCTTCTTCTTGACAGCCGGGGATTTTGCACTCGGACGTTGCTCGTTTTACAGCAACTTTTATGTCAAATCCAGGTTTGTTTGTTTTGTTTTTTATGATAATGGTTAACAAAAACATATCACACGCCGCAGGAATCAGGAAATGAAATAATAAATAAATAAATGGATGATTCCCTAAGGCGGTGGGTTGGGGTCGCGTAATCTCAGGGTTTTGTTTTTTTTTTTATTTACGGCCAAAACGAACCCAGCCGCGTGGCATTGAACCTGGCAGGTGGGCTTCATCTCCCATGAGGGTCTCCACGTTCTCCGGGTTCCTCCCGCACTCCAGACACGTGCAGGAGGTTCAGTGGAGACCCTGCATACGATGTTACGCAAAATGACGCGTGAGTGAGTGAATGAGTGGGTGAGCGTGCGAATGCCGGCATGTGTTTTTTATACGACGTGTGAACGTCTCAATGATGGTCGTGATTGGTCCGGGGTGAGCCCCGCCCTCTCGTCCAATGACGGATCCGCGACCCCCAGTGCAGGATAGGCTTCGCCGATAACTAATGAATGGACCAATCTTTGCAGATCTCACACTGTCCCCTCCTGGTATTTTTTAGACTCCCGCCATTGGTGTTCTCTCTGGTGCTCCGGTCGTTTCCCCCCCGGAGACGGAATCCGATTATTTAAAAAAAAAAAAGAAAGAAAAAAAAGAAAAGGTTTCTCTGTGGGAAGCAGTAGAGGGTGGCCGGGGGTGTTTATCTCCATTCTGTGTGTATATTTCCTTCACTGAAACTGATGAGCTGGAATTGTAGTAAATATTTACTTTTAAAAAAAGACGGCGTTGCTCTTTGGTGTCTGTGTTTTAGTGTCCCGTCCTCGTGGAGGTTAGATTCACCTGCAGCACGGAAATCCCACCGGGCTGTTTTTTTTAAATGTTATTACAACATGTAATAGCATGTAATAAGCGTCTACGACCGTTTCGTGGCTATCTATTAAAAGAGCTCCAATGAGGGTTGAATGAAAAAGGCAGCGCTTCTCGAAGTCAACAGATTTCAACAGAAAGTTTCTTTTGTCCTGATAAATGCATGAATCTTAACATTTTGCTGAGGATTCATTTTCAATGAGTTGCACCTTTGTTGCCGTAGCAATGATACTTTGCAGCAAAAAAGAGGTGAAGCAACAAAACCATATGGATAAATGCCTGACAGAGTATTTATGAGCTGAGGTCAGCGGACTCCAGAATGGTCGGTGGAATTACGCACTTATTACATTAGGCAGCGGCGCTTATCATGTAATAACACTTTTGCCGCTCTGTTCTGCCATCATCCCGGGAAAAACAAGCAAACACCCAGGAATGTGCAAACAGGTGTTCTGATCCAGCAGCAGGCCGGAAGAGAAGCATGTGACCCGGCATCTCGACGGCTGATTGGACCTCCGGGACGTCTGCACCTGATCCTCAGGCTTCGGGGTGGAAGATCGGCCAACTTTGAGGAACTATTTGCTTCCGAAGTTATAATTCAAAATATTTAAAAGTGGAGTGGCCGGAGCTTCTGCCTCATAGCCAGAAGTTTCCCTGCTTGAATTCCCACCGTGGGGCCTCTCTGTGTGGCGGCTCCAGGTTCTACGTGGGGTTCCTCCAGTAACTCAGCAGTTAGCAGAAGATACAAACAGCAAACAGTCAAATAAACCGCCGCTGTTCAATCTTCGGGGAGGAGCCGGGATTCTAAAAACACTCGCAATTATCATTTTCTGCTCCATAATTTTCTTTGAAAAGAAGAACTGCACTCCTCCTCCTCCTCTTTTACCCACAAAGGGAAACAAAAATGCCTTTTGTTTCTGTGCTGTTCAAGTCCAGATGAGGATTCAGTTCCAGCAGCGTGACGGACATTAGATGGGAGATAAGAGGAGAGAGGAAAAAACACTTAGTGGGAACAAAACAATTGAACATTTAAAGTTAAGAAGTGACGATAATAATGAGATAATAACCATCCGGCTCCAACACACACACACACACACACACACACACAAACACACCCTTTTTCAGACTCTTTAACCCCCCAGCGACCTTTGACCTCAGCGAATGAAGACATGAATTCAACCGCTCCTCACGCAAGAGTGAAGTGTGTGTGTGTGTGTGTGTGTGTGTGAGAGAGACACCTGCTTCCCTGTTAAACTATATCACGTGCACGTGCACTCTTGTTTGTCTGTGTGTGTGTGTGTGTGCGCAGCTGGGTGTGAATCCTCCGCGGTCGGTTGCTAATTGGCCCCGTGGCCCCCGGGGGAGGCTGGAGTGTGTAATCCTGAGCAAATCCGTGCAGTCACTCTCTTTCACATGACCGCGCACAGAAGCAGAGTACCTGGGTACTTCCGAGTACTTGAAGTACTTCTCCCTCTCTTCCAGTACTCACATTTTTCTCCTACACTGCTTCACGCCCCATTCTCGTCCCGACGCCGCTGAAGGAAACATGGATTCTTGTTCATCTTGAGGATGTGAGCTTGTACCTTCTCCATCTTCTTCTTCTTCTCCTTCCTTTTCCTCTTCGTAGAGTGACCTGCTCCTCACCAGGAATGGAAAACCTCACGGTAAGAGAGTCTTCTCCCACCTAGCTCCCGACCCCTCTGTCCATCTCTTTCTTTTCTTTTCTTTTCTTTTCTGATAAGGACGTCCGGGGGAAGGGGTTACATAACTTCACCCAGACCTCTGCCCTGGAGACGCACAGAAGGACGATTCATTTGCTCCTTTTTAATTTTTTCACCATTTTTATTTTTATTTTTTAAAAGTGATGATTGAATTCGAAAGCTCTTTCATCGGATTCAGCGGCTTTTTTTTCATTTATTTATCTTTTATTTCATATTTTTAGTAATTATTGAAATTGAAAGCAGACCTTTTTTTTCCAATAATTAAAAATAAATTAGATATCTCATTAGTAATTTACAGTTATTACTGTGTCGTTACGCACCTGGAGCTGCACAGAAGGACGATTCATTGGCTTCTTTCTTATCTTTTTTGAAATTTATTATTTATTTATTTACTATTTACTATGTTTTATTTTACTTTTATTTTTTCAAGTGGTTATTGCACCAGAAAGAAAACCTTTTTTAATAATTAAAATGAATTTTCTCGTTTCTTGCCATTAACGCTTATGACCGTGTCGTCACGCACCTCTTCTTTGAGTGTTGTAACACCTGGCGCCGCACAGAAGGGCGATTCATTGGCTTCTTTCTAATCTTTTTTGAACATTTTTAAAGTGATAATTGAATTGAAACGCAGCCCTTCCCTTTTTTTTCCAAATAATAAGAAATAAATTCGACATCTCATTTGCAATTTGCGCTTATTATTGTGTCGTTACGCGCCTGGAGGTACACAGGACGATTCTTTTATTTATCATTTAAAAAAAAATTTTTTTTTAAATTTTTTATTAAGTAGTCTTTAATTTTATCTTTTTTTTTTTTTAAAGCCATTATCTAATCAGAAAGTAGCTCCTCTTTTTTCGTATTGAAACATGAATTAGCGATCTCATTATCAATTAAGGCTTATTACACCTGGAGCCGCACAGAAGGACAACCTTTATTTTTTACCCTTAAAAACAGTTTTTTTGAAAGTGATCAAATTCAATAATCCTTTTTTTTAAGGTTATTGTTGTATTTGAGTGCAGAGATATCTCATTAGCAGTTTGCGCTTATTACTGTGTCGTCACACGCCGGTTATTACTGCGTCGCAAAGTCCGACGCCCCCCCGATGACCCCTGCCGGCGCAGGACGCGGTTCGGCGTCCGCGTGACGCGCGATGATGTTTCCCCCCGCCCCGTGTGTCCGCCAGCCGGACCAATGGCGCGAGATCATGAACAAGAAGCTGCAGTTTCCCCCGGAGCTGCTGGCCGCCATCATGGAGGGGAAGCTGGAGCTGGTGCGTGGCCTGCTGAAGACCGGCGACGGCATCGTCCGGCAGCTGGACGAGTCGGAGGACCGGCTGTGGAGGGAGGCCCTCAACTTGTCCATCCGCCTGGGCAGCGAGGACACCATGGTGGCGCTGCTGCGCGGCGTCAAGTTTGACTTCCGGCAGATCCACGAGGCCCTGCTGGTCGCCGTGGACACGGACCAGCCCCGGGTGGTGAAGCACCTGCTGGACCGGCTGGACCAGGAGAAGGGCAACAAGATGGACGTGCGCTCCTTCTCCCAGGCCATCTTTGATCGCTCCATCGACAACTCGCAGTTCGCGCCCGGCGTGACCCCGCTGACGCTGGCCTGCCAAAAGGACCTGTATGACATCGTCACCATGCTGACGCAGAGGGGCCACTGCATCCCGTGGCCCCACAAGATCTCCTGCGCCTGCCTGGAATGCCGCAACGGCCGGCAGTATGACCTCCTCAAGTTCTCGTTGTCCCGCATCAACACGTACCGCGGCATCGCCAGCCGCGCCTTCCTGTCGATCACCTCGGACGACGCCATGCTCAGCGCCTTCAGCCTCAGCCGAGAGCTGCGGAATCTCTCCCAGAAGGAGCCCGAGTTCAAGGTGAGAAGGCCGGCCTCCCCTCCCCGCTCCTCCCCGCTCCTCCCCGCTCCGTCACCCTCCCCTCTCCGTCGGCAGCCTCAGTATCTGAGCCTGGAGGAGCTCTGCCAGGAGTTCGCCGTGGAGCTGCTGGGGATGTGCCGCAACCAGAGCGAGGTGACCACCATCCTCAACAGCTGCGGCGACGCCGGGCAGGACACGGCGGACGAGCAGGCCTTCGAGGAGGGGATCCCCAACCTGTCGCGGCTGCGCCTCGCCGTCAACTACAACCAGAAGCAGGTGACCCCCGCGACTGGATGATTTATCCCCCCCCAAAAACGGCAGGGAAATTAGCGAGTTAGCTCGCGGCAAACCTAATCCATTGAGTAAAATCTGCAGGTCGAGAAGAAACAGGAAGTAATTGAACTTAATACAATTTAAATAATTTATATTAATTTTTTTTTTTTTTTTTCGATTTTTTTCCTTTATTTATTTTTTCTGATCTGTATCTCACAATCCATTATTTTCAAAAATTAATTTTGCATCATATACATTTTATGGTCGAGATGAACACGTTTCATGACACTTTTCGGATGTGTTTTGATGATTTTCTTTTAACTGTTAATTTGTATTAATTCTTGGCGTTGATTTTAAATCATTTAGAAAATAAAATTGTTAATTTTTAGTTCAAATCTGGATAATTTATCCATTTTTTAAAAGCTCATTTTATTCAGTTTCCCGTTTCATTTATTTGCTAATTCACTGAAACTCAATTGTAAATCACATTTTCGCTCAGTTCCTGATTATTTTGATTCTTTCTTTGTTGTGAAAAAATGCAGAAAATAAACAATATTAAAAAAAAAATTATTTTAAAAGAAAAATAGCTGAAAGAAACAGGAATCACCTGATGACACTGAAATTGTGTGAAAGTGTGAACTCAAGTGAGACCCTTGTGTGTGTGTGTGTGTGTGTGTGTGTGTGTGTGTGTTTGCGTCCAGTTCGTGGCCCATCCCATCTGCCAGCAGGTTCTCTCCTCCATCTGGTGCGGCAACCTGTCGGGCTGGCGGGGCAGCAGGACGGCCTGGAAGCTCCTGGTCTCCATCGGCATCTTCCTCACCATGCCCCTCCTCTGCCTGGTCTACTGGGTCGCGCCCAAGTCAAAGGTGGCGTCCGTCACCCGCGCCCAATCCCGTGCTCGCTAGTAAACGGCCTCGTGATGAACGTTCGCTTGGGTCCCGCCAGGTGGGAAAGACCCTGAAGATCCCCGTGATCAAGTTCCTCCTGCACTCGGCGTCCTACCTGTGGTTCCTCATCACGCTGCTGGGCGAGTCCATCACCATGGAGATGTACCGAGACAAGTTCGCGTCCAGGCAGCAGAACATGCTTCACAGCTCCATCCACATGGTGTGGGTGGTCGGTGGGTAAACGCCGTTCCGTAACCGTGAAAGACCGATGGTATCGTGAGGTGAGGGACCGAGGCCCCGCCCCCTTTCCGGCTGCAGGTTTCTTCTGGTACGAGTGCAAGGAGGTGTGGATCGAGGGGCTGCGGAGTTACTTCCTGGACTGGTGGAACTGTCTGGACGTGATGGTGCTCAGCATGTACCTGGCCTCCTTCGTGCTGCGCGTCCTCATCCTGCTCAAGGGCTACTTCCTGTGCCCGGACGCCAGCCGCGCCGAGGAGTGCGCCTACTTCACCCAGACAGGTAGGGGGCGCCGTCCCCGCGGGCCGTCACGGCGGGTCTCGGAGGTTTTTCTTATTTTTCCGGCGCCTCCCCTTGCAGTGCGAGAAGAATGGCACCAGGAGGACCCGCAGCTCATCGCCGAGGTTCTGTTCGCCGTCACCAGCATGCTGAGCTTCACCCGGCTGGCCTACATCCTCCCGGCCCACGAGTCCCTGGGGACCCTGCAGATCTCAATCGGCAAGATGATCGACGACATGATGAGGTGAGGCCGGTGCCGGCAATCCCACGCCCGACGCTGGGAAACGGCCTCAACCGGCGCCCCTCTCTCTGACCTCCAGGTTCATGTTCATATTGATGATCATCGGGACGGCCTTCCTCTGCGGCATCAACAACGTCTATGTGCCTTATGTCATCTCACCGCACCTGGGCAGGTACGCTGGAAAGGGAAGGGAAAGTGATTATTTTTATGAATTCTTGTCGAAATCTTCTTGTCGTGGCAACCGGACTTGAATTTCTTCACTTGAAGACGTTTCACCCGTCATCCATGAGGCTTCTTCACTTCTCATGGCCTGCGGGGAGTTTCCCTATATAACCGCCAGGCAGTGACGTGCGATGAGGTTCATGGCTGGTGAGGCACTGACTTCATCACGATCAGATACAGAGGCTCTTCGCAGCTGTTTAATGATCGCTCAGCACAAGGAACTAGTAGAACGCATTCAGTTGTTGACAAAAAAACACTGTACATTGGAAATGTTGTTCATAGAGCGACAGTGTTTAAACATTTTAATAGCGACATGCAGACGGACAGCAATCCAGTCTTTGTGCAGAGCATGCCAGCAGTCAGACATCATTGCTCAATCTACGTTGAGGTTCAACAGTCCGATGCCTCACCGGACATCTCTTCTCGCTATTTGAGCAGTAAATGCGAAAATCCAGCTATTTTGAATAAAATCTAAAACTGGTGGGCTTTAATGAAAAAATGCCTTTCAAGTGCAAATCACTGATAAATATAGCTATTTAATTATTTTTTTAATTTCCAAGATTGGCAAGTGAGGCACAGCCTCTCCTGCCTCCCCTGACTGCACGTCACTGCTGCCAGGGTTGTGGGCAGGTCTAACGGAAGGGCAAATTTAATTCAAATAATGCATGTTTTATGAAATGCTCTGATGTTCAGTTAGAGTTACTAAGCCGCGGACATCTCTACGGTCGCTATGGACAAATGTCTGTTCATTCATTCATTTATTCATCATCTATGCCACTTATCCTGCTGTCGGGGGATAGGGGGGAGGAGCCTATTTCAGCTGGGATTGCATGAGAGGTGGTGCTCAGCCTGGATTCATCACAGGGGCTCACATGTAAACCCCTGTTCACCCTCTCACCACATGTCATATGGAGACAAACAACCATTCACCCTCTCATTGACATATCCTTCAATAGACATACTACCATTCACCTTCTCACTCCGGGGTCCTGTATAGACACACAATCATTCATCCTCTCGTTCACACGTCACATACAGACCATTCACATTCTCACTCAGGCGTCATTCATTGACCTTTAACCATTCACCCCCACATTCACACAGAATTATAGACGTACAACCATTCACCCTCTCATTTACACATCATTATGTAGACATATTGCCATTCATACATCATAAATTGACATTCAACCATTCACCCTCTCATCATTTAGAGACATGCAGCCGTCACTCTCTCATTTACATGTCATTATATTGACATATTGCCATTCACATGTCATACAGTAACATGCAACCATTCACCCTCTCATTTCTACATCACTTAGAGCAGGGGCGCCCGACACCTCGATCCCGATTCACTGGTCACACAGAATACACTACTGTACAGGTAGTGTGGCTAGATTGCATGTAATTAAGAATAGCTGTTAGCCTATCATCCACCCCTCCCCCCCACTGCCGCAGTGACGCGCTTGATTGACATACAGTGCAGCCGAACCGAGATCTCGATCCAAATCCCGTTCCGCCAGACTGATGGACCTTTGGAGTGTGTTTGAGGCCGGGCTAAGACCTGTTAGCTGACTGAGTCCATTCAGTGCAAGACGTCATCAGAGTAAGGCAATGGCCAAAAATAGACAGAATTCTATTGTGGCATACATGTTCATGCTGTTATGCTATTCATCCTCTCATTTACGTATTATATATACATACACCATTCATCCTCTCATCACATAGTGACATTCAACCATTCACCCTGTCGTTCTCATGTCTGGAGAATTCAGCGTCTCCAGTGAAGCTCCTCTGTTGTGCTGTGTTGTAATTAAGATGAAGCGTCCCCGTTAAGCCTCACACATCCCGGTGTTTCCTCCCAGCGGATGCCAGCCTGAGTATGTACGTGTGTATTTGCATGTGTGTGTGTGTGTGTGTGTGTGTGTGCGTGTGTGTTGATGCGCGCACTAATTCGATGCGCTATTTGTCATGTGCACGTCTCCCGAGTAACAGTTTTGCTAATTAGATGAGAAGAAAACAGTTTGAACCCGTCGCCCAATGGGATGCAAATTAAACACAGAAGATAAAATGTAATCAGATTACACGTTGACCCCCGCGGGTGGGGTTTCTCTTCCCCGCAGGTTCAACGAGACCTTCCACTTCCTGTTCTGGACCATGTTCGGCGTGGCCAACCAGGACTACGTGGACATGCCGCAGTTCGTCCTCGCCGAGTTCGTGGGGCGGATCCTGTACGGCATCTTCACCCTGGTCATCGTGATCGTCCTGCTCAACATGCTCATCGCCATGATCACCAACTCCTTCCAGAAGATCGAGGTGAGGAGACCGATCTGCGTGATTCCTTGTACCTCTATTATCGTCATTATGGTATTTCTAACGGCCTTCCCAGGGGTATTTAATCAAATTTACCCCCCTCCATTATAGATACATCCCATAATTCTTATCCCCCCCTGTTACCTATCTCCAGGACGACGCGGACGTGGAGTGGAAGTTTGCCCGCTCGAAGCTGTACCTCAGCTACTTCAGGGAGGGCCTCACCATGCCGGTGCCCTTCAACATCATCCCTTCGCCCAAGGCCGTCTTCTACATCTTGAGGTGACCCTTTTTTTTTGGTCACCATGGCAACCATGTTTCCATAACAACTTTTTATTTATCTATTTTTTATTTTGGGGCTTATTCTTCCTCTTCAGGGGGATCTTCAGGCGGATCTGCTGCTGCCTCTCCAGCAACTCCGAGAAGAAACCCCCCCCCGTAGCTTCCGCGGTAAGTGTGTGTGTGTTCGAGCCAACGTGCTAACGTGCAAGCGTCAAGTATCTGGTGTCCATCTCGTGCGTGCAGTCCCGCAAGAGGGGTGGCGAGGAGGCCCAGGTGCCGTACCGGCAGCAGGTGATTGGGGCTCTGGTGCAGCGCTACATCGAGTCGGCCCGCAGGGAGTTCAAGGAAACCAAGAGGAAAGGTAGTGGCGCCCATGTTTAAGAAGCATTTATAAATTAATGCATATTAAGCTGTGGTAAAAAGTGGAATGCCGTTGGTTCGTCCTCAGATATCGGCAACCGGATCACCGAGCTCAGCAAAGCCATCGGGAGGATGCACGCCGATATGAAGCTGCTCCACCAGCACCTGCTGGGCGAAGGACGCCCCGCCGATGACGGACCGGCCAAGGACGCCTCCTCGTTCCTGGGGAAGTACATTATCGGCGCCAAGAACAACTTCAGGGGTTTCAGCGGCGAGAAGAACGCCAAGATCACAGTGCACCATCGGGAGGAGGCGGAGGAGGAGGAGCAGAAGGTCCAGGGTGAGCCGGACGGCGGGCAGAGGCTGGGCGGCGAGCGTGGAGCGGACACTTTGAGGCCAGTGTCGGACTACGATGTGGTGAAGATGGAGGAGGGCCGAGGCATCGCTGGAGATGACGACAGCGGAGGAGAGACAGAAGAAAGAGATGAAGGCGAGAGCGGGGAGGGGATGGAGGATGAGGAGGAGGCAGCCGGCAGCGGTTCAGTTTACGCAGAGGAAAAGGTGCCGGTCGAGCTGGTGTGGGACGAGGCGGAGACAAAGAGGGGAGAGGAGATGGTCGCCGAGGCGATGGTGGACGGGAACCCCCCGGAGGCGGCGCGTGAGCAGGCTGAGGGCGCCAACAAATTCATAGACGCCGAGCCGGCGGAGGTAAAGGTGGAGGCCAGGAGGATGAAGGGCAGACAGTTCGAGTACAACATCACGGAGCGAGTCGTCGTCAGGGGCGACGGTGAGAAACCGGCGCTGAAAAAGTCAATTCCCTCGCCGACTGGTAGCAGCAGCTCTCGGGACACAGGTTTTGGCTCCCAGGAGGGGGAAGGCTCCATCGACGGAGTCATCATGAGGCCGTGAACTCGGGGCATCTTCTCACTCCACCGTTGGAGTCCACTCAGCCATGCATCAACATTTTATATATATACGTGTGTGTGTGTGTGTTTGTGTGTGTGTGTGTGAAGTGGGTTGAACTTCGAAAGGAAATGCCTCGAATCCAACTTGCGATTTGATGAAATTGTCCATCAAGCGCTCCGTCAGCCCTTTCCTCCTCCAGTCGGATGGAGACGGAGGCTCCATTGGACCTCCGCTGGAGGACCAGAACCGAACACACTCCTTCCAGAACTGAGAACGCCAGAGAAGAACCCCGAGGCCCCTTGCTAGATGTTTCTCGGTTCTCCTAAAGAAGGCCGACATGTGAAAATGCACCCAGCGTGTCTCACTTTGCGTTGTCGGAAAGACTCGTTTCCCCGTTTGTCCCATCTACAGAAAAAAATCTGGGCAAAGACTAAAAGCTGCTACATTATGGGATTAGCGTCCGGGCAGCTGTAAGCTAATCTGAGGCATTTTGATAGTATAGGTCTTACAAAGTACTTATTTACCGGAATTCAGAGTCTTAGGTAGTTTCTGAAGCATGGTAACGCATAGCTAGCACCAACTTATGCCACCGTAGCACGGTAACGCCCAGCTAGCACGAATGAAGCCAAGTGTCTTCGCTGACTACAGAACTGTGGCATAGCAACACACAAATTATATTTATTCAAGTTATTTAGCCTACCAGAGCACCTAGCTAACATGCAGGTAGCACTGACTGAGCCACAATAGTATGCTAATAACAGTATATATTGCATCAAGCTAAGGGTCTTCTCTATCTACAGTAGATTGCAAGTGCTGACTGATGATGAAAAAACTAAGACGGCAGCTCCATGAGTGCCATGACGGTATGAAGACGCCATTTTGGGCTGGAAATTGCACCTAATTCTCCAGTAACAGTTACTGACATTGCAAAATCTTATCTAGCAAAGCTTCTGTCTCCATTGAGAATGTGACGGTACATCAAATGGTCAGGGATTAGGAAGCCATATTAGGAGGCTACGCTAATGCTACGAGCCTTGAAAATGAACCACATTGCCCTATCTGTTTATTTTTCATGTTGAACGAAAATGGCGGCCGGCTCTCAAGGCCATAACCCTGTCTTGACAATGAAAACAACACTTGAGGGCTAATTTATGCTAACGTTACTTGAATGGATAATACTTTATTGATCCCCAAGGGAAAATTCTTGCATACATCCTGTAAATGTACGTAAATGCACATGTGCCTTTGGCTAGGTCTGTAGGCAGATTCAATGTTGAGGATAAACAGAGCCCTTAACTGTCCTTCCAAGATGGCACCGTCAGTCCAAAACATTGAGCTAAATCTGAATACCTCTTGGTATAAATAATGTAAAAAATGGCGTCCATATTTGAGACGTTTCCTTCTCCAACCCAAGGTCATGCTGGAATTACTGCGAGTAAATGGCCAACTAAGACCGTATTGGGACGCTTGTTTGTTTTTGCAATTTCCATCGAAGCACTGTCAGGTCTGATGAATACCACGGTCTCGTGGTGCTGCCGGGCAAGGCTAAGCTAGCTTTATACATTTAATTTAGACTGTATTTTAAGTGGCCGAAACAGCAAAAGCGCTTGAAAATGTCAGGGTCACCTCAGATGTGTGCCGACCGACGAGCCGTCATCTTCCGAAACAAAAAAAAAAGAAGTGGCATTTCGCCTCCCGTTTTCAAGAAGTCGCCCTTTGAGGAAGTTTCGTCCCTCTCTGACCTAATTTTAACCGCGGGAAGCATGGAAATGCCTCGTCACGAGCCTCAACGGGGGAAAAAAAGACGCTCTGTCTTCTTAATCTTGCTTGCACCACCGTCCATGGCAGCCGCCAGGTTAACCTCTTCAGCGCCAGGGCTGTTACATGACGTCGCTAATCTTAATGGCTAAATGCTCATGGGAATAGTTATGGGTCTTTATCAGAAGACAAAAGGTCTTATTAAACTTCCGTTCAGCACCTTCTCTTTCGTCAATGCATTTCTTTGCTTCTCCACAAAGGTTGGGCCACTCCTTCAGTTTCCATAGCAACACTGCATCTGTTTGGTTACTTTCTGATTTATTCGGATGTGACGCCGTGGTTTTGGCAGACTGAGGGCGTGACCCCGATGGTTTTTTCCTGACAGGTCTCGGCTTGCTTTGCCCCCCAGAGGTGAAACCCAGGGCTTCATTAATTCACCGCCTGCAGCGGAACATCTTGCCCCCAGCAGGGACCTGAAAAAACAACAAAAACAGCCATCCTGTCGCTATCCCAGCAGGAACATTACAAAAATAAAGCGAGCTCCCCCCCTGGGAACGGGGACGCTTACACCGAAACCGCTTACGACTCTGCGTCCGTAGAATCTGGGTAAGGACCTCCATCGGGTGGCATCACGCTTGTGATTGCTGAAAATGACACCATAAGCTTAAATGCTAACAACATTCAGTCATTCCTTATCTATACTGCTTATCCTGCAGTCAGGGGTGAGGGGGTTACTGGAGCTCTATCCCAGATGTGATCGGGCGAGAGGTGGGGTTCACCAGGGACCAATCACAGGGCCACTGATAGACAAACAACTCACCCCCTCATTCCCATGTCTGGGCGATTTAGTCTCCAATGAACCTCCAGCATGTTTTGGGCGGACAGGCCTCCTGTTGGAATTCAGACGGGTACTTTTTCGATGTGATGCACAAGCGCGAACCACTGCGCTAAAGACAACTTTAGAATACACTCTCATTTATTGATTCCATCGATCGTTTGCAGGAAACACTCCCCGTTAGCATCCTCGAAGGCTAGCGAGGTTAGCAGCTGAGATGTTCGAGGCAGGGAAGCTGATCATTGTCCACAAGTTGTTTTATTACCTCTTCCCATAGCATAAAAAAGAAATTAAAATTCCGACAAAGCATCAGTTCATTATAAAAAAAACACAATTCAATATTTCCTATTAATTATGCGGAAAATGGCTCCGCGATAAAGACTTGAAAAATATTAAATAGCTATAAGACTTCAGGAGCAAGATCAATACGCTGTTGCGACGGGAAAGTAGTTCCGGCTGTGGGCGCGTCTGATTCACGGGATATTAAAGCTGATAAGTGTGACATAGGCATAGCTGCCGGTCGTTATGCTAAGCTAACTGGCAGGCTAACTTCCGGCTCACTGGAGAGGAGAAGGGCATCTATAGTCCTGAAAGTCCTTCCAAAATGGGGGGGGGGGGCTCATGATCCGCACATCGTGCACTCGTCCTTGTTGGTCAGTGAACATACCACATCGGCGACGTTGAGCTCCCTGGTGCGCTCCTCCGCCCGACTCGCCTTGAGCTTCTCCTTGTTGAGCGTGAACTGGATGGGGTTGGCGGCGGGCCTCGTGCGCAGGTAGTACATCCCTGTCTTCAAGCCCTGGGCAGAAGAAACAAGGGTTTTCAGGACTGGCTCCGCCTCCTCCTCCGATGGCGGCGTCCCTCTGGACTCACCAGCTTCCAACCGTAGAAGTGCATGCTGCTCAGCTTGCCGTAGTTGGGCTCGGCAATGTGGATATTGAGGGACTGGCTTTGGTCGATGTAGGCACCGCGGTCCGCCGCCATCTTCAACACCGTCTTCTGGGAGATCTCCCACACCGTTTTGTACAACTCCTTCAGCTCGGCGGGGATCTCCGGTATGTTCTGCCGCAGATTCACATGGCGTTACATTAAATCTCCAGATGTTCTCCTTGTGTGTGTTCCGTGGTGGGGCTGCTCACCTGGATGGAGCCATTGTGAGCAATCAGCTGGTTCTTCATCTCCTCGCCCCAGAGCCCCCTCTCCGTCAGATCCTTCAGCAGGTGAGGGTTGACCACCTGTGGACAAAGAGGCGTTACGACGAGTCCCGCCGGTGGGCGAAGAGCCATGGCGAGGTGGCGCTTACCTGGAATTCCCCGGAGAGGACCCTGCGGGTGTAAATGTTGCTGGTGTAGGCCTCGATGGACTCGTTGTTGCCCAGGATCTGGGCGGTAGAGGCTGTTGGCATGGGCGCCAGGAGCAGGCTGTTCCTCACGCCGTGCCTGAGGACATCGGGGTGCGAAGATCAGGGAGGAGGGCGAGGAGAGGGCGGGAGGAGACATCCAAGGAGGAGGATCTTACTTAGCGATTTTCTTCTTGAGAGCCATCCAGTCGCAGAGGTCGGTGGGGGTTCGGCTCCACATGTCGTACTGAAGGACCTGGAAGGAGTAGAACGGTTCAGCAAATCCAATGACCTGGGGTTCCAAAGATCTCCCGAGGAGGACATACCCCCTTGCTGACAGGCGAGCCGGGGTAGGTCTGGTATGGGCCAAGCTCCGCCGCCAGTTCACAGCTGGCCTCCAGGGCGGCGTGGTAGATGGTCTCAAATATGTGAACGTTGAGCTGCTGGGCCTCCTGGCTCTCGAAGGGGTAGCGCATGAGGATGAAGGCGTCGGCCAGACCCTGCACGCCAATTCCGATCGGCCGGTGACACTTGTTGGACCTCTCGGCCTGCGGGGCAGAAGATCTGAATGTCAGCCCCAGCGCTGCAGGCAGACGACAGAGAATGGCGTCGGCGGGGTCGGGCTTACCTCCACCACCGGGTAGTAGTTGATGTCGATGATCTTGTTGAGGTTCCGCACAATGACTTTGGTGACGGACGCCAGCTTTCCAAAGTCGAAGGTCCGCTCCGGGGTCACGTACATGTTGAGCGCGATGGACGCCAGGTTGCACACTGCGACCTGCAAGCAGCGGGGAATTAAAAAGCAAATAATAGCGTGGGGGTGGGAAGGGTGTACAGTTGACCTCAGACCGAACCTCGTCCTTGCTGGTGAACTCCACGATCTCCGTGCACAAGTTGCTGGACTTGATGGTTCCCAGGTTCTGCTGGTTGCTCTTCCCATTGCAGGCGTCCTTGTAGAGCATGTATGGCGTGCCCGTCTCTGTCTGCGACTCGATGATGGCGTGCCAAAGCTGCTGGGCCTTCACCATCCGCCTGGCCCGGCCCTCCTGCTCGTACCTGAGGAGACGCAAGAGGGAGGTTAGCAGATGCAGAGAGGAGGCGCCGCTAAGGGGTTAGGCTTCTCCTCACCGAGTGTAGAGCTCCTCAAACTCTTCTCCCCAGCACTCCTCCAGCCCGGGACACTCACCAGGACACATCAGTGACCAGTCCTGCCGCAGGAAGTCAGACAGGATGAGGTTTTCAAGGAAAGACAACTCCGCGCAGGGTCCTCGAACCTCCACCTACCTGATTGCTCTCCACTCGTTTCATGAAGAGGTCCGGGATCCACAGGGCGAAGAACAGGTCCCTGGCCCTCTGCTCCTCTTTGCCCGTGTTCTTCTTCAGCTCCAGGAACTCGAACACGTCGAAATGCCACGGCTCCAGGTACACGGCGAACGCCCCGGGCCTCTGCCACACACACGGTCACGTGATTACAATCACTGCGATGAAACATCAGCGTCATTCACCGTGCCGTTGTTACCTTGTTGCCTCCCTGGTCGACGTATCGAGCTGTGTTGTTGAAGACCCGGAGCATCGGGACCAGACCATTCGAGGTGCCATTAGTCTGAAATACACAAGACGCTGTTCTCCATGCAGCTTTACATCCCATAATTATCCCCTTAGACACCACGCTCTTCCCGCTGTTAAAATTTAATAGATCATTCAGAAGAATCACTTCTCCCTGTCTTGTTTAATATTTACGGTAGTAATTTTTAATTAGAAATGGTGTCATCCAGTGGCGTAAAAGCGGAATTGCAGCTGTCATTAAGAGCGGGAATAGCCACTAACTGTGAATAAATGCATGTGTCAGAAAACTAATAACATAAGTATGTTTAAATTCTAAACAAACCAATTCTTTTTTCTATTTTCCAGTATTTTCTTGTGATTTTATTTTTTTTTTCTAATTTTTCAAAAACAAGACAGGGGGGTAAAATTAGGTTGTTTCTAGTCATTTTTCATCATTTTGGGATTCCTGAGTGTCTTCTTTACCCGGCTTCCCCGGGACTCACCCCGGCAATGTAGCTGCCCGTCGCTCGGATACAGCTGACGGCCAGGCCGATGCCCCCGGCCGACTTTGAGATGAGGGCGCACTGCTTCAGTGTGTTGTAGATGCCGTCGATGCTGTCCTCGCTCATGGCTAACAGGAAGCAGCTGCGGAAAAACAAAACAAGGCCTCGATCAAACCGGGCCGGGCGGGGGGATGACTGGGGGCTCTGACAGGTTTTGCATTCCTCCCTGGGGTTCCAGACCTGGACAGCTGCGGCTTGTTGGTGCCGGCGTTGAAGAGGGTGGGGGAGGCGTGCGTGAACCACTTCTCCGACAGCAGGTTGTAGGTCTCGATGGCCGCGTTGATGTCACGGCCGTGGATCCCCACCGCCACTCGCATCAGCATGTGCTGCGGCCTCTCAGCAACTGCACAATGTTAGCAAGGTTTGAATAATGGAGCTCCATTTTGGTATATGCATTCAAAAACTGACAGTATACCCGACCTTTGCCATTTATTTTCAGCAGGTAGGACCTCTCCAGGGTCTGCGGAGGAAACTGCAGGTTAGCCTCGTCTTGCATTGGTCTGTGAACAGGCGGCGGTGCTGACTTATGGTGAGGGTTACCTTGAAACCGAAGAAGTTGTAGGAAAAGTCTCGGTCGTAGATAATGGCAGAGTCGAGGCGCTGCAGTAGGATGAAGAAAAATGCTTGAAGGCAGTGGTTCTTGACCTGGGTTTGATTGAAACCCCAGGGGTTCGGCGGAGGTCTGTTTGACTTACCCTCTTTTAATAGATCAATTATTATGTTGTCAAAGGCATAGTTTCTTTTCGTCATAAAAGCAAAATAAATTTCAAGACTTTATTTAAAAAAAAAAAAGGTTTTTATTGAGGGAAATAAAACAAAAAACAGTTAAAACTTAACAAATATCAAAAGATATATTGTAATTTTGCATAATATCGGGTTCCATTAAAAAAATCTGCATTTTTGAACCCCAGTACCATATAAATTGAACTTTTTTTAAAATTTTATTTCTGAATAGAGCATGAAAAAATAAACTACAAATATTTTGTGGCTTGAAAAGAATGCAATTCATTTTTTATTAGCGATTTTTTTATTCTGAGTCCTGTTTTTTAAAGAAAATAATATTTTTTTAACCTATAAATGAAAAATCCACATTTTTGGACCCTACTGTATTTACCTATGTTTTGAATTTGAAAAAAAAAAAAAATCACCTTTTTTTTCCTATTCAGAAGGGTTCGGTGAATGTGCATATGAAACTGGTGGGGTTCAGTACCTCCAACAAGGTTAGGATCCACTGCTTTAAGGAAAGGAGATGGAAACACAAGAAGTACGCACACACACACACACACACACACACACACTTACAGCCTTGTGTTCCAGGACGATGTCCAGGGTGTCCTTGGAGATCATGGGGGAGTGGCGTTTATTCAAGGGGTTGATGTAGTTGTAGAGGTCCTCCATCACGTCTGCAGGAGAAGGAGAAGAAGGAGAGTCACCGGAGAACCTATGTTCTCGAGAGGGAACATCTCAAACTCACCACTGAATACTTTCTTGGTCTCTTTGTGCAAGTTGGACACTGCTATTCGCGCCGCTAAGATGGCGTAGTCGGGATGCTTGGTGGTGAGGGTGGCGGCCGTCTCTGCCGCCAGAGTGTCGAGCTCCACGGTGGTGACCCCGCTGTACAGACCCTGGGTGACCTTCATCGTGATCTGGGTCTGTGGTGGGGGGAAGGAGAGGGGAAGGCGGTTAGGAACCCGTGAGCGGAGCAGGCGGAGGAACCTCGGAGAGGCCTGAACTTACTGGGTCAACAAAGTCTGGGTTGAGCCCATAGCAGAGCTTCTGGACGCGAGACGTGATTTTATCAAAGGTGACCCCCTCCTGGCGTCCATCTGGAAAACAAATTGTGTGTTTTTTGCATAAACATTCTTAATAACAGGTTGTGCACAGCCTCCTCTTCATCATTCAAAAAGGAGCAAAATCTGTCTGTAGGTATGGATACAGGGCAACAAAAGGGAGCAGGGTTGCATCCTTTCAGATTAATATTCATTCGCAATAACTCTGCAGCAACACATGCGTTGGATTATTTTTTAAAGCAATATTTTAGGACTAATAAGGGTTAAAATGTCAAGGCTGTAAAGGAAATGATCCCCAACGATTCATTCAATGTAATAACTGTGCTTTGTTGTGCCGCTCCTTTAAAAAAATAATAAATACATCTCGATATGAACGGATCGAGTGCAGAAACTGAAACGTTCCTTTTTTTCAGTATACACATTTGAAATGACGGTGTTTTTTGGCAGATTTGGGGGGAGTTGTATTATATGTTCGCTTAAAAAAAGAAAATTAAAAAAACGCCTCACCTCGCTTGATCACATGCATGTCGGAAAAAAGGATGGACACGAAGGGGAAATCGGTCGGTTTGTTCCGGAAGCCCGTTGGGGGTCGAGACAAAAGCTATCTGAGCCTCCAAAGACAAAACTGAACACTGAACGCATTCGAATCTTGAGGCGCCAAGGCGTTAGCCGGCGCGGGTTGCGTCAGCCGCTCGGCCAATCAGAGCAAGGACCGCTCCCCTGTGAGCCAATCAGCGCCCGTGCTTGGTGTACCCGATTGATTTCCTTGTGAATTGTGGCGGGACGATTCCGGGATGAGTCGAGTCAAAACAAAGAAACGACAACTGCACCTGTGGTTTTTTGCTGTTACAGCATATCTGTATATTTGTAAATGTTTTTAAAAGATTTGAAAAAAAAAAGGCCAGCAGGAAATCAGCAGAAAGTTTTAAAAGCAAAACCGTTAGACAGCCAATGGACGTAAACATAATTTGATTTGTCAAAGCAAAATGCAATTTCGATTATATTTCGATATTATATAAGTGATATAATCATTAAGTTGTGGTATGAATGTGTTGATTTACATTAACATTTTAATTGTATTTAAATTAAATTTACCCTCCAACTTTTTTTTCGTACTCCATTCTGCAGATGTGATATTCCTCAGATGGAATTAATTTAAGATAAGATAATACTTTATGAATCCCCAACGGGGAAATTCTTCTTGTCGCAGCAGCGCAACAATAACAATACCAAGAGATATGAGCATAAATATATATGAGAGACAATTAAAAAGACAGTCAAAAGAGATTAAAAAAATAACCCTGTATATTTACAAGATGTTTTGACACCGTTGTAAGCGTAGTATCGTGATTCTCTGTCGCCCCCGAGAATAAAATTATCAAGTGGATTCTCACAACATAAATCAAATAACACGGTATCATACATGATGTGAGGTTTTCAATCGAGAAAATTAGTGTTTGACAGTGTGCTTACGACTAAGATGAAGTGAAGATGAAATGATAACTGTAAGTTCTGACTAGTTTCATTCGTTTTATCCTTTTTAATTTTACTTGCTTGTATCTTTTAGTTCATTATCTTTTCACTCTCATGTTTTATTTAAGAGTATTTTATAATAATAATTATCATTATTATTATTGCTGTTTGTATGGAGAGGCTGCGTAAATAGTGTATTGAGTCGTCATTTAATAATTTCGATATAGTTTCATGAGATTATGTTAATCTTTTATCCGTCACAAGCACCTGTTTTTGCCCGAACATGTAAAATTTCAGTGGAAAGTGTTGACACGAAGTATGTAGGTCAACCCTTCCTTTTATTTTGAAAATCCAACAATACCGGAAGTGACCTTCTAATTGCTGCTAATGCTAATGGCCCGGGAAGGTAAAGCAGCACTCCGAAGATGGCCGGGGTGTTTGAGGTAGAAGTTGATGGTGTAGACCACGACCACGGACTGGACCGGCACAATGAACCGATCCAGGTGGGTGTGACGGGGGAACACCGACCCAACGGGGCATTTTGAAACCGGCGCCGGTGGGTTTTGTCCCGCTGCGGTGCGCTGACGCGACACGCTAGCATACTCTCACAGCTTTAGCCCAACGTAACCAGCTGGCAACTACTTAGCGGGGTTGCAAATAAGTGAAACCTGGATTAGGAGGATTGGCAATGGCAGCTAATTAAGAGAAGCCCTGGTGATTTTTCTTGTACCAATAATAATAATAATTCATAATACTACTCCTAAAAACACGAGAGCAGCGAGCAACGCCCTCAGAGGATCCAAGACCGGCTAAGCTAGCTAAAGTCAAGACGCTAACGTTTACATCCGGGAACTTGACAGTCAGCCGGCTGAAAGAAAAATATCTATCTATTCCGGGATTGTTTGTTAAAATATCCCTCTTCGCGTTTGTGGTGTTGTTTCCCCCCGCATTTTGTTTCCCACTAACGTGACCTGAATGCTTGATAAGTGAGCACAGAGAACTCTCCCCTTTGAGATGATGTGGCGGAGGTCAAAGGTCACGTTTTCTTCAGTCTTTTTCGTCTCTTGCCGAGAGCTTCCGCGGCTCAGCAGCACCGCAATGTCACGCCTGTTTTCCCCTTTTAATAACTGGGAACTGATATTTTAAGACCAAAGTAGCATTTCATCCCTGTCTCTTTAGGTCAGCTTATTTTTAAAATCGTGTGTTTTGTCTATGCCAATTTTTTACTTGTCAAATGCAGGTCAACACTGTCAACAATGCAATGAGATGTTTTGGACAATAAGAAGCTGTACACTCTTTTTTTCACAGTAGGAGCAAAATATAGTTACCGTATAATTATTATTATTATTAACATATAATATGTTCGCTAGTATTCATGAGCTGGGTCCAGAGCTAAAAATAAGAATGTAAACATTGACAGTGTTAAAATGTGTGTGACAGTGTGAGGTCAGCGCAGTGTCTGAAACTGCTTTATACTGAGGCATCTTCTCAGATGTAAGAGATGACGGTGACTCAGAAACAGCAGGCTGATGTTCGCTCTGCAGATTCCAAGATCCCTGACCTTATTTCGTAATAAGTATTAAGCCTGTGACGGTGGCGTGGGTCGACCGGCCTTTTAATTCCCGTGAAGGTAGAGCAAACTTCACACCAGAATCTGCCTGAGAGTCCTGGAGAACAGCAGGACGAACGAAGCCAGACGCCAGCCCAGGAGCCTCCCTCTTCGTGTTTAGATGAAAGTTCGACAGCATTGACTATTTAGTGACTTGCATATCCTCTTATTTCCTTGGGTGCAGGGCTAGATCCTACCGCTGGGGGACTTTTCTCTGAATCCTTTCTGCACCGCCAGAAGGTCGAACGCTCCTTTCAGCCGATCTGTCAATTGTACACAATGTGATTTTGATGGGATGTTTCACATCTCTCGCTGACTTTTGGGGTCTACTTGGCCCTCCAGCAAGCCAAGATGTATCCTAATCTATTTTGATTTGAAATGACTTGTTTTTTCCCTGCGTTATTTCTTTTGTCTTTGAAAGGAAGACACCAAACCTGACCCAATTTGTAACAACAATATGACTCTTGTCTTGTCCGCCCCGCAGTTCGATGTGTCCAAGCTTTCACCGGAGGAGAAGTGGAGGTGAGTGCTTAGAAGGTGGGACCTGGGACACTTACTCCCCTGGACTGAGTTAGATTTCTGTTCAGCACGTAGAATCAGGAAAGAGGAGGATCCTAATGGATTCTTACTGGTTTGCCCGGCCGTGGTAGGGCAGGGCGAAATATTCAGATTTATTAATTGTATTCATCCACCATTGTGGACGTATTTACTTAAAACAATCAGAAGAATGTTTTTTATATCCAGGATCTGTTTGGAATAAATGCTGTTTTACCCGTTTTATTTATTTGCTAATTTTTGTTAATTTCCTGCTAATCTGCTGAACCATTTTCAGCCATCAGCCCTTCCCCCTTTAGCCTCACAAGTACTGTGTGTGTGTGTGTGTGTGTGTGTATGTGTGTGTGTGTGTGTGTGTACTTGTACTCCTGAGTATTGCCATATTCCCATGTTTCCAGGGTGGAGCATGCAAAAATGCACGCTAAACACAAAGGCCACGAGGCCATGCATGCCGAGATGGTGCTGATCCTCATCGTCACACTGGTCGTCACTCAGCTGGTCCTGGTGCAGTGGAAGCAGAGGCACCCAAAGTCCTACAACGTGAGACAGCACGCCGTTTAGATTGGTTGCGTGTGTGCTTGTCTGTGTGTGTCCACGTCTTTCAACCTCTGCTCTCTGCTGTCTGGCAGCTGGTGACCCTGTTCCAGATGTGGGTAGTTCCCCTCTACTTTACCACCAAACTGCACTGGTGGAGGTTCCTGACCACGTGGTTTATCTTCTCTGTCATCACAGCATACGTCTCGTACCGCGCCACCCGCAAGCCTCTGGCCTGCACCACGCCCAGGTAACATCACGCCGTAGCGTGCAGGGCGTCGGGGCCGGGCGATGGGGGAAGGCTCGGCTCAGTGTAGACCCAAAGGAACTGGAGTTTCGGATGCGTGCCATGTCATTTCCTGCGTGTCATCTCATGTAGCTATAGCTGTAAGAGCAGCCGGCCAAAGCAGTTACGCAATAATCCGATTGAGGGTAACGTTGGGCAGGGTATTTGAATGATTCGCCCAGCCCTAAGGCCCACACCGGAGTGGTCTTGAGTTTACAAAGAGGCGCTTCCTTTTCAGGTTGGTGTACAAATGGTTCCTCCTCCTCTACAAGATCAGCTACGCCACGGGCATAGTTGGCTACACCGTCGTCATGTTTACACTCTTCGGCATCAATCTCATATTCAGGTGAGTGTGGGCATGTGCTCGGTAATGGGGTAACACACACACACACACACACACACACACACACATACACACACGTCGACCGCACAGGGTAAACACACTCCTCGAGCAGAAATCACTGCGCTGCTCCCTCTCCTGCTGGTTGACGGGAAATATTTACGCTTGCAGACGCTTTCCCGCGCCAAAGAGAGGAGCTCTGGATGATTGGCAGGCGTTTGTGTGTGTCTGTGTCTGTTGTTGTGTGTGTGTCAGGATTATAGATCCCGGGATACTATTGATCGTGCCGCCTTGCTCCCAATCAAAGGGTGCTGGTGTGAAAGGTTAATAAGCCGTTTATATATTGATCGGCTTCCTGATTATCGGAGGCGGGCAGCTGAAGAGGAGCGTCTCTAATGCCTTGTAAAAAAATCGATGGAGCTTGTTTTGGGAATATTTTTTTAACATTTTTTACAAGTACGCTATTAATTTCTATGTGGTATTTACAGGTAATAAACACTTCATTCATCGGTAACGGCTAACGGAGTGGCTAACAGAGTGGCTAACTGACTATTCATTTTTAGACGACATTCACACCGATTTGCGAGAAAACCGCTAGCATCAGGAATGATTCAATGCCGCTGAACAGGAGGAAACGCGGTGTTAAATTATTTTATCCGACACGTGAGCGCCTCTCATCGCGACCCACGAGATTTTGAATACATTTTGAATCAACCCGTGAAGCAGCCACCTCGTGGCTTTCCTCAGTGTGGCAATGTAGCGTAGCGGCAGTCGTGTGTGCTAATCAGCGTTGTTTGCATCATTCATCGTTGCATTTTCCCGCTTTTTTTTGTAATTTTTGCGTTAAATAAGCCCTCATTGTGGCGAAACGTTTTTAAAAAAGTATGTTTTTGGCCTGGAGAACAGATCAGTGGGATTTACATTCATTTCAATGGGAAACATGAATTCCGGGGTGCCACTGTTTACGCTTTCCAAAGCGGCGTCTTTGTGTGCGCGACATGCATCGCCGTCAATGATACAACCGGATCCCTGTAAGTCGGGCATCACGAAGAACGCACACACTCACACACGAACACACACACTTACACGCCTGGCGCATATACATAGCTTGACATCTGTCACCTTCTGTGGTGAGATCCATATACGCTGCAAACTACCCCCTATAATCCCCCACTAGAGAGCAATGTCTGCTGTGTGTTTATGTACTGTGTATGCGTGTGTGCATGTATGTGTGTGTGTGTGTGTGTGTGTGTGTGTGTGTGTTAGCATCAGTCACTCCTGAGAGCTAACCCCCCCCCACTGTAAGTTCAGCGACAGCTCAGACCCTTGTCAGTTACAGCTGGGTCGCAAAGCCCTCTTTTCAAATAATCCCATTTACTCAATACGTGCTATATACCCATGTTGTCATGGCAACCCGACACTACGCCCCCCCCCCCCCCCCCCCCCCCCCCCCCCCCCCCACCAC
>CAAKHD010033632.1:50161-81341 GCA_901007705.1 Fistularia tabacaria | reverse complement strand
GGGGTGGAAGGGGGGGAAAAACGGTACCCCCCCCCCCTTTGTGGTTTCCACCGCCCCCCCCGTCGTTCGCCAAAGGGGGGGGGGGGGGGGGGGCACATAACCCCTCCCCTTCCCGAGCCTCCTCCCATCCAGGAAGCATCCGCAGCACTTTGCAGCTTGTTAGTGGGGCGTGATGGTGGGTGTGCGGTCTCCGAGGCAGCAGCATGAAGGTGACATCTATCACTTAGAGCGCTGCTGTGCTATAAATACCACCAGTGGGCTCCCTCCCCCATGTGACAACGAGAGCCGGGAGTGGGAGGGAGGCAGTTGACAGGAGGGGTGGGTGGGGAGGCGCTGTCAAGCCGGGGAAAATCTTTATTATGGGATTCAGACTCGAATCCACGGCTGACCGAGAATTTGAATTCAGGTAAAGACGGGAGACTGCCAAACGAAATGCTGGAGCTGGAGGTCACGTCCGGCGTCGCTCGTGGAAGTTTCCATTGGCTGAAGGCGCCGCTTCAGGTAGCAGAACGTGAAACCTGATGGGAAAATCTCAGCAGTGCCGGTAACTAATCAGGACTTTGGCCAACGCGAGGAGAACGTTGGAGGGAATGATCTCTCAGCCTGGAAAGCAGATGAATCTGCCAACCCTCCAGTTTCATCGGATGGTAAACATTTGTCTGCCCACCGCCCCCTGGCCCACCTTTCATCCCCATTTTCAATGCTTTTTTTTTCCCGGAAAAACAAAACAATTATCATTGGTTATGTATCGAAGGCTGCGAGTTTGATCGTCCGACGCCAATTGTAAAAATCGGCGATCGAGAAATTTTGACAGAACGTATTGTTTCGTAACGTCGGAAATGTGCTTCTTGTTAACGTCTGAAACGGTGCGGCCTAGCTAGTCTGGCGTGCGAGACCAAACAGCTGGACGCATGGGGTTTGCTAAGTCTGAAAGAAGAAACCGTGCGCTAAACAAAATTGACGTTTTAAGCTGGGACTGAAAAACGGGTGCCAACCCATCTCAGGTCTTGGGCTTGGCTGGCAACAACAAAAGGCCTTTGTCGTCTTTGGGACAGGTGTGCCAGAAGGAAGCGGAGAAGGCGTTCCCCTAAAATCAACAAACCAACAGCGACGTTTGTACAAACCTGCCTCTGTAGCAACATGTGCTCGCCAGTGCGTCACAGTCATGACCGACCAACCGCTAATTCTTTTCAGCTGCATTCACGCTTTCCTCCTTCGCGCTCGCACCCGCGTCACAGTCATCTGTCTTCGGCCCGCGGGCCTTCAACCGCAGCGCTTGGTCGCCGGCCAAAGGGCGTGAGGCTTGTATAAATGTTATGATATATTAGATTCTTCCCTGATTGTAGGACGCGGAGTGTCTCCGTCACGCTCGGTTGAGACCTGCGACTGCGCACCGATATGTCAACAGAGGGAAAACATCTGAACTCCCCTTCGGTGAATTACTGCATATTTCGTGTAAAGGGGAAAAAACGTGAAATATGATATCGCGCGTTACTAATAAAACAATTTTTACGACAAGTGTTGTAAAAATCCTTCCTTTTTATGGGAGCGGTATGATATTCAATTCAGCAAGGAAAACCAACAGCAGTATTTCAATGAGCTATCGCTTTAATCGGGCCATCAGGAGCGAGCAGAACTTTCCCGGTGGTCTGAGGCTCTAAAGAAAATAAATAAAAAATAATTGATCGTGAGCGTTGTTATCGCTCTGACCAATGCCCACGTGGCGAGTAGAAACATGGCAGCCGTCCAGGCGCAGCACACTTTATGTTCCTGTTACCGAAGCACAACGGAGCAAGAAAACGAGCGGCGGAAAACACTTTAAAGGTGAAGCGGAGGGAGGGCAGGCTAAATGGGACCCGCGAGCTCAGTCAAGGATAAAAATAAACATGCAAATGGCGCGGGATGATGGACCCCGTCAGCAACCCGACGTGTAATTTGCATCCCAATTCAACCCCCCCCCCCCCTTTCCTCTCTCTCCGGTTGAGGAGTTCACAAGCCAGCCGCCGTTCCGCATCCCGTCGTCACATCCTGCCTTTGAAAATACATTTCAGGTCGTAAACAAACAAGTGTCCTTGCCCTGATCTTAGAACGAGAGCTTTGAACTGTTATGGCCGTCTGTGAAGGGATATCTTCTTTTTGATGTTTGAGCTAGTAATATTGCCGGTAGCCCAATAGCGGCGGAGGGTAGGTTTGTCCTGGAAGCCATGTTTTATCGCAAAAAACAAAGAGTATAAATCAGTGACGTGCGGTGAGGTTCGTGGCTGGGAGGCACTGACTCTTTCAGTCAGATTTGCAAATACTGTCTATGAATTCAACAGCGTAGCATAAATTCACAGACTTGCTGCTTGCACATTGTTTACTGGTTGTGACAGCCCAGTTTGTGAGGGATCGTGCAATTGGAGAGGAAGTTCAGCTCGTCGCTGCCTCACTTAGCGACTTTCTCCTGTATTTAAACAGGAAAATACACAAATTCAGCGATATTGACGATAAAAATCATTGGAATGATTGGAATCATACAGTAGTAGCATTTCTATCACGGACCAGTTGACAAATATTTACAAGTGTATTTTGTATCATATGTTTTTATTATGAGTGCCTTCTCTGATCGCACGCCACTGGTATAAAGAAATCTGTGTACCTACATAATGGCACACAATTATCTTGAATTATGTGTTTCATTCGTTCTGTGATCAAACCCTAACTTGCTGGTAGTTTGCTTGCATGTCAAATTAAATTTCCCAGTTGAAATGAATTGAAACGCTATAAATCTGTTCAAGCCCGCCGTTTGAATGTACTGCACAAAATGGACTTTATAAATAATGAATAATATCTAAAATATAATAATGCATAAAAAAAGAGAATAAAAAGAAATACATCGGTTTTATGAAGTGAATTTACCTTGAAGACCGGACGAAGAAGCTGCTCGCGGCGAGGAGGAGGTTGGGGGAGTTTTTCATTTGATGCTCTATCACTTAGCTTATCCGCTAAACCAGCGGTCCCCAAACCCCGGTACCGGTCGGCGGATCATTTGGTGCCGGTCCGTAAAGAGAATCTTTCTTGGCACAAATTTTTAATTTTTTATTCGACCTTCCGGATCTCATTTTGAAAAACGACTGTTTACGCCTTCGCCTTACTGCCGCACTGAAGTCTGTCGCATTTCACACATCAGCTACCACAAGCTAGCCCTTGAAAAATGGGCCAGAAACAAAAGTGGCTGGAGAGCCTTTATGTGAGGAAACAAGCAAACGATGAGACCGCAGACGCGTCGTAGACTGCCAGCAAAAAGACAGCTGCATTTTAAATAAAATATTAAGATTCCTACCTAAGTTACGGGTTAATCGCACAGGTGATGCACAAACTCTGTGCTCGCTATGCATTTTTTGCGGTGAATGTAAATAATGCAGCTATTTATTTATTATTGTAATCGTTGTATTCAGATTAAATACTGTGAACTGACAAAAAATTGTATTATTTGAACCTCTGCGCCTCTTAGCGGTCCGCAGAAACATTTTCATGCCTAAAACTGGTCCCTGGTACAAAAAAGGTTGGGGACTGCTGTGCTACACACTTAATGCTACAATGTATTGCAAAATGTAGCTTGCACACTTTGCTACAACTTAATTTAGCGACTGTGTGAGTGTTGGTCCTCTTTTTAAAATGATTACATCTTCCCCGACCGGCTTTGAGTGACTCTTCCGATGCCTCATCCGTTGACGATCTAGCCGTCTGCTGCGCCAAATCCCCGTAAAGGTTTCCTGCCTCCTCACAGATGATGCTCTCAGTTACGGTATCTCACCGACAACAACTTCCTCATCTCTCTTTGGATGAATCCACAACATGCACATCTCGCTCATGTTTTCCCATGATTTTCGCCAGGCTACCTAGTGGCGGGCGGCTGTCAGCCTGTTCTTTGAACGCCACTTCATGGACAGCGACGGCTATATCGCTGTCTTCTTCCCCGTAATTCAGATCTCGCGACAAAAAATCGACTGCACGGCGGCTCGCATCTCGGAAAATTTGCAAATTGATGCGCTTGCAAGTCAAGGTTCACCTTTAATTTTAAAGGATTTGGAAATGATGATGTGTCTTGTGTTGGAGTATGACAGCATGGATTTCCAAAGTTTATTCGTTTTATTGTATTAAACCTCAACAGCCTCTGCCCGATACAGGGCTTGATCCTTTACCGCACCGATGTGATTCCTAATATTCTTTTATTGCTCTCAGCAGTATGTTTCTTTACTTTTCCATTCATCACAAAGGTACATCCATCTGCCTGGTCCTCGTTTGCGTCGTTGTTTTTGCTCAAACGGTAACGACCCCCGATTCTGTGGAGCTAATAGCTTAGGAGTTAACGTACAATGCGTGAGACGCGCCAACGTCCTTGACCTGTGCAGCTCGAGAGTCAATGGAGGCCAAACGAGCCGCAGAAGAAGAAATAAATCAATATGGAGGCAGAGCAGCGCCAGAGTTTGAACTCTTTTCTTTGTACGCGACGCGTAACCCCCCGTGCCCTTCCTTTCACACCACTCCTCTCGATCTGTCAAGGTTTCGCCAAAGATACGCGCCGCAAGTAAATGTTTTCTCCTCACAATGTGCCGAGCTGCAGGGTAGGCCGAAGCATTGAAATGGGGAACAACAGGAGCGCGTGGAATAAAAGAAACGCCGACCTCTAACAACGTTTAAGTGAGGATGTTCAATGTTGTCGGGTTTCCAATAGCGGCTGTTCTGCCCTCGGTTTTACCGTCAAACCCTATGCGCTTCGACCAGCTCCTGATTCGCTAGCTTGTACATATAAAGCATAAATATACAAGTTTACGGAATCTGCTATCCCCGAAAAAAAGGTTTGATCGGCACGACTTCCACGTGGGCGATCATTATCTCTGCGCGTGGAGGTGGTTGATGCTGGCGGCGATGGAGTGCAGGCTGGTTGAAGCCCAGGAGGCAGATGGACGCCATGATCCCGACACTCTTCAGATCCCAGAAGCACAAATCCGCAGAAATGAAACTAGAATATCCGCCGGCTCTTATTGGATGTCGAACCCCCGGAGGCGTGACTGCACTCTACCAACACCAAAATGAATAATGAATAAGCAATCTCTAGAGAAGCTCCAGGTTTTGTTGTGTTTGTTATGCTGCAGCCAATGTATATTATATATATATTCAGTTGTCTCATAGAGGCGATCAGCAGGATGAGGACATTGAAACGTCTGTTTGGTTTATTTTGTCTCTTAAGCCGCCGTAATTTGAGCTTTCTACTTCGAGCTCACATGTTCACCCGTTCTTCCCGTGTTCACGGCAGCAGGGAAATTCACGATTTTGGTTAATCCTCAGCATTTCGGCCCGGTAGACGTTCGATCCTTGTTGTTATTGACATCTCAGCACTGAAGCAGGCCGGGTGGTCTTCTCATCAGCTGTCCTATCTACGAACTGCAAAGTGTGCAGGAGGTAACATCATCGCTCACCCGACTTAACGCAGATACGTATCGGCAGTCAGGAAGGCCAACGGATGACTTTGTCCTTCCATTGCTTCTGGTGAATCAGCTTGTTTTGTTTTTGCCGCCGAGTCCGCGGGCTTTGACGTCCTTGCTCATCGGCGGTAAACGACGGTTAGAGTCCTGTCTGCCCTTTTCGGAGCGGAGGGCCATTTGAAGGAGATTGCCTCGCACGCTGATTGCAACAACCTTCCCGCCCCCCAGCCCCCCCATTTCAGTCCAAAGCCATTAGTAAGTTTTGAAGATATCACCAGGGTAACAGGGCGGTTAAAAAAAACCCCAAAAACTAAATGGTGATGATGGACAACTGCTTACTCGCGTCAGGGGACGGAACCCAGGGTTGTTCCCCGTCCGTCTGGTTCCGATGTCTCGTCTTCGCCGCTGCGGCTGAGCGAGCTTTAAACTGCGTAGTTGTTTTTAACAGCGACAGGCTTTACGCCGCGCTCATTCGGCAGCGATGGGAATTTAGTCCGTCACTGTCAAGGAGACGACAGGAAAACGAGGCGTGAAACCATTTTTTAGGGAAAATTGGTACTCACTCTGGAAAAAATGGAAACGCCGTCAGCCCCTTTTGCACTGTAGGAACTGTTAGCAGTTCCAAGAAACCTCTTTCTCGGAACCGGGCTATTTTTTTTGTTCGTTTATCCGGACAGCATAGGAACCAGGGACCGAGCAGCTCAGGTCCTAGAACCATTTTAGCTCCTACTCCAAGGCAGGGCATAGGTAGCAGGAGGAACTCATGTGGCATAGGTGCTTGGTAATTCGTGGAACTCATAAGCCACGCCCATGACCAGATACTTCTGTTTGGGTGCCATTTTGAAGATCTATCTTAATAACTGATCAGCTGTTTTCCTCCGAAATGGACAGAACCAGTGAGAAATGGACCGATGAAGAGGTCATAGCACTTCTGGCCTGCTCCATCACAGATTTACAGGGCTTGCACCGGAGTGTACCGTGGGCTGTCTTGCTGCCTATGGTAATGGGAAACTAAAAGGTTGCTAGCTGCTAGAGCAAAATTTCGAGCTGGATAGTTCTTAGAACTTTTCTGTCTGAAAGCAGCCTTTGAAAACAACTCAAAGTCAGAATCGGTAGCACCTAGCGGCTATTTATTTTAGAATCTGAGATTCCCGTTGCCCTCGTTCTCCACAATCAGCCGCGCTCCTTCCACATCCACAGCCGTTTTCCCTCGTCCTAAGATATGGCTCGTGACAGACAACTGATTTCCACATCTGTGTCATTGGCTTAATGAGCGGGCCGAGCCAACTGGGCCTCCCGAAGCCCCGTCGTGGGTCCTGCTCAATAATTCATTGGGAGTGTAGCGCTCAGGATGTCGCCTCCGCCGCTGCGGGCTTCTTGGCCTCGGCTGCCCGTCTGGTTAGGAGGGCTGCCTTCTGCCATTAGTGGGGCTCTGATCAGATTAACAGTCGGGCCCTTGGCCAAGACACCGGCTTGGAGAGGGCGGGTTGGGCTTGGCATGGCTCGGCGTGGCACATTCAGCAGGACGGAGCAGCTACTGATGCACCGCGTTCAGCGAGCTGCCATCATTGTAACACCCCGGCCGCGGGAGGCTTGAAGTGTTCCGTCACAGCTGCCATGTTTTCTTAAGTATCGCTAATTCTAGCTGGTTGGTAAAGACTCCCAGGCCTCCACGAGCACTGCAGAGCCGTTTCCCCACGAATCGGTGCAAGATGTCCAGAGAGGGTTTACCGCTCTTTAATGCTGTTAAGCTTACATATTCATATATTTTTCTATATTTGACAGTGCACCTTGCGATTCATTGGCCGTCCAGTGTTTCTGAATCAGTGACAGCAGCTTTGCTGGCTCCACACAGACTCCGGGATTGGTCAAACCAACTGAAACCGACTGAGCGCATCAAACTCTGGCCAGAGCAACCATATCTACGAGAGATGGCTAAGAGGGTAAACAAACATGGCCGACAAACGGCTCGCTGTCGCTGTTGTTTGCGCAGCTGTCTGCTCTTTCCTCCATTAGTATAGTCCAGTTAGGCCTTTTGGACCCTCTCCCTCCTTTGCCGTTGTTGTTTTGATTTTCCTGCTAACTCATGTCGTCTTTGTCTTTTGAATCTACTTCCTGTGTCCCACCCGCTCTTTTGCCGTTGGTAATGTGTTTGCAGCGGGGCCAGTGATCACCGCGCACATTGGGTTGGCTAAAACATTAAAAAAATGTTTGATTGACAGATTGGGTCGGGTCCATTCCAGCCGCATGCTAACAGATTCCTGTGCTGACTAGCCATCCAGTCTAGCCACGTCAATTGCACCTGTCTAGGGCATACTTGTAGCTAATCTAACAAAAAGAAAATCAGATGCAGTGTGGGTGAAATTATTCCACCTTTATAAAACGGTTGAAGTCCTGGAATTTTTCAGCTCAGGCTGTTTGAGAAAAATGTCTGAAGTGCATAAAACTGTCCGGAACTGATGGTTGCATCGGGAGTGTATTAGCACTTGTTTTGTCACGAGGTGTTTGATTGCTATCCTACAAAGCGCCTCCAGCTTTTCCCCAAAAGAAAAGGCTCATTTTTATTTGGTAAAATTGCGTCTCCACGGGACGATACGGCGAAGAAATATTCACAAATTCATCCAAAAAGGCCTGGATCGGGACTGAAAGCCCAGCGCAGCCTCCCCTACAGACGGTCAAGTGGTAATGAACGCCAGTTTCATGAGCGTTGTAAAGATAAAGCACTGAGCTCATTTGTCGGAGGACACGTTGGAGACAGGAAATGAGGGGAGCCGCCGCGTAATGGCGCCCCCCCCCACAGCTCCACCTGCGGCGGAACAGACTGGACCCGCCGCAGAGCCTTCTGATTGCCGTGGTGACCCAGCGCCAGTTGACAGATGGCTGCCTCTGAGTGTAGGGTACGGAGCTGTCTGCTGCTTCCACTGATTGGATATCCACACACACACACACACACACACACACACACACACACATACCTCACACCCATGTGTATCCACTAGCGCCGACAGAAAATAAAAAAAAAAAGAACAGGAAGAATGGTTGTTTGGATCTCGGAGGTTGCGGCCATCTTGACTGGGCTGCATCAAAATAAACAAATTCAGCCCGGGGTTGCATCCAGACCTTGAAGGTCTCTCTCGCTCTCTCTTTTTCTGTCTCTTGTTCTTTGTTTTCCCCCACCTGATTTAACACCTGTTTCCGTGTGAGCAGCCCATCTTTTTAGTTCTTTATTTTTTTTTCTCTCTCTCTTTTTTTTTTTTACTACCGCTCTTATAAACAGCCGGCTTGGCTCATAAACTCAGCCAGTCATGTCTGAAGGTGAGGTCGCCTGGAGTTAGCGCTAGGCTAAAGCTAACGCTTGTAGCGCTCGCTCAGGTGAAACTCATCCACCCTCTGAACTCTGAGATCCCAGATTTCAGGAGCTTGATATCTCAGAGGATCCCTTTATAAATTAAAAAAAAGTAATAAAATAAGAAAAGTTGACAAGTCCAAGATTGTTTTTGGAAGTATTAGAGGTTTACATCAGGATCTGCTGCTTTTTCATTTTGTGGATTAAAAAAGCCGGAGAATAGCAACTGGAGCCAAAGGTCTTCCTGTGTGACCGTGCAGTAACCGCTCATCATCCTTTAACACACACACACACACACGCGTCTCCTGTAAAAAACTAAATAAATAAATATATAAACACCCTCAAACAATCCAGTCAGCAAACTCACACAGCTGTGAAATAGACAATAAAATAGCATATCGCAGCATCCATTTCCCTGCACAATTCACTTTCTTTCTGCACCATTTACTCCACCCTCTCTCCCGCCCTCTCCTCTCGTGCGCGCAGGCAAAATGGGCTGCATGTGTCTCGCGCCCCTCCGACACTTCCTGTTGCCATAAATATCCCGTAATGAAAGGCAGGTAATGAAAAGTGCCGCCTTGGTAATCCATGACAGGGGCCAGTTTCATGCTAGTTTACCTTCCATCACCTCCCCCGCCCACCCACCGTCTGAGCCCTTGTCTTCCAGGGTTCTTCGTTTGAGTGGCCATCATCCCGGACGGTATCGACAGGGGGGGCGAAACTTGGGACGAGTGTTCGGCGGTTGAAGAAAAGCGGACTGTATTTCGACATAAAAGATTCAAATGAAACAACCGTGACTCGATGGTCCAACAAATATCATCCAAAGTCGCCGCAATGGCAGGAACTCATTTCGGGAATTATGGATTTCGCGCAACCGTCTTTGGGGATATTGATTTTGGTGTTGGCGGCCAGAAACGGAGCGGAGCGGGAGTTCCAAGTTTCTGCAAGCGTAGCAGCCGTTACCGTTAGCATCTGTGCGGGGTTGGCGGTGGAGGAGGGGTGAGGGGGGCAATAAAACACAGATAAAACGATTTTAATCGGATGCAAAAATCTGTAAACAGCCCCCGAGTGCGGGGCGAGTCCTCGAGCCTTTCCGACTGCTTTGCAAAGAAAGTAGTGTGTGTGTGTGTGTGTTGGGGGGGGGGGAGTCGCTGTAAACACATCCGAACATTGAAAACGACAACTCGTGGCGGGGACGTTAGGGGATTAATGATGAAAACAACAAAAAAATTAAATCTATTTCCTCGCTCGATGGCGCCGGGAACGGTGAAGGCCGACGCTTATTCTCGGAGAAACAAAAAGAAATCAAAGCAGGGGAACGTGGATTCCTCCAACCCGGCTCCCTTTTGATCACATATTAATGCTCGTGTCGGAAAAAAAAATCGACCCTGTTCTTTTTTTTTTTTCGGCTTGTTTTTTCTTTGCCCCCAAGCCTTTGAGCGAGGTGGCTCATCAGAGAGCCAGCCGCTGAGCGGGTGGGGTGGTGGAGGGCGGTGGAGGTGGAGGAGAAGCGCCCCCCCTCTAGAGGAAGACCCTCTCTGGCGTCCTGGCATCCCTTCCAACGGAATAGATAATTCTCGAACAGCAGCTCCTGCCTCGCTGCGCGCCAGCGCATTTACAATTCTAACACGGACGCCGGGGCGTCGTAGAAGTGTTTCTGAAACACCTCGATTTGTCGCTGTGATGGACCCGACGACCGCCAAACACGTCGCCGCGCTACCACGGGACTATTTTTTGGTCGTTCGCCTCGCGTCGACAGAAACGTTCTGACATGTGTGAACTCCGGAAGCGCCACAGCATCTGAAAATACCTGCTTTTAAAATAGATCACATTACTTTACATCCTGTTTGAAAAGGGATTCCATCGCTCTACATGGTCTTCATCCATTTATTGGAGGAGAATTGGTCACAGCAAGAAGGTCCGTGGTCTGCACGGGCTCCTCCGGGTTTGCCGGTTTCCTCCCCCAGTCCAAAAAACATGCAGGAAGTTCACTGGAGACCCTAAATTGCCCAGACCTGTGAATGAAAGGATGAATGGGGGACCGAATGGCTGAATGTTTTCCATATGAGGTGAAGGAAGGAGTGAATTCTCCTGTCTTTATATGACATGCGAATGAGAGGGTGGATGATTTTATGTCTATGACGTGACTGAGTGAGTTGTGTTATATCTATATGACATGTAAATTCGCAGGTGAATGGTTGCATGTTGCTCTAAGACGTTTGAATGAGAGGTTGAATGACTGTATGTCTTCATATAACATGAGAAAAAGAGGGTGAATTGTATGTCCCTATGAAGAGTGAATTAGCAGGTGAATTGTATGTGTCTGTATGACGTGTGAATGAAATGGTGAATGGTTGCATGTGTTGATATGATGTGAGTGACAGACTCACTTATATCTCTATGTGACTTGTGAATGAAAGAGTGAATTGTATGTCTCTATATGACATCCGAATGAGAGGGTGAATGATGGTGTATTTCTATATGTGGCCGTGTGATCGACTGAAATCGGGCCCGGTGGAGCCCCACCTCTTGGCCGATGGCAGCTGGGAGCGGCTGCAGCTGCCCTGTAACCCTGAGTGGTTCACATAATGAATGAATGAAAGAAGAGCTGTGGTCTGTTAGCAAACATCAGTACTTAGCAAAGTACTGCTAAGTACTTTAGCAGTACTTGGCATGCCAACTGCTCATGGTTTCATCTGTGATGGGTTAAATGCAGAGAACGAATTTCCTCACGTGGGATTAATAAAGTATACATTATTATTATTATTTTTAAATGACAAGTACAGCGTTAAATGTCATTGACTTATATGTGTTAGCTAGCAACGTTTGTTTGTTTTTATGATTCTCCCTCGGCTTCAGACTGATCTTGTTGTTTTCCATCAAACCGACAGAATCAATTATTCTCCGATATAAATGTTGTTTTCCCCTCAGCTAGTTCTGCATGTTCGCTATATTTGTTCCTGCAAGATGTGCTAGAAGGTGCCAATACGGAGATTGACTGTGTGATCTATCAGGGATTAATCTAACAGGACTCACTTTCTGGGCAAACATTATTCTCCTTTTGCATTTTCAGCCAGTTCAACTCGTCTTATTCCAGATTTATTTATCCAGGTTCTTCAAATCCCCTGCCTGCCGACAGTCTTCGCAGTGGTCCAGTAATGGGTCCGATAAAGGATTATCTCGTCTCCAAGGGTTTTGCCGGGGTCGGGTAGTGTGTACTCTTGGGACTACAGTCATGGCTGACTGGAAGCGGAGTCACTTGGCAGCCTCCTGGAACAGGAAACTGTCTGGTGATAGCTAACAAAGCTAGCCTTGTAGCCTCATATTCGATAACGTCTTCAGGTTTTTTGATGTGTTGTCCGTTTTTATATTAATACTAATAATAACAATAATTATTATTATTAGAATTTTATTTAAGGTGCCTTACTCGACATTCAAGGACGCTGTGCAGACATATACACATATAAAAAATACAGATTTAAAAGCAACAATAAAAACAACGAAAATGAGAAAGGGGTAAAAAAAATTAAAAGCAACAGAGCAGTTGGTGTCAGATGGAATTGAAATTATATCTATTATAAATTTAATTTAAAAATATATCTGGATGTCATAGTGTCACTCTTTGTCCAGCTCCACTGCATGTTTGTGCACACGTGCACTTCGCCGAATACGTGCAGCCCTCTGGCACGGGGGCTCATGTTTCGCTGCCCTCCCAAATATTGAAAAGCTCATCAGGAGATAATTCTGGGAGCTGCGATAATTCCAGCTATGTGCTACCGTCATCTCATCTCGAGGGCCCCCTTTTTTTTCTGCACGCCGCCTCCCGCCGCCCCCTGCCTCCTGCCTCGGGGACGACAGCTTAGTACCCAGTCAGGCCGCAGCCGGCGGAGGGGAGCGGGGGGTGGGGTGGGGTGGGATGGGGGGTGGAGATCACTCATTTTAATAGGCCTGTCACGTCTGTTTTTAGAACCTGCGGAGGTCTCCCGCTTCCAGCCTCTGAACGAGCTGACCCCAAAATGATGTGACAAGCTGTGATGAGCTCGGGGAGCCGAGCTTTCAGCCGGGGAGGCGGCGGCGGGAAAGGGGGGGCGGACGAGGGGGGACGAGGTGAGCGGACACGAGTCGAAATGGGGAATAAATTACCTCACTGCCGTGGAGGGCGGCTTTGAATATTAATCAGTTGGGTCGCGGGAAATATATGATGTTTTGTGCTCGGGACGGAGGCCGCCGTGTCGTTATCGCCGCTCCGTGTGGAAATCGCTCACATTCGTCTACGTATCGGTGAAAGATTTATTTATATTAGATGGGCGCAGGTTTACACAATATGGATTCAGAGTGAAACCCTCTAACCGCCCCAGTTTAATCCATTGAGGAATCTTAATTAATGGATGTTTAATAATCAGAAACAGAATACTTTATTGATCCCCAAGGGGGATATTGCTCTCTGATGCAGCAGCTCCTAATCACAGAGTATGAATTAAAAAGTATAAACAGCAACACGAAAAGAAACAAAAATAAAACTCGTTTAAAGATATTTCTATGGAATAGGCGTGTGTTGTTATTTTCAGTTTTGTGACACCTCGCTTTTGTGAATTTCACACACAGGGAGTTTATTTTTTTTTTCCATTTTAAGGTCAAATTTTAAATTCCTGAAATAGATGCGTGTGACAAATTCAGGTCAACAAGAGCCGAACGTAAACCTTGCACCCGGGCGTCGTAAAATGCGAGAGCATATCATAAACCAGAAGTATAATCTTTTCACCGGGTTGTAAACTGTGGGTCGGTGTGGTTTTAACGGCGACAGATAGAGAGTTCAAGGTCTCTGGAAAGAGGAGAAGATATTCACTGCTATCTCCGTGCACGAGGAGACGCATCTGGGGTAACACGCCGCCAAGGCTCTGATTTGATTGATTAGTTATAGCTCATCGATGCACGTCAACTTTCCATTAGCGCCCGTGATGCGGTGGGTGTGTTTTTCCTGCTCTGTTTATGATCAGGATGATGAGTGATGAAGACACCAGCAGGGCGTCGAGGTTGAGGCACCCCTCGTGCCTGCGTGCGGCGGCCAATCAAAGCAGAGGGGGCGGGCCTTAGAGACACCGGAGCGTTTGAGGCAGAGGGTGACAACCAGTTGCGGCGAAATAACCCAATTATTGCAGCCGCAAGCGAAGGACAAGGTCACCATCACCTGTGAGTTGTTAATGTGTGTAATTAAGCATTAATAAGCAAGCAGGATGTGCTCATTTTTTGCCCAGAAAGGTTCACAGCACTGCATGGCACATCAAGCTACTTAGAGAGTTGATTGTGGGGTTTTTAAACCCACGGAGATGTTCAGATGCAGGGCAGGATTTAGCCAAAAGAACTGTCCAGCTCCAATTTGGTTCCAGGAACTCAATCTGGAAGGGGTTGGACCTCTTAGTTGGTCCCTTCCACGCTGGTTCCGTCCATGTCGTTGCAAGAAAACAGCCGACCAGTGACCGCAATAGTTTTTTAAAATGACATCACCAAGCATCTATGTCACATAAGTTCCTATGGAACTGTAAAGAAGCCCTCAGAGCTACATTGGTTCTGATTTCCCTGGTTCCTATGCTTTCTCAGTCTACGAAGAAATGGGCTCGTTCCTTAAAAAGGTTCTTGGAACTCGGGGTCTAGAAACAAAAGCTTCCTAGTCTGCCAAATGGGGCTCAAGGGTGGTATAGCTTGTCCATCTTGTCATCATGTGCAGAAAGTAACTGTATATTAGAGTGGTGCCAGACATGTATGCTGAAAGACAGTGGTGACGTGCTGTAGGTGTGATAGGGAACTTCAAGGTGGAGGTGGGGCTACATCAGGGGGAATGAAAGGTGTACTAAACAGTGGTGAGACAGGTGATGCTGTATGGGTAAGGGATAGTTGTGTTGAGGTAAGACAGGAGGCAGAACTGGAGGTAGGAGAGATGAAAATGTTGAGGTTCTCTTTGGGAGTGAAGAGGATGGATAGTAATCAGGAATGGTTCCATCAGAGGGACAGCACATGTTAGATGTTTGAGAGGTCGGGTCCGAGAAGCCAGACTTGGATGGTGTACAGAGTAGGGATAGTGAATATATTGGTAGAAGAATGCTGAGGCTGGAACTGCCAGGCAGGAGGTCTAGAGGAAGACCAAAGAGAGGACTTATCGATGTCGTGAAAAGGGACGTGAAGTTAGTTGGTGTGAGAGAAGAGGATACAGGGAGCAGGGTTAGATGGAGGAGATTGATTCGCTACGGAGACCTCTGACGACGAAGAAGACTGAATTTGCCGAAGACTCTAGAGGACTGTTAAACTCGTGAACATGTTACCAGTCTCACGCTTTCACCAAACGGTGCGTCATTGAGGTCAGAATCCCGAAATTTGAGCTCCGTAACGTCATCGTTAATCACTTGAACCCAACTGGAGGATTTACAAGGATGTACCTCAAAGTCTCTGAGCACATATTAATTACTTCCTTCATCCACACCGAGTGTATTCTCTCTCTCAAGTCAGTATATCTCCAATAATAGTTTCACACACTCAAATTAATCCTCAGGTGCACTCCGGTCCCCCACATTAACCCGGCTTGGCCTCGTCTGAGAACGACGTGCGCGGCTCCACCGGGGGAAGGGATCATTTTACAGTGACAAATCAATTTCTCCCCGCGCCCTGTCAGCTTCCCTGCTCCAAACAGGCGGGGATTTTATAAGAGGGATTACCTGTAATCCACCGAGATCTGGACGGCTGCAATCTTCCCGTATTCCACCTGCGCCACCAACTTCTTGTGTCCCCAAGACGGCCGACGTCGAACACGATGGATGTGAAGTTCGTCTTTTGGGTTCCGCGTACAGCTAGGCTACCTGAATCTGATTTAATTAGCATGTAGATTATGTCCACGCTGAACATCTCATTTGACTCTGGCGATCATCGATCATTCCTTTCCCCCCGCCTGTCAGCTCGCGGCGTCATTCGACGGGTGGAGGATGGTGGAGAGCCGCCGTGTAAGGGATCCTTTTTTTTTTTCCTACCTAATTTTAGTAGATACTAATCCAATCAGCTGCGTCTACATCTGCCTTCGTAGTGTAAACAGAGGGCCTCCCTCAGCAGCGCCTGCGCCACGTGGCCCGGCGCGCAGGCATGATTTAGTGATTTAGAGGAGACGACAATGTGTCACGCTCGCGCCGAGCTGCTCTTTGCCCCCCCCCATGCTTCTGCCCCCTCCAGCGCCGGGGCTTTTGATGACAGCGGGCACTCAGGATGGCAGCTAAAACAGACCCGCGAGGAGAACTGTCATCTCCAGGATAATAGAACTGTAAGACCCGGGCCGTTCTCTCGGCGAAGAGAACAAATCTTCACCTGTCAAAGAAAAAATAAAAGAGCCAGAGAGGGAAAACTTCATCCAGTTGACAGCCAGAGTGCTCCTTAATAGCTTTGTCCGGGCTGGAGAGCAGAATACAAATTCTGCTCCATCGCGGAAGCTTCCCCAGCTCAGTTTGACAGGAGCGTCTGCTCTGGCGCTGCTGAGGCCTTGAACGCGCGTCTGCGCCCCCAGAACCTGAACATTACGGACTCCCTGGGATCCGAGCCAAGCCCCAGGTATATCGCGGAGTGTGAAAGCCCACGCTTAGGTGGACAAGACAGTGGTGCTGTAAGGTTTAGAGACAGTGACATTGCGGAGAAGACAGGAAGCAGCGCCGGAGGCAGTAGAGATGAAGATGTTGAGGTTCTCTCTGGGACTGAGGAGGTTGGATAGGATCGGGAATGAGTCCATTGGAGGAACAGTGCACGTTAGATACAATGGGGAGAAGGACAAAGGTCGTGTACAGAGGAGGGATAGTGGATACATTGGTAGCGAAATAGGACATAGGTTAGCTTGTGTGAGAGAATAGGGTACAGAGGATAGGGTAAGATAGAGGAGGTTGATTCGCTATGGTGACCCCTGAAGGGAGCGGCCGAAAGAAGTGAAGAAGTGAAAACCCACGATCTGGAATGAGGATGTTATTGGTGCGTCTGGACAAAGGTGATCCAGAAACTACGCCCATGTCATCTGATGACACAAGCTAATGGGAGGGGTACAATTGATCATCAACTCGGAACTGTGATATCGCAGATTTTCTTTTCATTTCTGTTGCCCACAGCGAAGCATCTGCTGCCATCCATTTCTCTGCATCCTCTTCTCTCACACCATCTTACCTCATGTCCTCTTTTACTACATGGACCCACAGCACTGCAATTACCACTGCCGCCCTGTAGGTTATCAACACCGATGGCGGTCCTTGATGGGAACTTGACCTGTCTAGTATGAAAGTCTGCATGTGTAGTTTGGCACAAGTTTTACAGCAGATGCCCTTCCTGACACAACCATCTGCATGTATCCTTCTCATGTTTAATTTTTGCAAGCAGCAGGTAGAGTCCTCACTTCTTCTTCTTTTCCTTTCGGCTTTTCCCTTTCAAGGGTCGCCACAGTGAATCAACATTCTCCATCTAACCCTATTCTCTGTATCTTCCTCTCTCATGCCAACTACCTTCATATTTTCTCTCACTACGTCCATAAACCTTCTCTCCGGTCTTCCTCTAGACGTCCTGCCTGGCATCTCCCATTCCAGCATCCGTCTACCAATCTAGTCCCTATCCCTCCTCTGTACATGACAGAACCATCTCAGTCTGGCTTCTCTGACCTTCTCTCCAAAACATCTAACAAATGCTGTCCCTCTGATGGACTCATTCCTGATCCTATCCATCCTCGTCACTCCCAAAGGAACTAAACAAGCCTCTCGGATTAGGGGTGAAACGTCTTCAAGTGAAGAAATTCAAGTCCATTTGCCACGACAAGAAGATTTCAACAAGAATTCACGATGACCTGGATGGCTGAGAACCTCCACAGACATGGACCTATTATGGTTCTTCCCAGTCTTACTAGTAGAAGTATTTACTGTTTTCTGTGACTCCATTTGTAGAGAACAAGCTACATGCAGCTACGATCAATCGTCCTTCATTTTCTTCCTTTGTGTCTTGCTCCCAGCGAGCATCCATAGCTCCTGAAGTTCTATATGTATAGCTATAGATCCAAGCGTCTGTCTCTTGTGGCGGAGGCCTTGTACATTTCATATGGCGAAGGCAAACATGGAGGTGTTGGTGCCTGAGCTTCTGGGTTGAAAAAAGGTAGATATTGAAGAGTCGCTCCTCTTTATCTGTTCCGCAACTCGCAATCCTTGACGACGAAGGCGCAGACGGTACCGTTTTAAGGTCGATGGACGGCGCCGTCGTATTTTGAATTGGGCTACTACCCAAAAGACTCCCTCGGTTGGATGCAACCGCTGCGGTGCTGCGCGCCTCATGAGCCAGAAAATGTCCGAAACATTTTGACGACAGGCGTTTTCAGTGATAATTGGGACCGCAATGTGCGTCTGTCACCGTTTCCCTGAATCCTGATCACAGACCAGGACCCGCAGTGAGAGATCTTGTCAACAACCGGTACTAAACACATGGTACTGCTTAACAGTAATTGACTTCACTCACATTTATTACAGCGCCCGTGTTTTCTGTAACTAAGCAACCCACCACATAGATAATCTGCGGTCCCAGGAAATGTCTTTTCATGTGTCACATTGAAGACGGGGATGGATTCCGACGGGGGGGGGTGGACGGGGGGGGTGGTAGATTAACTTTTACAACCCTGTTGAAACCCTCTGCGTGTGGATATGATTTGTTTTTCCTCCAATTAGCTTCAGTCATCTTCCCTTGTCTTACTTTTGCTCCGACGTGTCGTCTTCTTCTTAGCCGGTTCCAAGCAGCTGAAGGCAGCAGCTTGAGCTACTGCGAGTTTTTGTTCAACCTGAATGACCCCGAAGGGCTGCGTTTTAAAAGTATCTGCGCCACCTGCGGCTCCATTGTGGGACCGGGTTTTCAGGGTGTCCTCTTCACAGACATACCACCCAAGGTGGAGTTTGCTCCATGAGCACTGGCGAAGGGATGATACCACCACCCTGACGGAAACATCTGGAACCCAGGAGAAGACCTGCTTAGGCATCACCACCTTATTTAGATGTCATTTCCTTCCAATCTACTCAATTCAAGTCAGATTTTATCTCTGCTGCACCCAGTCGCAACCTAGCGGATGACTCTTGTGGGTGTACAAGTGGGGTCCAGACCTGCATGTAGGGCAGGTCAGTACCACACTCTGCCTTTTAGCGCGTAGAAACCCCGGACAGATCCCAGCTAAATGTCGGCGGCCTTCTGCCTCGACCGATTGGGGTACAAAGAGAGACAGCGAAAGAGACGGATAGGAAGAAAGAGTGTGATAGAGACAGGGTGTGTGAGGAGGGACAGGCTCAAATGATCTCATACGAATAGCAACAGTAGCGCTAACAGTTAGATGGTAATACCTGAAATGATAACCTAATTGCTTTAATACTCCCAAAAGAAGTAACAATGGCGGACGCCCGACAGGACTGCTGCAGTGGAAATCAAGCCACGCCCCCTTGAAACCTTGGAGAAGCCCGAGGACTCGCGAGAAGATATGAGGTTACTATCATACATTGACGAAGGGACATCGCTGCCGACATAACTAGGGGCTATCCTCGTGCTAACTGTAAGCTTTCTCAAAAAGAAAGGTTTTAAGCCTGTTCTCAAATGAAGAGAGGATCTCGGGCCCCTCGGATGGAGATGATGGTTCTACTGAAGAGGAGTTGTAACCGAACTCTCCGGCCCCTGTTCTGCTTTTTTAGATACTCCAGGGACCACGAGGAGTACAAATAATCCTCAAAAAGTATGCTTTTTTTTTTTTGTTGTATTCTGGGGTAACTCCAGAAGTAGCAATAGGTCACGAGAAGAGATGGAATTCCTTTTGTGGCGTCTCTTAATTTCACCTCCTCTTCCAAGGGTCAGGTCTCCCTTCCCCACCTCTGGAGCTCACCTCCATCACCCCCCCGGCTGTTAGCGGCAGAAGTTAGATGTTGGAGGATAGTGAGAGTTGACAGTGGCGGTAAATAGGATCGCATAAAGAGCTCATTTGTGCTCGACATCCCAGAAGAGCCACTCGGGGCGGGTTCTCCTCTTCCACGTGACACGTTCTCCCCGCAGAGCCCTCAGATTTACCGCCGCCAGAGTCGCCTAATAAATCTGTCCGTGCTTCGCAAGCACAAATTCACTCCTCATCAGTGTGCAGGGACCGTTTACACACACACACACACACACACAGGCATGTACACACACATTCAACGTCCTGCCAATCAGGTCAAAGGCAGCATGGTCTCTGGGAAGTTTTCAAGGATGCGAGTGTTTCTGTCAATCATTCCTAAATAACGAACAAAGCAGCTGCAAGTCTGAGAACAACAAATTTCAGGAAGCTTTTGGTTTTGTTTATGCAGAAACTGTCGCACAACCTGTGCTCTGAGTTAGCGCGTTAGCTTTAAGCAGCGTGCTCGCTTAGGGTTTTCCCGGAGGCTCCGACTGAGAGTTTTAAGCCGCGTCTTATGTCAGTAATGTGACAATAAACCAGTAATGGTCGGTCCAGCTGCCTCCTCACGTCCCTCCCCTACAGAACGTCAATTCGTCTAAAGGGATTGCGAGAGAATCACAGAGTGGGACGGACACTTTGATGATCAACCCCCCTCCCTTCTATTTTTGCGTTATCCTCCACCAGTGTTGCCCTGTGGGTGGATACACCCCGTGTTTGAAGCCTCAACCGGAGCCACAGGGAGGTCTGCTAAAAAAAAAAAAAAGGCTCAATCTGCAGCCCCCTCTCACCCCCCTCACCCCACGCCACTCCACTCCGCTCCACTCCACTCCACCCCCCCTCCCCCCTCACCACCTCCCACACTAAGCCTTAGCCCTTCACTCAAGCTTCACGCTCTTCTCTCAGGGGAAACATGTATGTCAGGGACAGCAGGTGTGAAGTGAGATTAGAAAGCACAGGAAGAGGCGGGGGTGGGGGTGGATTGGAGGTGTGGGTGCGGGTGGGGGGGGGATGATAATGAGTACAGAAGCGAGAGGGGAAAAAAAAACCACACCGGGATCGTGTTGACGGCATCTGTCTGTGTCTCCCTTCCAACGGAGGTGAGGTGTGTTCAGGCTCATTCTGTATATTTGCGCATTGACTGCACACACACACACACACACACACACACACACACACACACACACACACACACACACACACACAGCACTCACCGCCTCAGACCCCTGAGTCCCCCCTGATGGGCAGGATGGCGGTTGGCGGCGGTAAATGAGAAAAGCACCCCTCCTTACAGCTGCAATTATCTCGCAGCCCCAGCTCCACACCGTGGACCTGCATGAGAAAGAGCCCGCCGGACGCTGTCCCCTCTGGACACGGAGAGTGCGTGCTCTCACACACACACACACACACACACACACACACACAGGGTTGTGGGGGGTGGATGTGATTCAGCTCCAATGTTGGAGGTTGGCGGTTGGCGGTTCGCTTTTCCCGACATCCTCCTGTCTTCAAGTAAGGCCACTTTGGGCGCAAGACACTGAAGCCCAAGTTGTGCAAGTCCCTAAGGCCTGGTTAGCGCCTAGCACGGCAGCACTGCAGCCATCACTTTATGAATGGATGAATGCTATGATGCTATGTAGTGTAAAACGCTAGTAGAGGCAAGGCTGTTTTCAGACGAAAACAGGTATGTATTTTTCAAAGGTTGTCAAACGTCACCGCCTGCCTCCTCCCCATGCGTACCTTACATTGCAATGGATGTTAATCAATGCGTCCACAAGGGGGCAGTGCTGAGTTTACTCCCACTTCCATGTCTCGTTTCGGACAACAGAAAGAGGCATTTGCCGTTACATAGTCATACTGTTGTCTTCTTCTTTTCGCTGGTGGTAGAAGAGCATACGGCGCAACACAGCCTCCACACGACTTTCAGTGGCACTGCGTCTTTGTCGTGTTCGGCTACGCAAGCTCCCTGAAGCGCACAGGATATCGAAGGAAATGAACGCACAGGACGGACAGAAGGCTCTGTCTGTATGCTAATATAACATTGAGCATAGATGAACCCTTACACTACCCCGGGGCAATGGACGTCCCCTCAATCCGAAGTTCTGGATCCACTGCACCCACGTGAGAAGCAGCGCGTCCAGTAATAATCGGAGCGATGTTTCACGTCCGATTGTCTGACAGTGTTGCCGCCGCAGCTGGTGGGCGAAGCTAATGGAAATCGAGCGTTGGCTTTGACACGCAGACTCCGACGGTGAGTAGCTGTAATTAGCGTTTCCTGCACGTTGACTCCGGCCCGGGGCTGCTCAGCGAATGCTAAGATTTGATCCTAACACGTGTGAAAAAGGAGCGGCGCTTATGTCAGACACTCTGACTATGTCTACATGCAAAGAGCGAGATGAAGCTCCTCTGACTGGTTTTGGCGTGAACAGCAGGCGCCAAACCGCTGTCAATATTGGATCCGTCGGTTTGTTTGCGCACCGAGCCGATCACTTACACGGGCGCCCAGAACAAACACCGCTTTAAGAGAATCCCTTCTCGGCCAGCTGTAGATGCTTGTTCTCTCCGCCCGAATCCCACAAGACGGAACGGTTGCGCGTTTTCACAGCTGCTCTTCCCGTTTCAGTTCCGAAGAATCCGGTCGGCTGGCTGGGAGGTGGAGGGGGAGACGTGAACTGAAATATGGATGAGAGCAGGTGTGGAATATCAAGGTGACTGGCCGGAGACGAGCGCAGGCGGGTGTTGTTCTAAATGTTCTCGCGCGGTTAAAATCCACGCCTGATCTGAGGGCACGGAGGAAATGGGATTTGAAGAGCAAAACAGGTAAACTCAAATTTAAAGACTCCACACGCTCTTTTAAAATCCTCTACGGAAACTCAGCAATCGCCCATGAGCAAGGAGGACACACTGCTTTTTAATCGGTGCAGCGACCTCTGACTCACCCCAGCTCCATGTGGGCGGCCCTCTGCCTCGCCCGTTGGCGCTAGTAAGAGAGACAGTAAACAGGGAAAGCCTATTTCTACCTAGCATTATTATGAGCTAGCATAATCCTAACTCTAAGCTGTTTCAGAAAGAAAGGTTTTAAGCCTATTCTGGAATAAAGAGAGGGAGATCGGATGATGGTTCCGATAAATCAGATCCGAGCTTAACACAGGCGGCCTTCTGCCTCAACCAGTAGAAACAGAACATGCCTACATCACTCGCATCCTTGCTTCTTCTTTGAAAGACAGACTCGCAGCTTGATAGTTACCGCCGTCATTGTGCATTTTCACATCCTCAGTATTTGTTTTTTATAATTTCATCTAATCTGTGAATCATTTTTCCCTTCGCAGGACCAGAAGCTACATCCCGCCTGCCGGCCGACGCGCCGAACCCATCTCCAGATTTGAGTGGCAGTCGGACGGAATCCTCGACGCCTGATGTTTGAACGTGTCACTTCAGCAAACGTTCATCCACGGCTGAGTAAACCGCGCATTTCCATATTGCAGTGTCAATGGCGATCCCTGGTGTGCACCACGGTGCACACCAGGGATCGGTGATCGTCTAACGCTCGGCTATTCGGCGGACGGGCGGTCGCGCTGGCCCTTCTCTCTAAAAACCGTCAAGACCCACTGGGCAGCTGGATGTTTACAGAGCTGTCGCCCCGGTCATGTTTGTGTAGGCGACCAGGTGACTTCCAGGAACCAGACTGTTGACAGAATAAATTGACTCTTATCAGCAAAACGGTGATGTCAGCCTTTTCTCTTTTTCCGAAATCTCATTAGCATTCGCCGGGAAGATTAAAATACCGCAGCTGTGCAAAACTGACACGCTGGAGATAACGGCCAGAATGTGCGGCTAAAACTGCAGCCGCTAATAATAGAAAAACAGCCTTTCCTGGTCAAACAAGGAGCCGTCTGTGGCCAGAACAAGCCCGAATTCCTTTCCCTTTGTGCTTTTTCTCCCCTTTTCTTTCCGCCAGCGCCGGTTGTATTGTGTACCATGTGGAAGGAGCTGACGGGGGAATGACATTTAGCACGCAGATACACACATAGCAACTCCTGCTTTTCTGTGTGCTCTGCTAATATTTACACTGCCAGGCTGAACACAGGCCACTATTGAGTTTGGCCATTCAAAATAATGTTTGACTAGCATTAGAACAACAGTGAGGGAACACTGTCGGGGCAATAAGGCCCGCGCCCTTCAGAACGTAGCCCTGAGAGAAGGGGGCAACGCTGATGGCATCTTTCTATGCGAGTTAAAGACTCGTCTTGTCATGCGTCATGTTGTTATTTTTTCATGGGGGGGTGGGGGTGGGGGTGGGGGGGGGATTGTGGTTGATCTGCGTTGGCGTGATATGCGACAGTTGTCTCTTGGCTTGAAACCGTATCATTTGGGTAACAGGTCGTCAGCTAGCGACCGCGAACTCCAACGACTGACCAATCCAAAGGGTTCAATCGACGGGGAATCACGGCGGGTCAATGATTCGGCTGGAACTCGGATGTTTGATGTCTCCTCTGAGGGGAATTGTTTTGACTTTGTGAAACATTAGCCCGAGTTTGCGCTAGCCAGGGCTAAGTGTTTGCCGTCTTTGACGGGCGGCAGGCAGAGTTCACCGTCCATAGGTCCGTCATTATCGTCGACGCTAACGGACGCCATAAAAGTCTGCAATCAGGTTAATCAGTGTCTCGCAGTGGAACTTAAGGCCACCATCTCGGTCCCGGACGATGAAGATGAAGAGGAGCCTGGGTGTTTCAAAGCTGCGCTTTGATGAAAGTCGATGAAGGAGCGACTTCAATGCAAGAGTGGGGGGGGGTGAGGAAAACATCTTCCATGGTTAGTAGTGCCCTCTCCTGGCAATCAATATCTAGTCCTCAGTGTGTCTTGTGCAAAAGGCGTTTGGTCGGATTTACTTACTGATTTGTATTTCAAACTGAGATCTGTGGTGAACGTAAACTCTTGGTTTTTAGAAAATAACCTCACCATGGCAACACCCTGGGGACCTCTGCTTAGACAAGTGGAGGAAATGCTATACAAAATGAACACAAAGCAAACAAATCTGCCCTTTCGATTTGTTCATTCATTCCTCCATTGCGTAGACGGCTTATCGTGCATTCGTGGTCACGAGTGGGAGCCAATCGCAGCTGTCATTGGGCGAGAGGCCGGGTTCACACAAATCAAAGGGTCGCATATAGCGACACCCGTTCACCGCCTCATCCACATGTCACACGGAGACAAACAACAATGGGAATGGAACCCCCCGCCAGCCTCCGTTCTTTCAGTGTCCAACTTTATGGTAACTGTTAAACCACCTGTGATTTGAAGACCATCTTTTTACGATCATTCCATAAAATCATTTTCCGTTCAATCCACCGAGGTGTTACGATATCATATTTTTCCAGTGTGGGGATTAAACCGTGCGGATTCCAAGGGAATCAGGGGTCAGTAAACCCCAGATCGTTGTAACGCCAACGTGTTTCACCCTCTCACCAAGTTGGCCCCGGCGCCGACGGTCACCTTGGATCTACTTGGCAGGTGACTCTGTCTCTCGTATTTGAGCAACACTTGACCCCGAGTTTTTTTACCCGGCTGCCGCGTTCTGAGAATCCGTCTGCGTGAACATCACAATAGCAGCGGGTTTTGTGGAAGCAGAAGTAGAGCGACGTCTTAAAGGCGAAGACCGTCGGCCTTGAGAGCGCCGGTCTGTTTTCCCGCCTGCGAGCTCACACGTCAAGAAAATGGAATTCAACATTTCTCAGATTTATTTTTCGTTCCCTCTGACGCCACGGCCTATGAAAATGAAGCTAACGCCATAGCCGCGCCAAGCTAATCGTCATCGTCAGCTCTGTGTTTCGATGATGTAATCAGCATCGTCGGAAGGTGAGGATTGTTTTCGAGCAGACGGACACAGGAGGAAGGGTAGCCGAACAGGACATGTGAACCTGTAATAGGACTTGTGAACCTGTAATAACTGTGTTATAACAAGCCCTCTCGAGTCACTGCTCGGTATCAGTGCCTCATATATTAGCCCGACCAGCTCCTCCAGTTTGGCACCCGGCGACGCAGTTAATATTTTATTGTTGACAATGTCACCGCGCCACTTTGCTGCGATTTTTCTTTTTTTTTTTCGACTGGACAATACTAATAAAATGTTGAGCAAATGTTTGCCTTGGCAGGACGCGGCGGTCCGTCGGATCAGTGAAAGTCATCGGCCGTATTAAACGGTTTATAGATTGCGTCGCCGAAGAGGGGCTGAAAAAAAAAAAAAAGGAACGGGCAAAGGCCGAGGGAAACATCGTTGTTCGGAGGGGGCGGAGCTTCCGCCTCCATTGTTGGATTCCATTAAAGGTGTAGGCAAACAAAGGCGACGCGGGTTAAACATTGACTCCGGTGAAGTGACTTTGGCAAACACTCTTTTCTTTTTTCTTTTCCTTTTTTCAACGTGATTGATCGGTCGCCGCGGATTTGAGCGGTGAATTTGTCATCGCGAGCAACGCATTCGTCTTCGGCGGCGTCAAAGCACAATAGCGCCGTCGGAATAGGAGATTTAATGGCTGTCGTTCGGTGTGATGGGATTCCGCGAAAATACGGAACTCGCTCGATAATATTGATTTCACTGTGTTTGTGGTTGTTCTTGGTTATTCCTGTCGGCCGCCATCTTTGGTTTATTACCCCTTTATTACTCTAGAAATTCCTCGTACTCCCTGTCTCCTGTTCAACCTCCTTTTTTTTTTCGGTTCCACCACTGAGGTCACGTCTTATCCGTTCGCCGGTATGTTCTCCTCTTCCTCCTCCTCCTCCTCCTCAGTTCCCTGTTGTTCTCTGCTTATGCAATCATCTGAATTTTTTTCTTTCGGTCGTGACTCTCGGATTCTTTTATCGGTTTCGCTTCCAAACACAGGTCTTCAAGATTTCTACTTTGAATTCTCGGGGAATCAAACCCATGGCTTTTTCTTCTTCTTTTTTTTTTTTGTCCCTCCGCTTCAGCAAACGACAGAGAGACGAGGATTTTGTCCGACTGTGAGTGGCAGCGCAGGCGGCAATAAACAAAAAAGCAGTAAACAAAAACAACAACAGCAATAGATAAAAAGCACTTTGCCTGCTTTCGAAGCCAAACTGAATGCAATCCTAGCATGAAGCGCTCTGAAACCGCAGGGTGTGACTTTGCGTCGTCGGTCATTTTGTGCAGATCTATTCATTTGTTCGTTCATTTTCACTGCTCATCTTGCAGTCAGGGTTTAGGGGGCGGAGCCTATACCAGCTGTCATTGGTCGATTGGCGGGATTCAACCGCACGTTCAATCATCCACCCTCTCATTCACACGTCATATAGAGACATACAACCTGGCATTCACATGATTGGACAACTTAAAGTCTCCCATGAAGCATGTCTTTTGGACTGGAGAACCTGGAGGTCCAACCAGGGACCTTCTCGCTTTCTGAGGCGGAAGCGCTAACCGCTGCGTTGCCCTCAACACAGAATATGACAGTGAATTTCTGAAAAGGACATCGATAATCAGCGCGGGTTTACACCAAAAAACACGTTGCGAGCAAAAGACGCTCGTGTCATTTCGGGCGTGAAAAGGATGTGGCGACGTCTGAGACTCTCCTCGAATGAAACGTTTTCGCTCCGCTCTCTGGGAACACAGTTATTTCCAGTCGCCCTCAGCGAGGCTAAACACTATCATCATCCCTGGAGATGTGTGTTCTGAGGCCTGCGGTAAAAAGAGGGAGAAAAAAAAAAGCACACACGGTGTCATTGTCAGCGGCTAATAACGGTGTGTGTTCCGTCATCCGCGCTAATCACGTCTGGAGACAATGTCAGCCGCTGGAAGAAAAGCTGCACAAAAGAAAGGAAGGGAAGGGAAAAAAAATCCTGCTGCTCTTTTTTTTTTTTCCCAATTTTTTTTTTTTTTTTTTTTTCTGTAGCCGCTGTGAGCTCCGGCTCTGAAAAAGAAAGCAATTACGTCTCTTTTGAGAAGCCACTCGGGCGGCTCTCGTGGAAGCCGGTGAGTAGCCCCACTCATACATGACTCATTTCTACTTATTCTCATCCAGCCGCTGAAAATGCTCCACACTCCGCTGCTCCCCTGCCGGCCCGCGGCACAATTATACCCAAGCACTTATCTTCTCCATCTGAGGTCGACCTCCTGCCCCTGATAACTGCCTTTTTAGAACCCGCCGCGTTGGAAAGGTCTAATGCGTTTTCGGCGGATAAAATAAAAAAATAAATAAAATAATGGCCACCAGAGCGCTCCTTTCGGGCGGTGAGTCTTTGCGTTAATTGAGTCCCTTTACGTTTCCCCTCGAGTTTAAAATCTGGAAGGCTGTGAATTTTCCCTCTGCGGAATCCAACGGCGGCGGCGGTGAGAGCTCCTGCCCCGGACCATCGCCGGGTCCCTGGTTCAATTCCGACAGGGCTGCCCTTCTGCGTGGAGTCTCCGTGTTCTCCTTGTGTCTGCGTGGGGTTCCCTATGAGATCTCCAGGTTCCTCCCACGATCCAAAAGCATGCAGAAGGTTCACCAGTGACCCCAAATTATCCAGGCGTGTTAATAAGAGCGTGAACTGTTGTTGGTGTATTTATGAAGTGGAAATGAGGGATTGAACGGTTGTGTCTCTCTATATGAATGGACGTTTAGGTGACATGTGAATGAGTCAGCGAATGGTTGTACATCTCCGTATGACTTGGGAATGCGAGGTCGAATGCTTGCATGTCTCATACGATGTGTGAAGATGAGTGACTGTTTGTTTGCGTCTATGTGACGTGAATGAGAGGGTGAATGGTTTTATGGCCCTGTATGACGGTTGAATGGTTGCATGTGTCTGGATGATGTGAGTGACAGAGAGAATGCTTGCTTGTCTCTATATGTCACACTGTGATTGGCTGGTCCCGGGTGAACTTCGCCTGTCGAGCCCCCGACCCTGAGTGCCAGTGAAGCCATTGAGAAACTGAACAAATGAATCCACCAGGATCCTGTTGCCCGGTGACGGTTAATAATCCCACCTGTGCTTATGAACCTGCGCCCGTAGTTAATAAGTACGAGGTGGGTGTTTATACGAGGTTGTGCACAAATACCGATGTTTGTCGTGAGTGCGTGTCGGTTGAGAGTCTTGTGTAAATTCCAACGAAACGACGCAGTCATTTATCTGTTTGTGCAAAAGCGCCGGGAGACTGCGCCGTTAGCCAAAGCGCCGAGATGTTGGACGGCGATACTTAAGCAGATAAACATTTACCTGCGGGGGAATTTTCTCCGTCCTGCTTATTTATGAGGAGAAACAAGAGCGATTCCCCTCTCGCACCTGCTGCTCATGGCCTCGCAGCCTGACGGCACGAAGAAGGAATTTGCAATGGTCGTGGTTCGCACTTGTAATACATCCACTAGGGGGCAGTAGAGAGGCAGTGCAGTGGACGCCGCCAGTCCGTGTGGCCAGTGAACACATGGTGGACGACGAATTCTGCTCCCTGGTTACCCTGACGCTGTGTTGTCTCCTTCTTCCCGGCTCCTTGCGATGGTCCCATTGAGCGTACCGTGCGACACTGCCCCTCAAAGGCTTCCGCTGGTACTGATCCGCTTGCTGCTTTTGGCTACGCCTCTGCAAGTTTCCAGAAAAGAAGAACAGAATTACGCAGGAAATAGGGCTCCATCTGCTCCATATATATTGTGTCTATGTGTATATATATTATATGTAGGTATGGTATGTGTGCGTATATATTTATGTATACGTGTGTGTGGGCATGTATGGTGACATATGTGCATATGTGTATGCATTTATATATGCGTGTCTATATCGTTCCTGTTTTTTTTTTGTTTGTTTGTTTTTCTAATGTTGCTGCTGCAACAACCGAATTTCCCCTATGGGGGTCAATAAAGTATTATCCTATCCTAATGGCTAGTGACTAGCTAGTAGCGGCTTTTGTGCACAGAGGGGAGTGTCTGCCGCAAAAGGTGGCGATGTATTTGCGACAATTTCCGAAAGGCCAAACGGCGCGTATTGATGAAGAGGGAGTGGCGGTATGGAGTCGATGCGAGCGCTGTTCGCCTCAATGCTCACGTTAAACAAAGAGTGCCAACGTGACTGTCGCTGCATTGCTGTTCCATCCGACCCCCCCCCCCTACCCACTCCCCTGAGCGTGCATGACCTGTGCTGCAGTGGGCGGAGCTTGTGAGGACTCCCATGAAGTTCTGCACTTGAGTTTCTGGCGACATCTAATGTAATGTTAAATGTCACGGCTAAAAATTTTTATTTTTTTCTTGTCAAACATGTACTTTCTTTTTAATGCTTCTTCATACGGACCCTAAGTTTCCTAACGTAATATAAGTGAATCCTTTCTTGTTGCAGTTCAACGCTCTGAGCCCTCCAGACGCTTCTGACCTTGAAGATACAAAACTTCGGATTTTCATTTATTTTTTTGTCAAACAAAACGATGGAAAACACAGAATGAAAGATAATCGTTGGATTATTCCACCGGCAACAGCTCACCGGAAAATCCCCTGCGTCGGCCCAATCAGCCACACAGGTGACGCCGTGATGCGTAAAAACTCGAATTCCAAATGCCAACGCCCATGTTTTTTGCTCGCTGCTAGCATAAAACACTGAAATTGATAAAGAAAACAAAACATGGAAGGATTGTGGAAGAACATTTAATGGCTGTGAGTCATATATATTTTTTTTTTATCAGTAACTAAGGCAAAAATAAGGATTTTATGGAGCTGGTGACTCAGCAGAGCTAGGAGGTGATCCTAACAGAAATAAAATCCATGTAATGTGTGTGATTCATTTAAAACAACAGGCTTCAAACCGCACTTGTTCCTTTTCCACACATTTTATCACCCAAATAGGTTTCAACTTGGATTCTGCATTTTGGTCGGGATCAACTCAGAAGTCGCAGAACGGTGACACATTCTTATTTCAAGACTAAATGCCCCTTTTATGTTTTCCGCGGCTAATTTGTAGCTTTTAAAAAAATAGCACATCAAAAGTGTGTTTTTAAGCATTTGTGTCCACAGTCGGTGTATTGGCAGTTTTGTTATTAAATTGATCGAGCTAAATCTTTGCTAGCTTCAGTTAGCGTCACCTCTCAGCGCTGCTGAGTCACCAGTTCCATAAAATCCTTCTTTTTCCCGCATCTACTGATAGGTGTCTTACTCAGAGCCATTACATGTTCTGCATCAAAAAATGTCTTACTCATACCCATTAAACGTTCTGCATCAATCCCTCCATGTTTTGTTTTCTTTATCAATTGAAGTGTTTTATGCTAGCATTAACACAGATTTTAGCTTTTGGATTTCGGGTTTTTACACATCACAATCGCGTTACTGGTGGGGGATTTTCCGGTGAGCCGATGGAATAATACACCGAATATCTTTCATTCTGCGTTTTCCCTTGTTTTGGTTGACAAAAAAGAGAAGCCGGTATCTTTCGCCAGCTAGCTAGTAAACTGAT
>CAAKHD010033632.1:13818-29836 GCA_901007705.1 Fistularia tabacaria | reverse complement strand
CCCCCCTCCCCCCCCCCCGGGGGAGGGGGGGGCGGGGGGACGGGGGGGGGGCCCCGGGGGCGGGGGGGGGGGGGGGGGGGGGGGGGGGGGGGGGGAGGGAGGGAAACCAGGGTTATTCACGAGCGGCGGCCAGCGGGGGGGGAGAAGAGGGGGGGCTTTCGAACAGCGCCAGGGGTTAATAACGGTGGGGGGGCGTGGCGTCGGAAAAACAAGGTCTGGATCAATTTGGAATCCAATTGAACATGCGCAAGAAAACTGCCCCAGGAGACCGCCAGCGTTGTTTCCTTGCTAGCGATAAACGTCATCCAGTTTCCCGGTGTTTGTTTTTCCGACGCCGCACCCGAAGGGCACCCACTGCGAGGGGAGCGTTGAGGAAGGAGGCTTATCAGAATACTAGAAATGACACGGGGGGGAGGCGGAGGAGAGACGAGGGATGTTAAAGCACATGCAAAAATGAAACCCAAATGTTAAGATAGGAAAGCGGGATTATAGAGAAAAGCTGCCTGATACTGCCGGTAACATTTGAAAACGGATTTGGTGTGAACATAATGAAGAAAGAATTAAACACCACCAGCAAAGACGTTGTCAGTATTGAGGGTTAAATGGATCACTGAGAAAAATCCACAGTAATTTCAGAGCTAAATTTGATTTTGAAAGAGATAATCATCCTCCAAATTATTGTTCTTTTATAAAATGATGTCAGAAAACAACTCCACTATTCCCCCCACCATACTTTTTGGGGCCCGGTCACACGTGAACCCGCTGGATCTGAACTCAGGACGGTTACCGTCCAAATCATTACGAAAACCAAGATTCGAAACAAAAGTATTTCCCCTCCGGCCTGCTGTAAGCCAGTGACTGCGGCCCACTGGGCGTTTATTAAAAAACAGCAGTATCTGTCAGGGGTTCAGTTCAAGTGGGGCAGCGACGACTCAGCTGTGGAGCCGCACGGAAGGGGGGGTAAGGGGGGTTCCAGGGCCAGAAAGCAGAGAAGAAACAGCCTTCGACACCACACAGAGCGTTGAGTCTACAGACAGCTAGTCTACTGGATGCGTTCCTACGCGAGCGGGTCCTCCGACCTCAGCGAGCAGCCAACAAATACACACTAACCCTTGTGCCTGCCTCTAGGTCTAGTCCAGCAAAGGTAGCGGTATCGAGGGCCCGGGGTAGGCCTCTCCGGTGCCCCACACTGCTGGGGTCCACTCTGGGAGTCCGGCCCCTGTGCCAGGGCGTCCCCGCGGCCCTGCTCGGGCCACTCTCATCTCCGGGGCGCCTCTGCTCCCACTCGGAGATGCAGGAGGCGACCGAAAGGTGCGGTGGCTGAGGAGGGTCCTGACATGGCCTAACTCTGAGCTGGTGGGGTTGAGACAGCTTGATGTCCTGGAAGGCGACGGGGGAGCGGAGCCGAGGCATTGTCATCGATACAGTGTAATGTATAGACGTGAGGCTTTTTCGTAAACAGTAGGCATTTTACAATCTCTTTAGAGGCTTAGCCAATAATTCGTCTCTTTCTTTATTGTTAAAATGCGACAAAGCGGGCCACTCGGACACAATACTCACTGAAGGTGGCGAGCGGGAGGAAGACCGCGACAGGCAGGGTTTGCGATCCTTCTCCCGGGACGGTCTTTCGGGCTTCTGCTGCTGCTCCGCGCTGCTGCTGCTCTCGGTGACGATGGCCTTGAGCTGCTTCAGCTTCTCGTCCTTCACCCACAACTTGTTCTGCAGCTCCAGCTGCTTGGCGTTCACGCGCCTCTCCTGAATGAGAGAACTGGATTCAGCCCAGACACCTCGCACAAACGCGGAGCGGCGGGCCAACAAAATGGCCAGTGCCGTTTGCGGTGGCAACACGGGAGCGCTATCTCTGTGCCGCATAATGCAGGGGCTGCCCTCCTGTCCTACCGCTAGCCTTGCTAGCCTTTTCCCCCGGTTCAACACTCACACACTCCTTCTCCCACTTGAGCCGGGTGTCGGACACCACGCCCTGCATGCGCTGCTCCATGCGCCTCCTCTCCAACTGCTCCCTCTGCAGCCTCTGAGCCCGGCTCTCCAGCTCGTGCTCAAGGCTGCGTTTGTCCTGCTCGTACATGTCGGTCGTCTTCTGCAGGATATCAACCTGGATGGAGGGAAGGAGGGCCGGTTCGTTATTCCTCGGATTTTTGTGGAGGCTTTTCCCACAAGCAAAGGCACGGCACCTTGTATTCCAGAGTTTTCGACTTCTTCTCTAATCGCTCAATCTCATTCTTCTGGCTGTTGATGACTTTGTCCTTTTCACTCAGCCTGCCCTGCTGACCGTGGATGAGGGCGTCCTTGGACCCCAGCTGACCATCGAACTGCTGGAGCATGGACTTCAGCGCCTCGGCTTCAAGACAAAAACGAAAGCAAGGATATTTTAATATATCCCAAGATATTAGAATAGCTTTTAGAAGCGTTGTCCATCACAAATTGTTAAAAATGCCAGGTTGCTTTGGAGTACTGGCATCCAACATGATGGATTGGCGTTTTCAGATTCTCCCAAGACGTAAATGTGCATCGTCAGGTTTATTTTCTTATTGCCTGTAGATTTTTCAGGCCAAATCTCAAATCTGATCCCACACCTAGTTCAGTTATTCAAGCTTCTGATTTTATTTCATGCCCGAATCTTACAGATGCTACATAAAGCTGTTTGTAAAAAACATTTTACACAGCATTACATCATTGGAGTATATTAACCTTGAACAATGCAGAAAAAAAAACAACAAACAAAGAAGCTTTTTGTCAAATAGGGTTTAAAAATTGCCTTAAAGAGTACAAGGTTTATTGTTTGTTAGTAATATTCAAATTTGATTGAAATATATTGAGAGGGATGGAGGAAATATGGAATATTCCAAACGAGCGAAGGATCTGTGATTCTCCCGCTTTGATTAAAAAAAGGGTGTTTGCCGCTAATTCAAGGAAATCAGCGATGAAGGTCATCATTGGACTTGCAAATGGTCACCTACCGGTTCGGTCGAAGTGCTCCGTCATGGTCTGGCGGATGTGGTGCCTCCTCTGCAGAACCTCGATGAGGCGTGCCAGCGTCTGGTCGTCCGCCGGGTCCACCAGCTCGCAGGGCGGCAGCGGTGGGAGGCTTTCAATCAGCTGACTCAAGAGGCCGGGGTTGTCTGCAGCGGGAATCAGAGCCAGTCATCAGCCAGTTCACTGGCAGTGTTGAGTTGAGACGCGAGGACAGACAGGAAGAAACAGTCCGCGTCTTTTTCTTTTTCTTTTCCTGTTTTATTTAACTTGACTGTCACAATGGAGATGCATTTCCTTCCAAAATACGATAGAACAGGAGCTCAGGTCGGAGGGGTTTTCTATATCTTCGCAACTTGGCAAATTTATGTTTAACGACAATGCACGACGTTTCGCGATACGAACGCAGAGACAAAGATTTCTTTTGTGACTGACAATCCTCCAGAATGTTCCCCGTGTCACTACGCGAATTTGATTTTCATGGCTGAATCTCATTGTCGAGCGACCCAAATATGTACGCCGCCAGATATCTGGGACTTGTTGGCAATACATCTGCAGGCCTCGGGGGGTGTCTTTGGCTGCGGCGATACCGACGATCTGTTTGCGATCGGGGACTTTTGTCCCCAGGCTTCAAAAGCTATTAACAAGTGTGGGGCCGGGGACACCAGCTGCAGACGTTACCGGCATTGAAGGGGCCTCCTTGGTCCTCCAGGCGACGGGAAAGCTCATCCCTGAACGTCTGATTTCTGTGCCTGCGTCCAGCGCCCAGGAATATCGGCCTGTCGACCGGCCGCGCCACCTCCACTTCCTGCGTCATCTCAGCAAAGCGCATCACCAGCTGTCACACAAAGAACAACACAACTCATCATCTCGCTGATTTGCGGTGGGACCAGTGGCGATGCCTCTTGAGATGCGGAGACAGGAATAGAGATGCAACGTCCTACCATCGTTTCTTCATAATCGTCGGCCTTGGGATTGACACAGACAACCATCCGGACTTTTCCCTCCCCATCGAAGTAGTTTTTAAACAGATGCGTGACTTTGGAATCCCTGTATGGCACCATCTGCAACACAGGGCGCTCTGTTAAACCCGTGCTTTCTGGAAAATGGAGGAATGCAGAGATGCCTTGACTTACGAGTTTAACTCGTGTCGTGGCCGAGCTTAAAACTCAATTCGCTCGTCTATCAAATAAAATGTCCCCATCAAAATGAATTGAAACACTATCAATAGCGTCAAGGCCCCTGATTCCTTTTCTTTTTTTCTTGTTTTTTTAGACATTTTTAAATAAGGAAAATGTACTTTATAAATAACAAATACATACTAGAAGATAATGATAAGAAGCAAACTGGTTTTATTAGGTTTACCTTAAACATGAGAATGGATCGGATGAAGATGGCGGCTGCAGTGGAGGTGGTTGGTGGAGTTTTTCATTTTGTGATCTATCGCTTAACTAAATGGCTACACACTCAATGCTACAATGTATTGCCAAACTTAATTTAGTGATGGAGTGCATGCTGGTGAATGATGAAGACCATCCCTAGCTGGCTTTGAGTGACTCTTCCGCTGACGTTCCCGCCATAAACGTGCTGTGCCTTCCAACAGATGATGCTCTCGGTCACGGTATCTTACAGACAACGACTTCTCAATCTCTACACGGACACAACACGCTGACTTTTCAGTAGTAGGCGGGACGTTCAACTGTTTTTAAACACTATGGACAGCGGAGACCATGTCGGTGTCAAATGCTCATTCCACTCGCATGTAACTCATATTTTAGTTCGCATCGTAAAAACAAAAACATAATACAACATATTTTTTCTAATAAATAAAAAATAATCATTAAAAAACAAAAAAGAAAATCGACTAGGCGACAGCTCGTATCTTGGAAAATTCGCAAGTTAATGCACTCCTAAGTCAAGGTCCCACTGTTTTACAGACTTAGGCGCCTTAATTTCATCCCTTTTGAAATGGATATGGCAAATGGTTGCTGAAAAACAGAATGTTTGACCGGAAACAGACAGAATAGAGTAAAACCTTATTAGTTCCACACATCTGGTTCTCTCTCAGGACTTCTATGCAGGTGCGCAGCGTCATCAGGGACTGGTTAATGTTACCTGTCAGACATCAACATCAGCTGTCAGAATGCACAATGTAAATCTCGGGAAACACCTCTGCTCGCGGCAACAAATGAACTGACCTGCTTCGCGGAGGCGGCTGCCCTCTGCTCTGGTCCTGCTGGTGCGTTCGCTGCCTGCCAGGTCCACCAAACACAGCTGGCTCACATTCACCTGGTATTTGTCCTGCATTCGCAAAACCCACGGCTCAAATTTGAATAGAATTTGGCCAAAGTATGAGCAGAAACTTATTGCCTTCCTGCAGCAGTGTGTGTGTGTGTGTGTGTGTGTGTGTGGGGAGGGGGGTCACCTGGAGGATGTGGTCCCCGTCGGCATCGAGGGGCGCCTGGACCAGCTTCAAGGTGAGGACGCTGTGGGAGCGGCTGGATTCGCGGTTGAGTTGTGTGTTGGCAATCCTCCTTTTCTTTTGTCCTAGAAGGAACAACAATGGCAAAAATCCCCATTACCTTTTTATGAAATGAACAAATACTTCCCTGGTTTAAAAAAACATTTCCTATCACATTAGGCCACAGATGCATCTACAGGATTTCTGAGGGTATCAGCGAATTAAATGTATCTTTAAACTAACATAACACCCATGTCCACCTGCAGATAAGTTTATTTATTATAATAGCATTTACATCTGGAAAAGATTTTGCACAGTAGCAGATATGTTCATATGACCTGAGTGACAACACAACTATGATTATTAGTGCATTATTCTTTGTTTATTTCCTTTGGCTACAAGTCTAGTAACTTTGTGCACCATTAGAACACCGGCCATAACCAATTACCAATGAAAGGGTTCCCCTTTCCTATCATCACACAACTCCGATCAAAATTCTGAAATGGTTCTATAGCCTAATCGAAATAGATTGCGAATAACAATTTGTTTTCCCATCAAGTGGGAATGTGTCAACATTTTGAATCCCTCGAGAACACTGAATTTATTGCTTTTTAATGCTGTTTCAGGTCTTAATTTTAGCAAAATCTATTAAATGTCTTTTAATGTTTTTTAATGACCTGTGGAAACCTCGTGACCCAAAATGACAAAGGAGAGGAGCTCAGATTGTTCACAAACAAACTCTCCACGCCATCTGAGGTGATGAGAGGCAAGACGCTGTTAACTATCGATCCGGTAACTAGTCTGTGATTTCCTTATCCAGTCAAACTCCGGTCAACGGGGTGACAGAGCAGTCCCGGTCTCGATAGAGAAACTGGCACGAAGAGAATGCAAGCCTCGTACGATGGCAGCATGAAGGTGCAGTCAGACGATTTCCTACGGTGACGTGAAACTCACCCTTCCAAAAGATTTCAAACGCCTCCTCTGTCGATTTGACCTCAACCTCGGTGCAGCCGACGACATACATGTTGTGATTCTGATCCTCACGCAGAATCTTGGATTGAGGTGGCCTGAAAGATGTTTGTCAATGAGCCAAATTAAGACGGTGGCCCATGAATGACTTCATACCCAATGTTAGTATTTACAGCATATTAATGAAGGATGCTGGACTATATACAAGCACACGCAGGATACAGACACCAAAAGTGGCAAATCTGGTAAAGACACACATGACCATCATATCCAGGGTAGGATCATCGGCGTCACAAGCAAGTTCTCCCCAAAGCCACTAGACTGCTTTCAAAATGTATGTTTGGGGGTTTGCAGCCAGGTGAGCAACGACAACAATCCTTTCTTTAAAAAAAAAAAAAAAAAAATCCTAATCAAGGGCTAAAATATAGTATGAGACAGTTCGCGTGATTCCTCTGTAAAGCAGATGTAAGATGGCGGAATGGCCAAACCTGCGGGCACATGCACACTATTGAAACAAATGCTTAAGCCATTCAGGGATTGTACAGTAGAGATGCCCCGGTGCGGATTTTCTTCTTCTTTCTATATTTCGGGTTTTAAAACGATTCGTTATACTGAAACATAAAGTTTGAAGCACCGTTTGCATGCAATCCTGTGGAAAGGCTGCATCAGCACCGCATGCACTGGACCCTCGGCACAGCTCTAATGCACGGCACGTCACAAGTTAGAAGCAGGGGGTTAATGGGATAACAACCGCTGGAACGACACAAAGCTAACATGCTACGATGCGGATGCTAATGTCAGGGGAGTCTCATGAGGTAGAAGACCACTGATGGTTTGCGCTACTTCTCTCCTACTACAGCTTAAATCTACAAGCAAAATATTATTGCAGGAATTTTTTTCCCCTCAGCGGAACACATACACAAACTCAGCGGTCCGAACAGGCGTGTTTCCACCGAGCCACCTAATAAAGACAGAACCGTAAGAGTAAAAAATAAAAAAATAAAACAAAACAGATGGCTTTTCCAGTTTGCACAGAGCGGTGGTTGTCAGTGAGGAAAACCGGGCAGAGTGGCGGCTCAGTAAAACAATCTGTGGGGAAGATCAGCATGGCTCGCGTGAAAATAACAATCGGGGCAGTGAAAATTAACAGAGATCCGGAAACTTACTTTGGTCGGATGGGGTCAAATGGAGTGTCCTCCAGCAGGTCATATATGTAGTTGTTATAAATCTCAATGTAGGATACAAAAATGCTGTAACAACAGTCGTCGTCCACGGTGTCAGATTTGCACGCCTCCTCGGGACTGATCATGTCTGCAAACTCGGGGTCGGCCTTCTGCCTATGAAAACAAACGCCCAAAAATATCACACATGACAAACAAGAGAAGGAGCGCTTGGTAAAGGAAAGCCTCTCGGTACAGAAAGCAGGAGCAGATAATTACTGGAGAATGATTACCTGGCTGAGGGCGTTTTCGGGATGGAGGGTTGACAGTCTCGCTTTTGTCTCTCCAGAAGGGCGTCAACCTGACTCTGTATTTCGATCCCATTTTTGTCATCCGGTTTAAATACCTGACCCAAAATTGAAAATAATAAAGGTCACTTTAAATATATATATTTAAATATATACATTTACATATACAAATATATATACATATATATACACACACACACACAACACACACACAATATATATACATATACACACACACATATATCTATACACATACATATATACACACACATACATATATACACACACATATATATACATACATATATACACACACACACATATATATATATATACACATACATATATATATGCATATATATATACATATTTGTAGTCATATGTATATGAATGAATATATATATACATATATACACACACACACATACATATATATATACACACACACATACATATACATATACACACACACATATACACACACATATACATACATATATATACATAAATATATTTTCATTCATATACATATATAAAACAATTTCACAAATTTTTACATTGACTCAAGTCATAAAAATGTCTGTTCATATCAATGTACTGAATGTTTTCCCAGGAAAGAAAGCCCATTATAATCCACTTAAAATGGACTAGATGCAACACAACTCTTCCACTGTCCTTCAAGCAAATGAAATTAGCAGCAATTCAGTTCCAAACAAAAAGTTATAAACGAAAAGATCAACACATGAAGGTCTCCTGCACATGCTGATGCACAAATGAGAATACAGTCAATTACCGGATATTAGAAACACCAAACTAAATATGTAAGAGTTTGAGGATGTTAAAATGAGTAAATAACATCTCGCAGTAGTTTGGGAAAGCCTAGTCTCAATCATCCACTTGATAAAGAAGAGGAAAACACGTCTCTCATGTTGCTTTAAAAAACAAGCGAACCAACTGGCTCGACAATGATGCAAAAACCTGAATTCTCCTCTGACGCCCTCAGCGATACGGAAAGTAGCCCCCCGCCCGCCCAGGGGGATTCGAGTCTTACAAATCTCTTGGCCTGGTAGGGGCCAATGCTATTGAAGAGCATGTCCAGGGCCCGCGGGAGGAGCCCGCCTTCTCCCGGCGAGCCGGTCATGGTGTAGGTCTTACCACTGCCAGTGACGCCATATGTGAACAACAGACCTGGTAACACAAAAAAGAACCGAATGCAACCACTGTCATGGAGAGAATTAAGAATACCATGTGCTTTTTTAATTTGTTCCCTTATAAAATGCCCAAGATCTCACACATATTTTGAACAAATCTAAACACCCAACATTTGGAAGGAGAGAATGATATACTTGTCATTATATACGCAACTCATAATAATCTCCACTGTGAGACACTCACCGTTTTTACAATGGATAAGATCCTCCACCAATGGCCTGGCAACATCCTCATACAACTCCCTCTGAGTGGTCTTAATGCCAAACACTTTCTTAAAGCTGTACTGTGTCTGAAGCACAAGAGGGGGAAGTGGAGAGACACACATGAGAATGGTTTGGCCCGATCATCCCCTTCACAACGGCAAAATAAGATAACAGCCCATCTGTACGTCAGCCCTTGTGTACGGGCCACATCGATGAAAGGGCGATTTGGCATACATCCTGTCACACAGACGAGGGCGGCGGGACCCTTACTTCTTTGTATTCTCCGTTGCGGTTGGCTTTCAGGCCTTCTGGGGCGTGCAGCTGGATAGTGGAGCTGCTAATCATCTCGACGCAACACTCTTCATCTTCAGCACCGGGGGGACGTATGCGGCAGTACACCTGCAGTCAAATAACGGGAGAAAGCTGACATTTCGGCATTCTACTCCGTTGGTCATATCTAATCTACAATTCCGTGAAATTTTAAAAAGGTCTTGCGGCAGATGTTTGAGTCACGACACACTGTGCCAACATTAAACTCCTGAGCGACTGGACAAGAGTCTCCCGAGGGCTTTGCACTGATTGTCATCTATTCAGAACACACAAACGACAGATGGGGACAGGACCATAGCTAAGAATTAGTGACACACCCCGACTGGATCTTTCTCGGTGTTGGAGGCCTTCCTGGGTCCAGGCCTGCGAGGAGTCTTGCCTTTCCTAAAGATGAGAAAACATATATACACATACACACACATTTACACACACACACACACATACACACACACACACACACACACACACACACGTTCAGCTATGAACGTAAACTAAACGCCACAAAGTAATTTAGTTAAATGCGTACGCAATATGTACAAATTCTAAAAAAAATTACCTCATATCATGATTGTGTGGTTGGACGGAAATATTTACACAAGTCAAGGTCGAGCAATAGCAGTATTTTGAGAGGCCGGCAGTTATGACAGCTAGCTAGCTTACCTGACCGAACGTTCAACACGGAGCTGAACAGCTTCGCTACTATTCCTAGCGACCCAGACTACCTGTCGTGGCTTGGGAGTAATTACGTGAATTTGTATTTTCGACGATTATTAAGTCCAGTGAACCCAAACAATACATACCCTGTTCTCATCATTGTTTATACCCTCTGGCTCCTCGGCACCTCGCATGAAACGTAGTGTTCAACTGCTCCGCTGTGTCTTGTGGATTTCAAAGTTCCCTCCTACGGAAACGCATGTAGACTGATAGAGCCCTCAACCAATCAGCGCGCCGATACAAACGGAAGTCCCACCTCTTTTTAATTTTAATTTTATAGCAACCTTTATTGAACCAGGAAAAAAAAACACATTGACATTTTCGTCTGTTTCGTAAGGGTGACCATTAGTACGTGTCCTAAGAACATTCTTTTTTAGATCTGACAATATAATTTAAGAACGGAGCATTTAAAGGGGAAATGGCTGTCACTCTTCAATAAAATAACAATTGAAAAATGTAAAAACACAGGCAATGTTCAAAGATCTCCCGCCGTCTGTCTCTCAGGACAGAGTGGAAAACTCCAAGAGGCTGCAGAGTATTCCATGCTGAAGGGGCACCAAAAGCAGAAATCTCTTAATTCCTAACTCCATTCTTACCGGGGGAACAAACAAAACAAATGTGTAAACAAGAACGCAAGGCAAAGCAGCCGCTCATTCTCTGCAACAAAGAACACAAATAAGGCGGAATCAAAAATAAAGTGACAAGCCAGTGACAAATCTCAGAGCTGAATGAAACAGAAAGACATTTGTTCTACAATAGCACCTTGGTGTGAGGGAAAACCATGAACTTGGTTTTATCTATGTTTAATAACAATTAAATTAACAAGACTGGATAACATTAAGAGCAGCAAGTATAAACTCAAAAGCCTGAGAGAGTGAGATTGAACAGCAATAAATAATGGTGTTGTCTGCATAAAAATGATACAAAGCATTTGACAAGTTATTACAGAGTTTCTTTTTGTAGATTTAAAATAAAAAGGGTCCCAGTACTGAACCTTGGGGCCTCCCTTTTGTAATGTACAGAAATTGAGAGGAAGTTCCAGCTGCCTGAACAAATGGGTTTTGCTATTATATCATAAGAAATTTGCTTTGTTATAATGTCGCAAACGTTTGCTTCACCTCATCCACAGATAAGTTCACACAAATTAACTGATGCGAAGAGATGTGATTTCTTTCACCCAGTTCTAAGAACACAATCTGTATCACATTGCTACATGATAATGGGTCATAATTTGCGAGTTTTCTTTTAACGTCTCAAACGTATCCCTCCCAGCCAGAGCTAAGAATGTTTTAAGATTTGAGTGACTTCGGAAATTTGGTTTGGGATCATGAATTTAAATTGCCGATCTCAAGTGATCTGGATCAACTAATCGTTCAACGGATTGGAAAAACCGGAGATACTCCCTTTTGTGATGTAATATTTCCACATTCTGTCATGCTAGTTGCATAACATCTAAAGGATTTTTGTAGTGGGAAATCTGTGAATTTTATGGCGAACGGTCTATTTCAGGTTTTTCCATCAAGGTTTTGCATTAGTCTCACATGCAGCTGTTCCTCATATGCAGTTTCCATTTAAAAAATTGAATTGAATGCCAATGTGCGCACATGAATGCAAACTGAGTCACACGCAACCTGGGTTACTGCAGATGAGCCTGGATAAGCATGGACAAATAGCAGCAGATGCGAGATAATTGCACAGACGGATCCGCATTAATGAATTTACTCCACATGTGTGACTTAAAGGGATTAAACCCTTAAAATTTTTAGGGCGCTCACTTATCAGAGCATGATAAGACATTAAACCACCGGCACAACAATTTCCCTGCCGTGTTTTCAACAGCTGTAATAATATTCATGCTAACGTTGAGGGATTGAACTTATTTACCTTCATATCCGATATGCGTCGATGACAGCCACGAGTTTTCGGGGTTATAAGATAAGATAAGATAATACTTTATTGATATAAATTATTCACAAAGTCTGATGCCATTTTGATCATCAAGTATTATAAGGGTAATTTAGTTAAACATGTCTTTGTAATACTGTCAACTAACAAAAATCAAAAATGACAGTTGAATATTAATTAAAAAAAAAAGGAAAACAATAAAATAGAATATTTTCGCTGTCATCTTAGCAGAACATGGATTTCAAATTAAAATCACAGACATGAAGAATAGATTAATATTTGCACTGTCATTATTTTAATGACAATTATATCAATCAAGGGAACGTGCTCGCTCAATATTTCTAGGCTCTGCTCCGTGTCCGTCTGCGGATGTTCGGTTTGAACTCGACTACAGATTGTAAGAGACACAAATCAGCCCCACATTTCTCATCCAATATTCAGTATACCATGTCACATCGATGTACCGTTGCATCTTCAGTGGACATACACATCAGCTTGTTGTGTATGCGTGCGACACCTTCAGGGACCCAACAGGTTGCTGGATCAGCCGATCTGTCTCCCGAGTCTGCCGAAAACAGGCGCAATTGTGCCATTTTCCCACTAAGTGGCAGCAACGGCCCTGTCTGCTGTCACGATGAGTAGCGATGCTGGGGATAGAAACGTTTCATGGTGGCTGAGGGTATTTGTGACACAGGTGAGTACATCTGTCGTTTGTACAGAAGGTCAGCCGGTTCCCTGAGAAGGGAGGGTGATTACTGAACAGTGATCCCTCGGAGGACATCTGTCTCCGAGCTGCGAGTGGGAAGCAATCACCGAGCTGCACCTACAGGATTTGACAGTTCTGCTTCTCTGCACAGACTACAGGACGCAGTCAAAGGTCCTGGTGAACAGACTTAGAGGGCTGACGGCCTCTGGCGCCCGCACCTGTCACCAGGGACGGTCTGTTCATCGGGGTGATCTGGGCGATGCTCCACCATCGCCTCAAGTTTTCTCTCGGACTCTCATGTGAAATCCTTTCAATTTTCCCTATGGGTTTCCAGGAAGGGCTTACACATACATGCTTTCGTCATTTCGTAACCTGCTCTGGCCAAGGAAGGGCATCACTTCCATCTGCAGTCGCACCTTGCCATATCGAGGTTCGCCTTTCACGCTGATTTTATATCGCAGATAATTGTATTCATGTTAATGACTAGCGATTGAAGACACCTACTTCCTTATGCGATGTGCATGGACGGCAGTAACGTGTTTTCAGGGTTACAGCTACAGGACACAAAATTATTCACAAAGTCTGATGCCATTTTGATCATGTTAAATTATTGTAAAAGCCAATTTAGTGAAACATGTCTTTGTAATACTGTCAAGTCATAAAAATAAACCATTAGATGACAGTTGAATATTACTAGAAAAACATGTTCAACAATAAAGTTGAATATTTTCCCTGTTAAAATAGAGCTCCATGGATTTCAAAATAAAATCACAGACATCAAGAATAGATAAATATTTGCAATGACTATTTATTATTTTGATGCCAATAATATCACTCAAGGGAATGTGCTCAATCAATGTTGCGGTATGCGGTATAAATGTATTTTTATATATTTATAATTTCAATTATTTTTATGGCAAAACAAGCACTCTAACCAGAGCACGGTGTTCTGTATCCTGGGCTCTGATTGGCTTAGCATCATTTTTTCATCTCCCATGCACAGCATGCATTCAGCATCTCGCCTCTCCTGTTTCACATCAACATGGGATCGCTTCTTGTTGTGTTACATCGCAGTGTTGTGTTTGTGCGAATATATAGGAAGTGTTTATAAGAGTGTGGGGACTGGCTGGTTCTGGAACTTTATCCCCCTCAATAAACAATGGACTACACGTGATGTACCAAGATGTAACTTCCTTGCTTATGTATCCGAAGGGAACATTCTTGTGTTCATCTCACCAACTACAAGTTGTATTGCTATGTAAATCATGACAAGAAAAATGTAAATTGTGATCATTGTCTGGTCAGCTGTTAATTTACCAATGAAATGGGTCTCCTTTGTCATTGTTGCAGAAAGTTGACTCCTCCTGATAAATTTGTCAGGAGCCGCCACTGCCTACCAAGCTTGCTGCGGGAAGCGGGAGACGTGACAATTTCACGTTAATCAGCATTTGTTGTTCCTGAAGGCCTCCGGCTCATTCAATAAACCAGTAAAAGGCTTGTGACTGGGATGAACACTAATATCCACAGTGGGCATTGGATTCACAGCTCACATCCAGGTCCTGCTCGGAGTGTGTTGGACCAAAATTATTTGTCTGTCTGGCGCTCAGTACTTCCTGGCCACCGAGTGGAATGATTAGGCTTCGGTTTTTGACAACCATCGTGTTCGACGATGACTCCGCTGGAAGGTACCGAGTGGTTACGAAGATACGTTTCTGGATTCTGATGAAATGAACTGGGATTACCTGAGTGTTCCAATGAAATGTGAAAACATGTGTCCCAGAAATCTGCTAAATAATAAAAACTGGATTATATTTAGAAATAGGTCCTTGGGAGGGTTTGTTCTTGTTAGCAACAGCCCGATGCCTCGCGCTGCCTCCGATGGAAGCGGCCAGGCCCTCTGCTCGTCCTCCAGCTCGTCTCTGACACGGATCCAAACATGCTCTGCGGATCGTTCTTGCGGGACAAGTTGCACTTGGTGGTGCGAGCGCTCGCATTTCTTCAGATGAGTCTACTTCAGCGGTGCGGAGGGACTTTCCCAGATTCGCTGGGTTTGCTGATCTGGGGGACCGGGCCTCGTTCGTGTTTCTGCAAGAGTCAAATGTTAACCCCCCCCCCCCACAACGTCACCACGCACTCCTCTGGATGACATTCATGTACTGTTTTAACATATTTATGAGAGGACCGAGACAGAGGAGGGAGCAGCGGAGGGAGCCGGTCGTACAGGTCCTGGAGGATCCCGTCAGACAGGCTCCTCAGATGTGGAGTAGAATCTACACCTCTGATCACCCAGAAAGAAAAAAACAAATGGGTGGAAATGAGGACAAATGCAAAAAGGGAAGTTTTGTCTTTTTACCGGCGCATGTGTTGGATCCATGTCCTGATCTGAGACTGCCATCAGGCGGATTTGAAGAGGCGATCCGGTGTGAACCGCTGACCCGACAACTCCCACTGAATGCTATTTAGACGGTGAATCAGAGCACTTTGACACCCAGGAGGTCTTATTTAGACCCCGATCCGGGTGCAAGGCCGGTAGAGAGGTTCTCGGAGAACATGGGCGCCAATGCACGAATGAAGGAAAATGACGGAAATCTACTGGAGTCTTGCTGAGGTCGCTGGACGCTCCGTTCATTTCGTAACATTGAGTGTAAGGTGGTAATCTTACAGTCTTGGAGGAGTTGTAGCCAAGTCTCAATGTACAATATCACGAGCGGTATTTCTTGGCCGTATGGTTGAATGGGAACGGCGAAGGACGTCCCGGTCAATATGGAGCGTCCAGAAAGAGGAGCAGAAGGTGGAGCTGTGGGCAGAATAGCCCTGCTTGTACGATGGCAGCTCCAACCTCAGCATCCTTCGACCAACATATTCACTATCCCTCCGCTGTACATGACCGAACCATCTCAGTCTGGCGCCTCTGACCTTCTCTCCAAAACATCCAACATGTGGTGATGAACTCATCTCTGAGCCTATCCATCTTCGTCACTCCCAAAGAGAACCTCATCTCTGGTTGTGTGCGCGTTCAACGGGAACTCGTAGAAGCTGAGATCGGAAGAGCGCACGTG
>CAAKHD010033632.1:287-13798 GCA_901007705.1 Fistularia tabacaria | reverse complement strand
CACGTGGCTCTTCCGATCTGCCTCTGACCTTCTCTCCAAAACATCCAACATGTGGTGATGAACTCATCTCTGAGCCTATCCATCTTCGTCACTCCCAAAGAGAACCTCATCTCTGGTTGTGTGCGCGTTCAACGGGAACTCGTAGAAGCTGCTCTTCCGCAGCCCAACATTATTACTCTCGAAGGTGAAGCAATGAAGTGCGCTTTTCTGAAAAGGCTTATAATTCTTAAAACAATGAAAAATAAAAAGCGGTTAGGTGGTACCGTCTCGGACTGGATTTTCCGGGGGATGCGGCGGGAGGCCAGCTACTTTTACAAACTTTTACAAATAACATGTCAGAACATTAAACAATGGGGAAATCACCGGTCACACTAGGATTTCCTTTTAAAAAAACGTTTAATGGAAACACACACACAAACGCACAGAGGCAGGTTTGACAGGTTGTTCATCTGGCAATAAAAATCATAAATACATGTTAAATACTTCCAAGAGAAATGGATTTACTGCAATCATCTGAGAGAGGACGCCATCTGACACACATTTCGAAAAAAAATGTCTGCATCGCTGCTGACGTCTAACTTGATGTTTACAGCTCTGCAACTAAAAAAAGCAATAAAATGGTATTAAAAAGATTTACAGATAAATTATCTTTTATCGTCAGTGGATTTCCTTTCTCTTCATGCAGCAAATGTTTAAAAATAAGATGAATCTAAATAATATAAAAGCCTGTTCATTCATTTAGCTTAGCTGAAATGCTACACTTGTAGCTTTTGAAACAAGTTCCCTGAGAAACATACCTGAGTCATTGCACATTATTGGAAAACAAAATATTTTTTTCCCCAATTTCGCAGTGCCGTCTTAAATTTACATTCCAGCGGCTTATCTGGGCCCGTCCGATCGCGCAGATGGTTCTCAAAGAGCCGTGGGACGTCCAACCAGATCGAGAGCTAATGGCGGGGCCAGGATTTGGCTGATCTGGCCGCCTGTCGTCCGTGTTTTTTCTTGTGGCCCGACGGGCCGAAGAGGAGCGGCAGACAGTAGAGGACAATGATGATAAGGTTCACTGCCACGCAAAATAGCGCCGCACCCACTGAGTTGGCAAAAGTGACGGGCATGGAGCGTCCGAGGAGCCAGGGCCGCCGCGTGGCCATGTCCCGCTCGATGGCCTTCATCTGGAAGTGGGTGCCGAGGATGCCGCAGACGTGGAAGAGCTGGTGACTGTGACCTGCGGGGTCAGATCAGACAGACAGGAGCCAGTTAGTCCTCAAATTGGCGATTATTCCCGAACTAGATCCCCATCCAATTAGCCCAACATCTCCCTCTTCTTCTCCTTTCGGCTTTACCCTTCAGGTGTCGCCACTGCGAATCAACCTTCTCCATCTATCCCTATTCTCTGCATCCTCATCTCTCACACCAACTACCTTCATATCCTCTCTCACTACGTCCATAAATCTTCTCTTCGGTCTTCCTCTAGACCTCCTGCCTGGCATCTCCCATTCCAGCATCCCTCTACCAATATATTCTCCATCCTTCCTCTTTACATGACCCAGCCATCTCAGTCTGGCTTCTCTGACATCTGATGTCCCTCTGATGGACTCATTTCTGATCCTATCCATCCTCGTCACTCCCAAAGAGAACCTCAACATCTTCATCTCTGCTACCTTCAGCTCTGCCTCCTGTCTTTTCTTCAATCCCACTGTCTCCAAATCATACAGCATCGCTGGTCTCACCACTGTCTTCCTTTCATTCTGGCTGATGTTCTTCTATTACATAGAACCCCTGAAACTTTTCTCCACCCATTCCAACCTGCTTGAACCCATTTCTTATTACCTCTTTTCCACATTGCTCTGTTGACCCTAAGTACTCGAAATCCTCCAACTTCTTGATCTCCACTCCCTGTAGCCTCACCGTTCCACCCGTGTCTCATTCACACACATATATTCCGTCTTGCTGCGACTAACCTTCATTCCTCTCCTTTCCAGAGCATACCTTCACCTCTCAAGATGTTCTTCAACCTGTTCCCTGCTCTCACTGCAGATCACAATGTCATCTGCAAACATCATGGTCCAGGGAGATTCCTGTCTAACTTCATCTGTCAGCCTGCCCATCACCACTGCAAACTGTAATATTGCAACTAGACCTGCTATGTATGACCTTTTTCTGTGGCGTGAGGACATAAGAAGACTAAAACTGGTTGATATTTGTGATAACAAACAGAATACAGCAGCAGCTCAGGCTACGAGTTTTATTCATTCTTTAACTTTGTGACATATTTTTTTAAAACTTCATTAGCATAGTTACTTCTTCAGCCACATTAGCCGCCTTTAGCTCATCTTTGTTCCTGAAGATTGGACAGATGGTTGACTTTGCCATGTCATCTTGTCATATAGCTATTATTTCCTTCTTCACATCTACCGTAATAGGCTTAGCTTCTTAACACCGCTATCACGAGTACGTTTCTTTTTCTTGAGCGCTATGAGAGCTAATTTAATGCGAAAACAAAATAATATTAGGAGGAGAATGCGATGACGAAGCAATGTAAACAACTCTCAATGTTATGCTCAACTGCCGCTATGCTACCACGCCACACGGCTGAAATCCCACAAGGTCACTTGTTCATGGGCCGATTCTAAATTTGTTCGAAAACTCTGTTCATGGGCCGAGGTTCCACCGTATCGAGAAAATCCAGAAGACCTATTTCATTGACGGATGTGATGAAGAAAGCCGTCCCAGGTTCAGCCTCACCGATGTAGTCAAAGCTGCCGGGGGCGAGGCGCTCGGGCAAATGTGTGGCGAAGAGGAACCCGGTCAGGAAAGCCAAGAAGATGTGGTAGTAATGGAGGGTGTTACTGTCGTTGTCCGCGCAGCCATCGCCGACACACAAGAACAGCTGGACGCCGAGAGGAAATCAACAGGTCAGAGGGCAGTCGCCTGCATTCCCACCCAAAAAGACACCCCGTGTGATCATAAAGAACCACAATTCTTGTCGCCGGTATGTGTTTTAAGATTACTGCTCATGCTTTCGAATCTACTATAAAATATCGTGCGCATCTTATGCGATGACGCAGGTGTAGACAAACAGGCGGCCCCACCCTGTAGAAGAGAGGAATGTTGTCAAATAGGTACGGGTAGGCAAACGCAATCACACGGAGGACTTTGCTGAACTTTGGACCCTGCCATTCAGGGGACCTGGAAAGAAAGGAGGAAGAAGGGAAACATCAGAAATGCGATTTTTTTCAGCATTTCAGCTCACAAATTTGTAATTTGTTGAGTGACGGGAACGGCAGACCGGGGAGTTAAATTCACTTGATATTTGTTCCGTACAGGAGCCTCCAAATTCCAGTTTTACTCATATCATATCAGAATTTCAACGAGCTCTGCCATTGTGCGGCGTGGCGGGTTTTATTTCAAGTGGCGCGTATACTTCAGTCCCGTCTTGGTTTCTGCCAGCTCCCCAAGCCTGTCCAGCACAAACTTCAGCTGAATACACTGAATGACTGTTCAAGGTTTGTCTCTTTTTTTCCTGCTCGGGCCACAATGGATATCGTGGAGACGTCGATAACCAGCAATGCGAGTTCCGGATTTATAATGGTAGAGAGAACAAACACGCACTCATGACCGCCGCGGTTCGGTTTGCACAAACAACGAAACATCAGCGTGTCTACAAGTGGGAGCGAGATTAAAAAATGTCTGGTGTTTGAAAGCTATCCCTCATAAATCAACACTTCTGACAAAAATGTGTGTGTGCGTGAGAGAGACAAATAGAGGGGAAAACATACATACGGAAACATTCAATTCAGAAGAGAAAGAAAGAAAACAACCAAGACAGGAACCTGTGAGCCTCTGACCTCAATTTATTCTGTGATGTAAATATAGAAACACACACACACACAAATACACATATACTAACACACACACACACACACACACACACACACACACACACACACACACACACACACACACACTTACACACACACACACACACACATATACCTCACCCCGTCACAAAAGCAGAAACCAGGGGAAAAGCAGCGGAAGAGGAAGAGTTTTGGGGTTTTTGACCAAACCCGTCGTCTTTACCTCTTGCCGACGTCCCGGTCGTATTGCAGAAACGGTAAGCCAAGCCTTGCGGGCGTTGGGGAGATACAAGAGAGAGAGGGATAGTTAGGGAAAAACCCAAAAGCGCTGACAGAGTCGTCACCGGCCCGACTCCGGACAACTATTCATCCAAAATCAGATTATTCTAATTTAAAAGAGCCTGCATAATGGGATGATTTACTGTGCTACCACTACCATTCCGGGTTATGCCTTGCAGCATTACCTGGCATAATAGATACTTTTGCAGATACTTTCTTCAATTTTAATGTAATAGGACAAAACTTGTTGTCAACAATAGGATGTAAGAGCATCCTGTTCTTGTTTCCTGCCCGGGCATGATTATTATTTGTGCTCAAACTGCTGGAGTATCCAGACCAGATTATTCATCGACTTGCGAACGGGGATAAATTCACTCTGTGTTTAAAGAGAAGCGGAGAGCTCTCGTAAAAGACCAGCTATTATAAACATGCGATCATTCTGGATTCAAGCAGGCTTTTTTTGCCCCCGGAATCCATATTGGGACCTTTATTATTCTCACCTAATATTAATAAATTGTGTGACAACATATCAACTTGTCATCATTTTTATGCAGATGATATAATGATTTTACGTTGTTTATCATCATCATTGGTCCAGACTACTTACAGTCTACATTTGATGCCATTCCAACTCGACTATTCTACCATGAGTTGGTGTTAAATACAGACAAATCCAACTTCATGTTGTGTCCAAAACACCGAAGGAGCAGATACCTACTGTTCAGGGACCTGAAATAGAACAGGTCCAGGCATAGGAGTATTTGGATGACATTTAAATAAATGTCTTGACTGTCTCATTTTTTTTTTGTAACTTTAAGCGTCATTCAGGTCCCTCTTTCCAAGAGACTTTAGCCTCAATGAGACACATCTGGTTCAATAATTGTTATTATTATCATTATTTTGCTGAACTGCTCAGATGTTGGGAGCAGAAATTCACGTCTAAATCTCGTTGAAATATTTTCGTGGCAACTGGACTTTGATTTCTTCCCGTGAAGACGTTTCGCTACTGGCCTGAGAGGCTCCTTCAGTTCGGGCCTTGCTGTTTTTCCTCTTCCATGTGAGGGTTGCATTGGGCTGGGTTCTGATGTTTTTTTTGAGCTTAATGGGCTTTGTTTTTTCTACAAAACTGTTGATTTCGTGCACGACCAAATTGGTTAAACGTGATGTCTGAGCGGTTTCCAGGACGTCTATCGTGAATGTCCATTCGTTCAGAAGTTGTTGTTGAGTTTTCCGAAGAATACCTGAGTTCTTTGACCGAGGAAAAGCTAGCATAGGCTATTTGGTGTAACCCAATGTTGCCTACATCTTAAAGTGAAACGCAGGTGTGTGCGCTGCAAGTTTTCCGGCTGTTTTTTGCCAACTCATCCTGAATTGTGCAGCAACACGACTCTGAAAGTTGTGATAAAAAACAAAAAACAACTTGAATAAATTCCTATAAAGTCCTCATTGGCCAGATGCCCTTATCCGTTTCAAGGAGTCTAAACAGCGTCAATCAAAACACACTCCTTTTCGGTTCCGGCAAGTATATGGAATGTTGGCGGTGGGTGAGTGACGGACGGGCATTACCTGGAGTAGCAGGCCAGCCCCGTGCACAGGACTGTGTTTAGCACAGCCACGGGCACATAGCTCCGGTGAAAGAAGCCGTTCGTCCACTTATCGGGGAAAACGTAGGCCGAATAGGTAATGGCAGACCCTGAAATACATTGAATCAACAGTACAGATGTTTTATTTATCTCTCGGTTCATCGTTTGTGGGTGTCCAACCATATACCAGACACTTTTGAGGAAAAAAAGATCCCTTTCACAGCCGAGACTGATTGTCGCAATTCACAATGACGAATAAGAGCCCTGTTGCATTCAAGTGTTTATTATCCTGAATGGAAAAGATTCACAATACGGGTTTTGTACTGAGGTCTGTGTTCTCATTTCCGGGGGGGGTTTAGCTGACCTCCCATCCCCGACACAGATCACCCTTGAAAACAGCCTTCGTGCTGTGCAAAGGAAGTGCTATCAGCTGCCACACTTCCCTGTGACAGATGATGCAGAATTACATTATATTATCCATACAGCCGTCCGTCTGTCCGTCCATCCGTCCATCCGTCCATCCATCCATCCATCCATCCATCCATCCATCCATCCATCCATCCATCCATCCATCCATCCATCCATCCATCCATCCATCCATCCATCCATCCGTCCATCCGTCCATCCAGCCATCATCCATCCATCCATCTGCTGCTTATCCTACACTCAGGGTCGTGGGGATGCTGGAGCTGATATATTATATTATATTATATTATATTATATTATATTATATTATATTATATTATATTATATTATATTATATTATATTATATTATATTATATTATATATGTAGTCATTACCATAACTTTTTAATGAATTCTTTGCTGTTTCAAAACCGCATACCTTAAATAGAACGACTGGAGAAATATTATTCTAATATGAAATACATGGCGCATGAAAAAAGCACAAAGGGTGCAAAAGCAGAATCACACAATAAAACACAGGCGCACACACACACACACACACGCGCACACGCACACACACACAAAACATGCACTCACCCAGGCTGTAGAAACTGAGGGCTCCATAGTCGAAAAAGAAACAGATGTGCCTCGCCCGCTCCGACATGCTGCTGAAGGTGTGAGCGCAGCTGGACGCCAGCGGATAAACGCAGCAGGAGATGAGGAAGATCACCAGGGGCCAGGTGAAAGGGTCCTGCCACGCCGTCTGCATCAGCACCACCGTCACCAGCTTCCACAGGAAATACCTGGCGGGTAGATGTGGCATGCCTGAAATTCGATGTTATGTCTGCAGCTGCGCCAGAAATGAAGAAGATACAGTTTCAGATAGATCTCATGGATCTTTGAGATTAAATGGATATGGTGTTTCATTTGCAGCCAAGAGGCGGGGCACGCCCTGGACCTGGCCCCTGTCAATCACAAGGTCACATCCAATCTCTTCCTTCAACCCGACAACTGTTTTTGGAAGAATAAAAAATGTTCAAGGAACGAGTCGCGAGTAGCTAGTTAATCAGTTGTTGCCTGGTGCTCCCTGCTCGCACCAGTGTCGGTATTTCACGGGTCGCAGGTCTCGGTTTAATAGATAATGTCTTGCCTCTTTGTTATTGTCATAAAAATATGCCTCTCTCAAGCGGGCCTGATAGGCCTCAGCAACCAGTCGGACGCGCTGTAATATTACACAACCGCTGAAAAATTCAGCACAACATCAAAATGAACAGCTAAATATTAAATAAACGACTAATGTTGAATATGCATTCAGAATTTGACGCTCTATTTTTTTCACACGTATTAATATAACATAAATCAAAATCAATAATGCATGCATTGTCTTTTGAACTTTGCTTTTCTCTGTTCAAATTTTTATGAAGGCCATCCTTCTTTTTTTCCCCCTCTCTGTTTCTAAAAATGTTAAAAAAAAAATGTTTCATTCAGCCGATCTCGCACAGTTTTTTTTATTTTTTCGGTTTTTATTTCTAGCGAAATCGAGAAACCCTCACGGTCACCAGCGGAAACGAGGCAAGGGTGCGAGAACAAAAGGCCGCGGGAAAAAATAAAAGTCTCAATTAAGTTGTAAAAAAACACCTCAACATGAAGTTCATTGAGTAATACTGAATTAGATGACAAAGGTGATGGATGTCATATCTTTGGTCTAACTGGAAAAGATAATCCTCGTGTAGCGAGGAGTTGTGCGAGGTTATAAGCTAGACTTTGCAGCGCACTGAACAGGAAGAGTGATGTCTGTAATCATTGGTATGAACTGCGGTGGACCCGGGATAGACCCCTGTGGCAGCTCATTTCTGGCAATAAACAGGCCAGGCCGGGTTAAATCAGCCAAAAAACACACGAGATAGTCTCGTCTTCCGTGTCGTCCATGGTTGATAAATGTGATTAATCAATGAAGAAAAGCGGCGAGGCTTTTCGTCACAGGAAGGAGAGAAAGTGAATCTGTCGTCGTGCTAACGGCCTGATATGACAAGACAAATCGGAAAAACGGACGGCTGCGGCTGAAGTCATTTTCCGTGATCAGTCAGGGGCCCTGGCAGATTCCAGACAAAAGATTGTGTGGTAGGCTTCTCCATGCGGTTGGGATCACGGAAGTGACAAAGGAACTGAAAATATGGCCGGGATTTGGACGGATCAAGGAAGCACCTCGCCAAATGTAGCACAGGTAAAGATCAACTGCTTATTTTATTAATTAAGATAAGATGATACTTTATTGATCCCCAAAGGGGAAATCTGTTTGTCGCAGCAGCGCAACAATAACAATATCCAAAAAAGGCAACATATAAATAAGCACTAAACAATAAAAAGCAATATAAACAATTAAAAAACAAACAAACAAACATATAATTTCATATACATAAAAATATCTATATCTATACCTGCCCATACACACATATGCATCCATACATATACCCATCCAAGCATTACTATATATATACACATATATAAGATATATAATGGAGAATAAGGGTGAGAGTAAGAGTAGAATACTTAAATAAACAGTAAGGGTGAGAGTAGAATAAATAAGTAATAAACCAGTAAAGGTGAGAGTAGAATTCATTCATTCATGATCTGCACTGGTTCTTTTCCCTGTACTCGGGGTCACAGGGGTGCTGGAGCCTGTCCCAGCTGTCACTGGGGCCCGAGGTGGGGTTCACCACGGACCGGACACCAGTGGATCACACAATATAGAGAGAAAAACAACCATTCACTCTCTCATTCCCACGTCATATAGACGTACAACAGTTTCCTATCCCACGTGGAAACATAACATACAACAATATGCTATCCCAGTCACCCTCTGGCAGGAGGCTGCCGTCCATCAGGACCAAAACTACCCGCCACAAAAAAAGTGTCTTCCCATCGGCAGCCTGCCTCATCACGAAAGCCCCGGACCTCCACTGACACTGCCTCAACCCCTCTCCCGCACGACTTTGCGCAACTTGTCAATTTGCACCACCGTCCGCAATCGCCCTGGTTACACTTTTAATTTATTTAATGTCTGTTACATATTGTCTGTGTAACACTGTTAACCAAAGCAAATTTCTTGTAGTTTCAAAATTACTTGCTGATTCAAGCAATTCTGATTCTGACATTACACAGAGACGTACTACTATTCACTCTCTCATTTATGCAGAGACAGATATCCATTCACTCCTTATCATCAAGAGACAAATAAACATTCAAACGTCAAATAGAGAAGAATAACCTTTCACTTTTTCATCAACAAGTCATACTTTATGGAGAAGGACAACCATTCACCCTCTCATTCACATGCCATTCAGGGAACCCGGGAATCCGACTGGGGACTTTCATGCTGCTAGATTAGGAAGACCTGAGTGATTTTAAAGCGGGAGAAGTTAAGAACTTCCAGTGCTTGACTGATGTTGTTGTTTCTAGCTGATGGCTATAAAACATTTAGCCAGAAGAGAAGTAATTATGAAATAAAAGTCGGCCAAAACCGTCCGTCAATGTTTAAACCCATGGTTTTAATATCAGCTCGGCCTGCCTGGCAGTGGTACGAAGCAGTGGAAAACAGACAAAAAAACGCTAAGCAACTCATTTAAATAAGGACTTTGAGCGGAAGTGCGAGGTCGCGGGGAGTTTGAAGGATGCAAACGGCGGCCAATGACTGGGCCGGAAGCTGGGTTTGCACGTCCGGGAGCGGCGAGACGTTCATAATTAACCAGCATGTACATTTTCACTGGAGTGTTAAGTCATGCATTTATCAGCTGAACAAACACCAAAACGTCTCTTTCCAGAAAGCCTAATCTAATCGGGAGGTTCGGGTTCTCCTCGTATATGGCGGCCACTGCGTCCACGCCTCAGTGCACTGCGCTAGCCAAATCCACTTTATTTGCGCGTGTCCGCCATGCCGACTTATGTAAAAGCAGCTGGCAGGCCTCCTTGTCTGCATGTTGGTGAGGTTAAGCAGGTTTTCAAAGGTTTTACATTTCACCCTTATCGCTTGTAATCTATTCATCTTATCAGGAATCATTAAGCAGCATTTTCAGAGCGCATCCGTCTTTTGCACTAACTAACCTACTTGTGCTGAGACTAGGCTGCCACTTGTTTTACGATTGTATATGTCACAAATTACAAAGACTAGGCGGCACGGTGGTGCGGTGGTAGCCGGAAGGTTGCTGGTTGGATTCCGACAGGGCCGCCTCCCTCCATGGAGTCTCTGTGTTCTCCACATGGATTTTCTCCAGGTTCAAAACAATGCAGGAGCCACACTGGAGACACTAAATTGTTCACGTGTGCACCGCCGCTGCGATTTCTATTAAATTCTTTCAAAAGTGACGCCGCTGTGTCAACCGCACATCCAGCATTTAGCATGTAATTGTATCATGAGGCTTTGTGAAGACAACTAGCAGCTGCTCATAGCTATTTGTCTCACCTCGGATATGAAACCGGTCGCATTTGGTGCATTTTTAGATTCGACCCAAGTGTTATTGTTATTTTCAAGCTGAGTCGATATTTTTTCTACCGAGCTGCTCTCAAGTGGATTATCAATCATTTGGAAGTAAGAGAGCAATTGAAGAATAATGTTCGGAGTACAGATTGGTGCTAATCTTTGCTTTTCATTATTTTGATTAAAAAAATCTGTCTTTTTGACTCACCACTAACAAAACTTGGGCAATAGCATAGAAAAAAATGTTTTTTTAATAATATTTCTTGCTATAACAAACCCGATAGCCTCATAAAAGGACTTGTATCCTGGAATTCAGTGTTTGGTCGAAGAAATATCTGTTGTTTGTACTTTTTTTTTTTTTTTTGCTGAATACCCACAAAAGTTGCCCCCCATTTTCATGTTGTGCCCGGGTAACTTATAATAGGAGGTTTCTGTTGAAATGGTTTTCTTCTCGAAACATCTTCTAATTTTTGGCAGAGTTCATTTCGTTTGTCGCAAAACAAAACAGTTATTTGTTTAAGACATTCCACTTACCCCCCTGGAACAGCAACCACTGCCATCTCTTTCATATGAATGTTGTTATCGCTTTTTACAAAGAAAACCCCTAGCTTAACCAGTAATAAACATGTCATTAATAATGTGCCCTGAGCTCCTCATGTATCAGAATGACGGATGATGGTAAAGGATAATGGCGCTGCTCGGCTTTGTCTCTGTTAACTCCTCTGTGCCCGGTTTGTTGGTTTAAACCAACGCTGTGACTGATGTTGTCATTCTTTTCGCACAAAACTGGTTCCCAAACAAAAGCCCAGCTGAATGCCAGCGCAGAGGTCAACAGAAACAAACGTGCCGTCGGTGCATGTGCGCGTGACAAATCACACGTCGGAGAGAAATCTCAAGGTTCTTTTGACCGTCTTACCAGGTGGGCAGAAAGTGGGTCCAGATGTTGAGGGTCTCGTTGGTCAGCTGGAAGAGGCTGAGGAGGCAGTCGGTGGCCGAGCTGCGGGGATGGCGGTAGCCGGTGATGATGCTGTCCTCGTGGAAAACCTAAAAATGTAGGAAAAGCAGTAAAAGAGAGTTTTGTCAATCATCAATACTCTGTGTTTTAATAGATGTGCGGTTATTGACCGAGCCGTTCACATTTGAGGTACTTCGAAGTAGAAGAAACACTAAATTATACAGTTTTCGACCAAGACATCAATATATTGATGCCTCCAAGCCTGTGGGATCCTCCAACTCAAACCACAAAATGTCACTTGGCAGGTTGATCTTGCTGCTTAGGGCAACAGTAAATCTGGGGAGAAACCGCTGTAATGTGGGAGAACATATCCGGAACAAAGTTCACTTCTGAAGTCTCCTCCGGTCTTGGCTCAGCACTCGCAGGCATGACTGATTCACCTGAGCTGCGTCACGTTGTGAAATGTAAAAGCCGGCGGCAAAGACAAGCAGGACTATCGACTGAAAGCCGACTCTAGAAGATGAAGACCCTCCACCCTGAAGTCCGTCCCGAATGTGTTTTGGCGCGGCTTAGTCACACCGAAAGGTCCTGCTCGTCCACTGAAGACACGATTAAGCTCAACTTACTTTGGGAACTTGATTGATGGTGAAGACCCGCGGTAATTTTATGAGGCTCAACATGGCTGAGGCTGCTGCTGCCGTCTGGAAAGGTCTGATCTCAGCCTTCTGTTGGGTGTGCCTCCGTCTTTATGAGCTCTGCGTTGCCATGCCGTCCCAAAGCATTCTGCCCTTCACCACCTCCCTCCACAAACCCGTCGAGAATATCCAGTTTACCTGGGCCACTCCCATGTCTCCTCCTCCCAACCTCTCTGGGAGTATACACAGGTTTTTTTGCGTGCGCACGCACACAATCACACGTGCAAAAACACACAGGGAATCTCAACAACTCGGCAAAAAGCCACAGAGAAAGACTAATTTCAATTTGCTGTAATTAAAACCAATGTTTTTTCCAAATAAAGAGTACAATTGAATTCATCTCAATCATCCGCGTTGCCCTCCTTCAGGACAGTGTTTGAAGAAGAACATTGTGACCCAGATGAAGGTCCAGGTATGAGAAGTGGTCAGAAGAAAGTAGAAAAGGTGAGCTCAAGAGTACAATGAAAGTTATATTGCATTTGGATTCACTTTTAACGGGGAACCAACCGAGCCGACTCGGTTATGCCTGGCGTGCGGGGAAAAGCTGTCCAAATATGCCATGGTTCCAAGCAAACTTAAAAGCCATCTCCAAATCTCCAAACTAAACGCCTGTCACTTCAAGATAAGAACATGGACTATTTGGTTCATCTGCGTAAACAGACTGAGAAACAGGCAGCGTTGTTGAAGAAAACCACCGAGACGAGTCAGAAAGCTCTGACAGCTCGCTAGAAAGTTGCTGAACTCATGGCTAATTCCAAACATCCAGTTCCTGCAAGAATATCAGCTTTGTGTTCAACCAAACATGGCCAGATTTCACACTGAGTAAGTCAATAGAGATACAGTTTCATTCTATTTCATTAAAACCCCGTAGAACCCAGACATGACTGACTGAGTACTTTAAAAATATTCATCCATGGCGTATCACTGCTGCTGTGTCACTCGAAGCATCAATTACTCTGCTGGTTGAGCAGCATCAGGTAAATAGACAGGTTCATTTAGTCGCTGTTGCTATCTAGAGGAAGAGCATTTCATTGTTCTGCCTGTCACTGCATGCTGCCCACATAGATAGACCCACAAACACCCAGTACTTGTGTTGAATAAATAAGTTTTGGACCAATTGTTGGAGAAATATATGATTATGTTATCACGATGTTACTCCTCGCTCTTTCTAAGTCCCGTCTTTCTGCCTGAAGTATTAAAAAGCAGGCAGTTGTCTCATAACATTTCTGCTCTTATCTACTTACGCTGCATACAATGGTT
>CAAKHD010033445.1:144362-161698 GCA_901007705.1 Fistularia tabacaria | reverse complement strand
GGGAGGAAGGGATTTTTTCCGTCCCCCCCCCGGGGGGGGGGGGGGGTTGGGTGGGGGGCGGGCCGGGGGGGGGGGGGGGAGGGGGGGGAGTTGGGGGGGGGGGGGGGGGGGGGGGCGTTTCAGAGTTTGACCGATGACATCTTATCGCCAGCTGAGAGTAAAGGTGAGATTATTTTTTAGATATAAGATGCTGCAGGGCCATCTTGTGAGCTATGTCATCTTATTTAATTTCCTGATTCTAAGTCAGGAAAAAGCTCGCCATTGTTTGGTTGTAAAGGTCACACTGTCACCTAATAACAATGAAGGAAAAGTTGATTTTATTGAAAAATAACCTGCTGTTCCTAGCTTGGAACTGACCTCATAACACGGCGCCCAAGATCAGAAGAAATGATGTAAATTCGCATCCTGTATTTTCATAGAGAATTCCTATGTTTCATGTTTCCAACTTATTTACAAAACCTCACTATCTTTTGTTTTTGCGAGAGCAATTTTTGATGCATTTTTTTTTCCATCAAAATGCCCCAAGTTCCATTTGGAATCACTTGCTAGTTCTCTCAATGTCATGGAAAACAAACAAAAAGAGGAAATCAGAAAAATCAAATAAACCTTAAATTCATTATCTGTACCACTGTTCCGGCTATGTGATCATTTTAGATTTTCTAAGTCAGAAAAAACCTCTTCTCACTGTTGTTTGGTCAGAAAGGTCACACCATCATCCAATAGAAATGCAGGAAAAGTTGTTTCAATGGCAAATTATAACCTGCAGTTCATAGCTTGGAATTGACCAGGAACCTCAAAACTTGCCGCCCAAGTTAAAAAAATAAGTTCATGATGTAAATTCAGATAATAATAAAGCCTCACTATCTTATTCTTTAAAAAATGTTTATGATTTGAAAATGTCCTAACCTCTATTTGGAATCGCTGCCGAGTTCTCTCAATGTCATGGAAACCCCCCCAAAAAAAAAAAAGAAAATAGAAAAATCAAATAAACCTAAATTCAGTCATTCATTCATGATGGGCCACATTTCGAGATGTACAACCATTCTCCCTCTCATTCTCAGCTCTTATTGACACCTACAATGCTTCACTCATCCATTCTCATGTCCGGGAGTCTCACCTCTGTCGCATCGGCGGTGTCAGTGTCGACCGGTGATTCCGCCAAGTTCTGGACGGCTGCGGTGTCGTCACCCTGGAAAGCAAAACTGAATTTAACCTCCAAACATCTGGGGGGATGTTTTTCTCCAACCTGATTTTTTTTTTTTTTTACAAATCCAAATGAGCGTAAAGATGACTTGACTCATTCACGACGCTTAGGATTTTAGATAAATTCCTCCAAAACAAACATATATCAACCTGTTGGTAAAGTGTATGTGAACCATTTTGCACGTTTCTGGTCATTGCGCGGAGGCTGGAGAACCTGGAGGCAGCAGACAGAGAACGGAGACTCCACGCAGAAAGGTCAACCACGGGTTTCCAACCCTCTTCTGTGATTCCTCAGTGCCAAAGATTGAGCCACTTCCTTTCACTCATTCCATGAATTTACACACAGACATATTACACACAATCCCGCAAAACTCTTTTACAACCCCCCCCCCGAACACACACACACGCATACGAACACACAAACGCACAAGCGCACACACACACCCTTGTCCCAGCACACTTTGAAAGAGCCATTGTGAGTGATGATAATTGCGGGTCACTGAACAAGCTGGGAAAAGAAGAGGAATGAAGCGCTGCGCCATTGAAATGACCTTCCTTAATTAGCAGAGGGTCACGTCGCATTGTGGTGTGTGTTTGTGTGCGCGCGTGTGTGTGTGTGTTTGTGTGCGCGTGTGTGTGCATGTGTGCGTTAGAGGGAGGGCGATGCGCTTGCTGACTGACACAACCTGACATCAGTTATTGCACCTTCGCCTCCTGCTGTTGCATTTAATGCCACCCATCAAGCCTCCACCTGTTTGCAAGACCGAGCCAGAGACACACACACACACGCACACACACACACACACACACCGTGCCTGGTCTATTTACTGTTAAACTTCGGAAACAAGTTAACTTTCAGGAGGAAAACAGTAAAATGTGGATGTGATTTTCAAGCTGAAAGTGCTTCCGCCTGCAGGAGTGACGGCAGATCTTGAAGAATAAAAAACAGAACTTCATCACATCACAGTGAGTAGAAATATATACATTCCTGATCACCTCTCATTTTCTCCACATGAGCAGAAACGGTGGTTCGCTATTTGTAGGTGTAGCATAATAGACATTGCCTCTTCACGATATGGGTGTGTGCACGTGTGTGTGTGTGTGAGTGTGTGTCTGTGTGTGTGTGTGCGCATGTGTGCATGCACGTGCACCATCCATCCATCCATCCATCCATCCATCCATGCATCCATCCATCCATCCATCCATCCCACACTCATCCATCCGTCTCACCATCCATCCATCCAAAATTCCATCCATCATCCGTCTCAGCATCCACCAATTCAGAATTCTATCCATCATCCATCCATCCATCCATCCATCCATCCATCCATCCATCCATCTAGCTATCCACAACCCCAAATTTCATCCATTCATCCATCTATCCCTAATTCAAAATTCCATCAATCCATCCGTCCATCCATCCATCCATCCATCCATCCATCCATCCATCCATCCATCCATCCATTCATTACACACTCATCCATCAGTCTTACCATCCACCAATCCCAAATTCTATCCATCCATCCATCTATCCCTCCAAAATTCCATCCATCATCCATCTCACCATTCACCAATCCATCCATCCATCCATCCATCCATCCATCTATCCATCCATCCATCCATCATCCATCTCATCATCCACCAATTTAGAATTCTATTCATCCATCCATCCATCCATCCAGCCATCCATCCATCCATCCATCATCCATCTCACCATTCACCAATCCATCCATCCATCCATCCATCCATCCATCCATCCATCCATCCATCCATCCATCCATCCATCCATCCATCCATTCTCTCTATCTATGTGTCCGTGTCTCCTGCTCACCAGTTGTGTTTGATTGCTGTTCTCATTATGAGGCAGCTCACATTCCAGGTGGAGCACAGATACAGTTTTGTCCCCAGGGGATGGTGCTTGGGGTTGGGTGGGTTGGCTGGGTGAGCGGCATCTTTTCAAGATTACCTCCCGAACACCTCCAGAACACCGACCTTCACTAAACCAAAGGACGCGGGACTCCGATAATAAAATCGAAGGCACGTTTAATTTTTAGGGGAGCCAGAAAAAGAAGCAGCAGCAAAGAGAAAAACGCGGACCAGTCGACTGTTGGCGTCAGCGAGGAAATGATTTATTTGCTATCTTATCGTCTAATAGTTTAATCACAGCCAATTAAAGAAAATTCAGCAAAGAGTGTGCGTGTGTGTGTGTGTGTTTAAACTGTTGTTATGGATTCTCCAGTGTTCGGGTACTAATTGAGGCACGGGAGATTGAGCATCGAAACAAATCTCGCTACACAAGTGTTTCTGCTGCCCTGGGAAATATTTGATTGGCTTATCATTTCCTGCTTCGCGCAGCGGCGTTGCCAGCAGGAGGGGGTGATTACTGCCAGTCAAGCCCCCACCCGTCAGAACAGTATGTCATTTTACAGCCTTATTAATACGGATATGAATCCGTCGAGGCCGTGGCTGGTGGACACGATCTGATTGGACAGTATGAAGTCTCATCGATTGGTTTCAGTGTGAAGCGGCTTGTTACCACCGTCCGTTCGTGAAGCTGCGTTTGTCCCCCCGGCGACCTGCGACCCCCAAGTGGAAAGTTGGCGTTAATTCTCTATACCGCCGTTCCCGCAGAGGGCAGCCAATCCCAGCTGTCATTGGCCGAGAGGCGGGGTTTCGGCTGGAGCGGGGTGAACAAATCACAAGGCCACATATAGAGACGTGCCTGTGAAGGTTCTCAGTCATCCAGGTCATGGTGAATTCTTGTCGAAGCAACCGAAAGAAACTCCAGTTGCCACGACGAGGATTCCCGTATCGAGACATCCAGCCATTCACTCCCTCATTCGAACGTCTGAGCAATACAAGGTCTCCAACGACCTTCTACATGTGTTTGGACCGTTGGAGGAAACCGGTGAAACCCCACGCAGAACAAGGAGACTCCACATATAGAGGCCCCCTGCCAGATTGTCAGAATCGAACCAGCGACCTTCTTGCTGAGAGGCGAAATCGGTAACTACTGCACTGCGCATGTTTATCGCAGCGACGAGACGCCCCCTTTTAATTTTACTACCTTTTTTAAAAAAAAATGTCCTGCTTTCCTGGTTTGAATTGGGCTTCCAAAGGTGGGAGGGTCCGATTTTGCTTGAGCTACAAGAAATGACCGTATTCCATGATTAGACGTGTGTATGTGTGATCCTAATTCCGACGCCAACCAAACTGAAGAAACCATAAAGCACATTAATCTCAATCTGAATTCATCCAACATGTGAAGCTAATTCCGTCCGCATGTTTTTGCTCCGCTCTGCTCGGGCTGGGGTCGCACCGCCAGCTGTCCGAGTGGGACGGCACAGATGCTTCTCTCCCCGGCAACGCTCCCTGGGGCCTCCCAGGAGATCCTGAGGTGTTCTCACGTCCCGGGAAATATATAATCACTCAAACGTGAGGCGGGTCGACTACAGAGCTCCCGCCAGGTGAACGTGCCCGGAATGCCGTCAACCTCGGGTTGCCGGGAGGAATCCTAATCAGCCACCTGAACCCCCCCCCGACCCGTCAAGGGTGTGGAAATTTATATATAACTGTGTGAAAATTAAATTTTCCCAGGAGCTGTCTGAGATGTCAGGTTGGAAATACTTGAGGAGTATATTAGGTGACTAACATAGTAGTGAAAGTTTAGCTTATGATACGCAGCTAATCTGAACGTGGAATATTAAATATATGTAAAAATGACCTTAGAAAGATGTCTCTAATATTAAAAATAGATATTTTACTTGCTGTATTTACATCTGTGTAGGCATTGCCTCACATAAATTTATAAAATCTACCCTTTCAACTGCTAAAGGTATGAAATAAACATGTGAGGTACGCAAATGCATTCTGAATGTTTTTAAAATATTTTAATATAAAAAGAAAATGCCGCTGATTAATATACATTTTAGGGCTAAATGAATCAATTGGGATTAATCACAATTAATGCAATTCATTATTGATTGTATTTTATTTTCTGGGGACAAATACACTCATAACAGAAGGCTGCTAATACATACATATACATACATATATATGTATGTGTGTGTATATATATGTATATATGGTATCCAGGGTTCCAAATTTAAAAAATTAAAGAATATACAGATTAAATCTTTCCTACCTTTTTTTTAAAAAAACAAAAAATATCCACAAAGCAGGCGTTGCGGGCGCCAAAGTAGAGGAATCCCTGACTAAGGTCTGCATGCTGTTGATGTGGTATCTTAAACAGGAAGTGCTTTAGTGAAAGGAAAATTACTTCCTGCGACGTGTGAAAACCACTTCCTGTCGCTCGATTGCCCCGTCCTGGGTTTCTCTGTACTCGAGCGACCCATCGAGAGGCCGACGTCCATACTAATGGAGTTGGTTCTTCCACCTGATAGCGTCGGAGCGCCAATCCAGTGAGTGGAATTATGGGATTTTGAGTCATTATGCGCTAGGCATGCATTGATTGCGTTAGAGATGAAATCAAATTAATAATGCAAATTAATTCATCTAGATTAACGCAGTCGTTTTGACAGCCCTATACGCACATTCTGAGTTATATTATTTTTTTATTTAGAAGGTAAATACTCAGGTCGCAGACCTGAATACGTGAAGTCGGTGTCTTCAGAGGTAATTAGAGTCGTGAGCAGCAGGAAAACACAGCGGGATAAAAAAATCCACTGAAACAAAACCGGAATCATTTTTTCATTGTTTGACTTCTGTTGCAGCAGTAATTTATTTGCTGGGATGAAGCGCCTTCACCTCCTCCTCCTCCTCCTCCTCCTACTGTTTGTGGACAAACGAAGGCCAGACTGACTGATGAACAGAGCGGGAGAGCCAACGTTATGAAGCGGCTTTCATTTCAGACGAGCGACAGATATAAGGACCGATGACAAATGACTCAAGGTCAGGAGGCCATTTTGACACATCGGCACGTCGACACTCGCGGCTACTGGCAACGAAATGGAGGAATGCGCTCTGCTGTGACACCATCTGCGTGGAAGTACAGGAGCCTTCGTCAAAACATCAGGGGGAATCATTGGATATTTGATATCACCTGCATTTGCTGTCAGAGAAATTATGATCCACGAAGCGATCGGGGCGTATTCTTTGAATTTTGTCATTGTCGGATCAATTTGTGGAAAGCGCTGAGGCTTCGGGCCCTCCGAGTCGGGATTTCCCGCAGCAGCAGTTGACTCATGCGAAGACGGGCTGCCAATTTCTGTGATGCACAACAGACTAATAGTTCCAATGAGCTCTTATACAAGGCGTGTTTCCTGTTCAATCAATCTCGGATCAATGGGATCAATCCCCAAAAGGAAATCCACTGTCACCAGAAACTGTTGTAATACACAATGCGCAGGCAGGCCAAACATAGGCTGGGTCCAATGATGCGTCCAATGATTTTATTTTCAGTTTTAAAAAAAGCGTCATTGGATTTAACAACTTCATGAACGCATCAGTTAACTGGCCAGTTACAATCATTGCTACATAGCGCCCATCCGTGACGGACGTGTTCGCTCGCTCCGCGATCCACTGCCGGCTTTTTCTTCCGACCTTCCAACACCGTCCTTCGTCAGTTTGCACAGTGCTGTACTTGACGGTTTTCTGTACTTGATGTTTTTTCACTCAATTAGCACGTCTAATTTGCCATCGCACAATCATCTCTGCCATTGCACAATAGCGGTCAAACTGATCCAACAGCCATGATCTACCCCAAAATATTCATGGGCTGCCTGTTTAGCCACCAATTCACAACTCTCTCCAGCTTCACCATCCCAAATTTGATCCCAATTTCAACCACACTGTCCTTTATTTTGCTTATTTATTGCTTTTTGTTGTTGCTGATTTACCCGCGTCTCCTCTAGGTTACCTTCTCAAACTATCTGGCTCTAACTGCGGACAGCAAAGTAAGAATGTCACTGTGCATCATGCATGTGACAGGAATGAATCCTTGAACCCAACAGTCTCTTTTTCAAACCCTCAGCATGAACCGTGAGCCTCGTCTGGCTTTGAGACGCAGGAAAAATCGAGCGGCCGGGATTCGTGCGCTCACGTCGCTTGAACTAACTCTCCATTGTCACAACAGCTTTGTGTTTCTGTTGAGTGTGTCCTTCGGGCATTCAGTCCAACATCCAGTGACTTGTTGGCCCGTCCTGACATTTTATATTTAATTACACTGAAGGTCAATAGTCATTTAAACATGAGGGTTGATTTCTTACACGCACAACCTGGCTTGTGTTTCCTTCCAGAAAGCGGCATCTACCTTCATTACTTTGCCCGCCGAGCTGACAGTACAGAAACTGCTTTTTCTGAGAGCACATCACTTACTTGTTTGGCCGGATCCTTTTTGACCAATCCGGTGGCGGCGGCGATGGTGCCAGCGCTCTCCACGGTTTTCTGGGCCACGGCGGTAACCCCGGTAACCACAGCTCCGCCCACCTGGGACACTCCCGACACGGTTTTACCTGCGACTGCGGGATGAATGAAAGAAAGAAGAGACGGCAGAGCTGAGGAGGTGAGATCACCATGGAGCTTTGGGCTCCTCCGGGGATACGATGGTGGAAACGTGGTGGAAACGTGGTGTAAACACGGCGCCGATCAAGGTGATTGGAGGGAAATGTTTTGTTTTTCAGCTGATCTCCCGTACTCAGTGTTGGATACAGAGAAGAGCCTTGACCAAAATAAAATACCAAAAATACAGGAGGGTTTTAAACGTCCACCTAGGCTGCTTTCTCTAAACATCCCTTTCAAGAACACATGTTTCTGCACGATAAAAGTCCTCTTCTTGTCCTTTGGCCTGTTCCAATCGTCTGGCTCCACCTAACCCTCTCCTCTCACGCCAACTTCCTGTCCTCTCTCACTCCATCCATAGATCTCTCTGATCTTCCTCCAGTCCTCCTGGCTGGCAGTTCCAACGTCAACCTCCTTCTGCCCAGATCTTCACCATCCCTCCTCTGCGCATGTCCAAACCATCTTAGTCTGACTTGATCTCCAGAACATCTACCATGTGCCGTCCCTCCGATGGACTCATTCATGATCCTATCCACCCTCCTCACTCCCAAAGAGAACCTCAGCATCTTCATCTCTGCTGCCTCCAACTCATCCCGTCTCCTCCTCCTCATCTTCTACACTTTCCCCTTCATTCTTGGCTTTCTTGCATCACCCCTGACACTTTTCTGCATCCATTCCATCTTGGGTTGCACATGTTTCTTCTCCAACTTCTCCATTGCTCTGGACTGCTGACCCTGAGTACTCAAAGTCCTCCATCTTCCTCATCTCCACTCCCTGTGGCCTCACCGCGAATCCAGTGGTCCCCAACCTTTTTTTTTTTTTTTTTTTTCACCAGGGACTAGTTTTCTGCGTGAAAATCTTTCCGCGCCGCGGGTCGAGGCGAAGGGGTTCAGATAATAAAATAACACAAAAAAAGCAGAGCAAGCACGGAGTTTGTGTTTCACCTGTTGCGATGAAACCGTAACTTAGGCAGCAATAATATTTTCTGTTAAATGCAGCTTTCTTTTTGCTGGCAGGCTGCAACGCTTCTGCGGTCTCATGGTTTGCTTGTTTCCTCAAGCAAACGCTCTCCAGCGACTTTTGTTTCTGGATAATTTTTTTTAAAGGACTAGCTTGTGGTAGCTGATGTGTGAAATGGCGGAAACGGTCGTTTTTCCAAAATAAGATCCGGAAGGTTGAATGAAAAAAACTATATAATTTATACCAAGAAGGATTTTCTTTACCGGCCGATACCAAATGATCCCTGGACGGGTTCCAGTCCGGGGCCCAGGGGTTGAGGACCACTGCTCTAATCCACACATATTTTCTGTCTTGCTGTGGCGAAACCTTCGACCCTCTCTTTTCCAGGGCACACCGCCACCTCTAAATGTTCCTCCACCTACTCCCTGCTCTCGCTACAGATAACAGTGTCATCTGCAAACATTAAGTTATTTTCTCTTAATTCTAATAGAATAAATAAATAAATTCAAAGTTACCAGCTGTGAACTTTTCTTTCTGTTTTTAAAGGCCATCTTTTAGTTGAGAACAACCAGTTGTGGTGGTTACACTGATGTACAAAGACGGGACGTTGGGAAATTTTAGAAAATTTATATTAGCAGATAAATAGTGTAACAGCCGAGAGGAAGACAGGCTGCCTTGTTATTTGTGGGTAAACTGCCTGTTTTAAAAATACTTGAAATCAGCGACTGTGCTAGTCAAGGGCACTAATTCAAATAAGAAAAGATTACAAAAAAAAAACATTGCCAGTGCATGTGATCTATCATAAATGACCAAATTATTCTAATCAGCATTGAAACATTGAAAGAAAAACAACTTGTGTTTAATTTCGATTATCTAATTTGTAAAACGTGAACGTTGCATCGGATTTGGTCAGAATCCACATCTATACTGAATTTCCCTCCCCGCGTTTCAGAGCGAGGAGGGAGGTTAAATCTCCTTCTTTTACTCAGGGGATATTATTTATTGGATTTTGATTGCATTTCTGCTTACATATCCAGTTGTGTATCCTTTTTTTTTTTTTTTTTTTTTTCTACCGGTGGCTGCATTTCTAACACGTCCACCTCCCTGGACGCCTGCAACAAGAAGCCTGTCCTAGATTACCTCTGGTTACATATGTGGGATGGAGAGGCAGGGCCCTTGGCAGGGGCGGGAGGGGACGGAGGAAGTGTGTGTGTGTGTGTGTGGGGGGGGGGGGGGCACATGTGACCGTTCTCACCTGCGTCATTCCCCCCCCCGACCACCTGAAGATCGACTGATTTGTCATTGCGGACTCGTTCTAACTCCCTTCCAATTCAACACCAGCGAGTGCAAAAAGGGGGAGCATTTAAAAAAAACAACACATATTTAATTCACATTTATTTACCTGTTGTGACTCCATCCTTAGTTTTTGTACCTGAAACAGAAAACAGGTGGAGCTCAGTCAGTGTTGGCACAGAAGGGTTCTACAAGGATTGGTCCATTGTTGAGACCGCTGAAGTTTTCACATATTCAGTTTTTAGGGATATATCTGATGTAGTTTCTGGCCGTTCGGGTTCGGATCGGCACAATTCGGGGAAGTGAAACTGCAAATGTCAGCCGAGGTTCCCTGCAGAACCAGAGTCGGTGGTTTCAGGGCAGCATTCTTTGGTTCTATTCGGACTCCTCCCCAACGCTTATCCTCACTGGGCGGTTTCAGAGGCTGCCCGGTCAGGTTTATGCAACTATTTGGTTTTTCCGGAAACGTGAAAAAAGGGCTCGTCCGACAGGAATTAAGCACATCGATGAAACTCCCAAGACCCTCCCCTTCCCAGCAAGGGTTGGGTTCAAGTCGGGGGTCCTGAAACTACTGTGTCTGTGGGGGGGGGGGGATATGACCTCCTGCTTCCTCATCGCATTTGATTTTAAGATCAGATATTCATGTCACATTTACATTTACATTTTTTTTTTTTTTTTTTTTTGCAACACCTTTGAATTCCAATGAAAAATAATGCTGACTGAAAGGCGGTGATTGAGAGGCAGCCTTTGTCAAGCTTGGACAGAAGCTGCTGTGCGGGTGTTTAGGAATTTGACAACCCCGTTTTCTTTTTAACGCATTTCTAAAAGGAAAATGAGAAGAATTCCAAGCACACGCGCACACGCACACGCACACACCGACGAACATGACCCCGTCCTTCGTCATCTCGGCGGCTCCAGTCACTCCCTGCTTGGTTTTCTCCGCCGCCGCCACGACCCCATCCTTGGCTTTGGAGAAGCCCTTCATCAAGGCGTCCATGGCCGCTCGACTGGCTGCGGGGCTGCGGACGCGCACGGAGCTGCGGGTGTCAGAGAGAGAGAGAGAGAGAGAGAGAAGGGAGGCGCGATGAGCGCGTCCGTCTGCGATCACAACGTGGAACAATGCACGCACATTCACGCGCACACATGCACACACATCCCCCACCCCCCCACCCCACCCTCCCTTTTGCCACCGCCCTACTTTTCTTTCTCTGACAGCTTGAAGAGAGAGAGGGAAAAAAAAACCCACCTGTAGGAATAGAAGGATCTCCTTCCCCCCCCCACGCTTAAAAAAAAAAAAAATCCGATCGATCCTCCGATCGATCGATTTCTCAAATATCGGCTGGAGAAGGTGAAGAAGAGACGATTGTGGGGGGTTTTACGCACCTGTTCGTTTCAACTTCCACGGAGGCGTGAACACAGCGCGTCTTCTGGGAGATCCCCCTCCTGAGAGCCGGGGAACAGGTTCCTCCTCCTCCTCCTCCTTCTTCCTCTTCTTCTTCTTCTTCTTCTTCTCCTCTTCTTCCCCTTCTTCTACTTCTACTTCCCTCCGCGATGTCCTCCGTGGAAGGAGAGCCGCTCCACAGGTTGGACGCAAGACCTCGACGCGCCTCCTCCGTGGATGGAGAGACAGGAGACGAGGGGAGGAGGAGGATGAAGAGGAGGAGGAGGAGGAGGGTACGCGCGACGCGCACGCACACACGTGCGCGCAGACACGCAGGCGTCCACGCACGGATTACGTAGCGCCCGTGTGCGTGGGTTTGTCCGCGGCGTGTGGGCGCAGCGCCAGCGGCTGCACCGACGTTTCAGTTGATGTGTAATTACGCGGGATCACAATGGAGGGTGTGTGCGTGTGTGTGCGTGCGCGTGTGGAGGAGATTCACGCGTGTCACGCACAGCTGTCTACTTCATACACTCTCCGTACTCACATGAATAATTGAACCCAAGATAAATGTCAGACTTTAATATATTCATGATTTCTGTGGAAAAGAAGAAGTAGAAATGAATGATGTTAATTGATTTTTTGCATTTGGATCATTATTCTTCAAATGTATTGTTACACAATTTCACTCCAAAATTCCACATGTCTTGCCTTGTTTTCCTCCTCCAACAAGACACGTTCACATTATCTCCCCCGGTGTCCACAGGAAATCCCAGCTGGTTGAATAATAATGCTCTGCAGGCTCGGAGACAGAACCCTTTCATTTGTGCATCGCAGGGAATGCGAGTTAACTTTGACAATAAAACACAAGCGGTGCAAAATCCTATTCACCAGCAGGTCATCTGACCTTCTTACTGAGGAAACCATGCTTTTTGCTCTCTTTTTGTGTTTTTTTTTATTATTATTATTTGGCAAAATCCATTCATTCATTCATTCCTTCACTCAGTCATTCATTTATTATCTTTCCCTGTTAAATAAAATTTGATTTTACCTGCACAATGACCATCTTGAATCTTGAATCTGAATCTGGGTCAGATGCACTTGCATTCTGGGTCGCAGGGGCCGATCCCAGCTGTCTTTGGGGGTGAGGAGGGGTTCACCCTGGACCGGTCAGCCCACCGAGACATGCAGCCATTCACCTGTCACATTGTCACATCCATTCACTCTGTCATTCCCACATATAGAGACATGCAGCCATTCGCTCTCTGATTCACGTCATACGGAGACACAACAACTCACTCACTCAATCACACATTGTTTGGAGACACAACAATTCACTCTCTCATCCATGTCATACGGAGACATGCAAGCATTCCCTCATCATTGAGAGATGTAAGCATTCACTCAGTCATTCCCACATATGACATGCAACCATTCACCCTCTCATTCACGTCATACGGAGACACACCCGTTCACTCACTCATTCACACATCATTTAGATACACAACCATTCGCTCACTCATGCATCATTTAGAGACACAACCAATTCATTCTCCCATTCACGTCATATGTTTGCACTGATATATGTGTGTATAAATCTTTCCTGTTTTTTTTTGTTTTTTTTGTTTGGGTTTTTTTTCTCTAATGTTGCTGCTGCAACACCTGAATTTCCCCTATGGGGATCAATAAAGTCTTATCTTATCTTATCTTATCTTATCTTATCTTATCTTATCTTATCTTATCTTATCTTATCTTATCTTATCTTATCTTATCTTATCTTATCTTATCTTATCTTATCTTATCTTATCGGGAGACAACCATTCCCACTTTAATTCACACATATACAGACATGCAAGTTTTCAGTCTCTCATTCACAGATCATTTAGAGACATAAGAATTCACTCAGTCATTCCCACTGGCATTCCCAGGCACATGCCGCCATTCACCCCTTCATTCACCTGTCACACAGAGTCACGCCCATTCACTCTGATTCACACATATAGGGACATGCAACAATTCACTCTGTCATTCACACATGTAGAGACATGCAACCATTCACTCTGTCATTCACATCATATGAAGACAACCATCCACCCTCTCATTCAGGTGTCACATAGAGTCAGAACCATTCACTCTCTGAATCACACATCTTTTAGAGACACAAGTATTCACTCAGTCATTCCCACATGTTGACAATGTACATATATAAATGGCTTCCCTGTAATGTCAATGCTGCTGCACTGATTTAGTGAAAAGCTTTCCAAGTGCCGCTGTGGCTTTGTATGGATCGTGATTGTGCTGCGGGAGCAGCGCCGGTGTCTCGGTTCATCACGTCGCTCTGAGAGGCCGCACAGGAGTGAAACACTCCTGGTGTCAGTGACAGTGATGGTGGATAATGATTCACAGAAAACTTAGCTCCTCACACTAGCAGGAATCTGGGCTCGGCGCGAAGAGGAGAAAGTTACAGAACAGCAGTGGAGAATTCTCCAAGTGCCATCTGCTTTCCCTGGAGGGAGGATGCCGGGGAGGCATTGATTTATTTATCCCAACTATCGTCTGTCAATCATTTTGATCAAGATAAATCTGGAACACTGCCTTCATGATCCAGTTGATAATGGAGAGATGTCAGCCTCGCCAGCTGTAAGTACTACATTCGCCGATTAACTTGAAGGTATTGCCATTCAGCACTTTCAACAAAGTACAAAGCACATAGCTTAGAATAGAAAATTAAAGTATAGAAAAAAACACAATAGAATACAAAAGCTTTGTTGTCACTGTAAAGTGCAATATAATGATATTCAGGCTCCACTGTGGGTTCTATACAATTATCATTTCACAAAAACCAAAACAAAACAAAAAACATTTCACGTGATAGTTATTAAAAACGAAAACAAGATGATTCAAGGGTACAAGGACTCAAGGATTTTAATTGTCATTCCTCTGTGAGAAAATGGAAAGAAAGAGGCCTGGTATAAAGCCAGTAGTAGCAGCAATAAAAATAAAAATAAAAATAAAAATAAAAATAAAAATAAAAATAAAAATAAAAATAAAAATAAAAATAAAAATAAAAATAAAAATAAAAATAAAAATAAATAAAAATAAAAATAAAAATAAATAAAAATAAAAATAAAAATAAAAATAAAAATGAAAATGAAAATAAAAATAAAAATAAAAATAAAAATAAAAATAAAAATAAAAATAAAAATAAAAATAAAAACAAAAACACAATGTATTATATAAATAAGTAAATGAAATGAAATGAAATGAAATAAAATCAAATAAAATAAAATGAGAATGCAACAAAAACTCTATGAACAATATACAGGGAATACAACAGCAGGATGAAACCAATGTTAATGACAAAGAGGGTTTCCTTGCGACTCATCTGAACGCTTTTTGTTTAAATGCCGACAAGAACGACCATCCGGACGAGTGACCCGAAGCCTAAAAGCTGCAGGCGGTCAAAGGGATGAGCAGAGAGACGCTTTGAATCTCATCGGGGTGGGTTTGGAAGGGCGGCGGCGAAATGTAAAACTAGTGATCGAAGCTGCTTAAAAACCAGGATGCAAAGTTCCTCTGCGTTCCCGAGGGGGAATGAAATGCCGCAGCCAGGCTGTCACAGCCCTCCGAGCTCAAATCCAGACCCTTGGATCCACACATGTCGCGTGTCAAACATAAATAATGTGTCTAATTCATATAAATTAGATGTGACTGATTCATATTTAAAGTGAGGAAAATGATGCCCCCCCCGGGTGCACTCACACAATACACGCACTTCGTAGATTAGTCCCACTGCTGTCAGCCAGACAGAGAGATTTTATGTTTTCTCATCAGATGTAATTCATCTCACTGTCATCTTGTCTCTCTGAGATCGTTACGGCGGGATCATTTTCAGCGGCGCGCCCGTAAATCATCTCGACGACAACGAACAAAAGGGTCCGCGGCCGTGAATCACGGTGCTGCGGTCGACATGATGAAAGTGGTAGAATGCAACCTGTGTACACAGTTCGGGGCGTTATGTGTCATTTAAGAGCCGCTGTCAGTCACTAAAGAACAATCCAGGAACATATTGCTAGTTGCAAGAGAAGTGCGGTTTGGTTAACAAAGGCTGCTTAACCAATGGTAGCTATCGATATTGACCAGGTACCAGATGCCTAGTCCATATTGCATGGACTGTCTTCTACTTCCTAATGTTTGAAGATGGCACCACATCTGCAAGATGGCCGACGCTTCAAGGTCAAATGCTGGCGAACGAGTAGAATGTCGGAGCAATGTCAATCAGGTCCCGGTGAATCTTTGTCAAATCTTCTCTCAACGACATTCAAGCGACAAGATTGGACGAGACTTGTTGGAATGACCCCTTATTCCCTGAGGCTCATGGGTGTTTGTGAAAAACAGTGTTTAGCTTCAGGCTGGTTGCCTGACCTGGCCATTGGAGATTTTAATTTTCCTCGGGTCAAGGTCCCTATTCAGCGCGGAGCAGAAAGTACAGATATATAAAATGCATAATTTATCCTCCTACTTCACCAGTCGCATTAACGCATAACATCAATGAGCCGCCTCCATAGGTGGACTCCACAGGGCGAGCTCTGCAATGGATGACTCATGTGAAACAAAACTCGAGATTTTCGTCTCGGACAGAAATGTCCCTCGTTGTTTAAGAGGGAGCGGTGTCGATTTACATTTAGAAACCTTTTTTTTTTTTTCATCTTTCAAAGCCGAACATGGCGGCCCTTTGGAATTCGCGGCACGTGTGCGGCCGGAGAACGGCACGCTTTGCCAGATGGTTGTTCAAAATGAAACTGCAATTTGCGGAACACATCACAAAAAGCAGTAAAAAGGTCTCCACTTACATGGCGCTTTCACACCATGTGGTTTCAAAGCTGGATAACACACACACACACACACACACACACACACACACACACACACACATGCAGGCAAGCAGGGCGGCCATACAAGCTAACCAGGCCATCAGGAGCAACTGGGAGCGTTTGGTGTTGTCGTGCCCAAGGAATCGAACCGCCGACCCAGCCACAGCCGCCTCTGTGCAGACGTGTGGGAGTGTACGGCAAGATCAACCTTCAAATAAAAATACTTCACAATGAAACTTTATGAAAGAAGGACGAGCTGGGTACTTAACAATGAGAAGCAAAATGACAAGAAAAAACTGAAGCATCTTTTCCCTAGGTAGGTAGATGGAATCCATGTGGTGTACTGACACCTACCGTGGGATGTGTGCTACAGCTGTTTAAACCCGATGAACTGCGCAACAGGAAAACCTCAGTGATGAAAAGCTCAGGATCTCACATGGGGAAATTATGACCGCGATTGACACATCACATCTTCCATGGGGAATGAATAATTTTCTCAAAAGTCTGGTGCCCTTTTAAACTAATTTATCTCCCTTTCTTATAATTTCCTGTCTCCACCCACTGCGTAGATGAACCAATACGAAGGTCTCAGTGTGATTAATACTTTAAACATGTAATCGCTCCTGAGATAGATTTCAGAGAACTGATATCAGCAGCTGCTGTGAAAATATTTTCCGGGGGATGTCGAGCTTGGCCGTGCAACAGGATAAACCACTCAAAGAAAAAAAATTAACAAATAAACACATAAAATATATATATTTATATTTTATATCATATTATGTATATATATATATATATATATATACACACACACATACATATTTATATATACATACATACATACATATTTATATATATATATATATATATATATACATATATATATATATACACACACACATACATATTTATATATACATACATACATACATATATATATATATATATATATATACATATATATACACATACATATACACATACATATTTATATATACATACATAAATACATATTTATATATATATATAAATATATTAATAAATATTTTTTTATCTAAAAAAATGCATAAAAATACAAAAAACAATAATTAAAAATTGAAATTAAATAA
>CAAKHD010033445.1:92466-139206 GCA_901007705.1 Fistularia tabacaria | reverse complement strand
GGGTGGGAGCCCAAGCATTCGGGCCTTCTGTGTCTGATAAGAACGCTATCAGATGTAAATCGCTCGGTGCCATTTATTTCATTCGTCGAAATTCGAGCTCCGACCCAGCAAAACCAACTAAACATCTGGATAACTCCTGCAACGACCCCCTGGAGAAAGAGATAGTGAGCGAGGCGATAACAATGACACATCCAGATCCTTTGCTCGATATCTGTGTCAGAACATGTACACTCTGATCACCATTTGTGATATACAGTAGGTCCTCGAAACTGAGCATGTTCAAACTGATTACCTTCCCTTGTTTTCTTTTCTTCTACAGAATAATGATGTGTGTGCAGAGTTTTGCACAAGAAGGCACTCTCATCATCAAAAAGCCCCGAGAATGATCTGCAACACTACCAGTGGTTTCAAGGTCAATCCGGTCCAATGCACATGCAAGACAGAATTATAGATTTGCAATGTTTTTGAAGCAGTGGACGTCATTTTCAAAGTAACCAGGACAAAAGCAAAGCAGAAAAAATACAAGTCAAATAAACACCAATTGTTTAATCACTCTGAATTCTTTACTCAGTGCCAACATATCTGACGAAGGAAAATGTATACATTTGAAAAAAAGCCAAAAAATTGAATATTGTACTTATCCTACAAAAGATAAATTCACATCAAAGAATTTTAATGTCATAATATAATATAGCATAATTTAGTATCACATACTATACTATGATATAATATAATATAATATAATATAATATAATATAATATAATATAATATAATATAATATAATATAATATAATATAATATAATATAATATAATATAATATAATATAATATAATCCCAATTTGGTCCAACAATCTACAAAAGAATGGCTTTCAACATTCATTAAAAGATTGCCTTTTTAACGATTAAAGTAATCATTATATCATACCTGTTTCCAGCTCTTTATAATGTTCTGTCTGTTAATGTGTCACATGATTCCTATCAATTAAAGTGTCATTGTCAAGGCCGTTACTAACCAAAGAAACCTAAATAAACCTCATTGGTATGCCGGAGGCTCCCTCCGACATGACCTGTCAATACGTTAACCGGTTAGCTGGCAGGCCGAGGACAGGTTCTTTCTCACAGACGCGGCGTTGACAGTTTCACTTTGCTGCCGGTGGAAAAAAACAGAAGTTGGGCCTTCTTACACGGCTCTGTGGGCTTAATCCTTTCTCCATACCAAGCTATAAAAACTCTAAATTCACGACGTTGTTGTTCCAAATCCAGCGCATAAACACAAGTTCCACTGAAAGGTTCAACTTTGGAAACGCTGCTTGCCTTTGACACTAAGTACATGTCAGCTTTTCGAGCCATTACGCAGATAATCTTTGCGGTGCAGGAGAAGATAATGGAGCTTGCTGCGTTATCAAACATCTCCAGGACCTTGGCCGTACAGGAGTTCTCACCTGGATTGGAAAAAACCGGGAGGCGATAAACCTCAATGTGTGCCGGGATGAAGGAACGAAACCCCGTCACGTCGTCAGAGGAAGGGCTGCCGCTTGCGGACCTGCAGAAAACTGCGACTGCTAGAAAATATTCAGCTTCATCCCTTTGGTTCCTTCACACTGATTTATATTCTTTTCATAGCTCGATAAACATGCACGTTACTTTTCTTAACGCTCTTAAAAGAAACATTCAAATGCATTATGAAACACACCTACAGTTACCCTGGAAACGAGCCACGCATAAACTTGCTTAGCTGGCAATCTTGTTTCAAAGCATAGTTACTGTCAAACAACCAAACATGTGAAAACACTCTTCCCGTCAAGGATATCTATATTATTTTTTATGTGTCAACATAATTTTCCAATACATTTTTTGAGCCAGTTGTCAGCAATTGATGTTGAAATCCAAAACACTCGGCAATAAGGGCTCGTGTCCACCAAAATGTTTTCCCCTGCTGAAAATGTCAGGTGCTCCCTCAGACAAGGAGAACTTCTGAGCGCTCACCTGAGTGCCAGTTGCCTTATTAGACTTGGACAAGCACGGCATGTCTTCTCGTTGCCACGGTAACCTGATGCAAGTTTTTGTTGTTGTTGTCTTTTTATTTCTTTATCCAAGCAGCTATGAAATTGAATTCTATTTGCAATTCGTGCCAAATGACACATCTCTAAACTCATGGCAACGTGCACATACACGCGTGCGTGCACACACGCATGCACACACACACACACACACACACACACACACACACACACACACACACACACACAAAACACAATTTTCCTGTTGGATCTGTAAAGGAGGGCTGTGTGGCTTTGTGTCATGGATCTGTGGTTCCCAATACAAATCTCTGGCAGAGAAAGATGTATTTTTCGCTTTGGCCTGCCGCTGCTGCTGCACACTATCAGTCACTGTTTCATAACACGCTTCGCTTACCCTCACAGCCGTACCTAGAAAAAAAGCTAGCATTTGAGGCCGAACGCAACAAACTCAAACAATAATAATCAAATTTAAACTGATGGTTGTGGTATTATCAAGACAAACTGTTGCTGTAAAGTCATTTATCCCGGTGTGATACACAGACATCTGCTTTGGCCGCTTACTGGGTTATTTACAGACAGATGAGGTGCTACAGCCACTGACACCCTGTTCATGATATCATGTAAAGTGTGTGTAGATGTGTTTGTATGTGTGCGCTAGTGTTGTTGCTGGAGGTGATCCAGGCGTGCAGATGGCCCTGGTTTATGTTTGTGCCGAGCGACTGCACGCTTTCGCCTCCCTTGTGGCCACGACAAAACCATGTGTGCATGCAGGAGAAATGCACACAAACCGGACGCAAACTCTGATAACTTTGATTCTGGTCGAGAAGAAGAAATAATCTCCGATCAGATTTAAGATGTTCTAAATTAGATTATAAACAGCGACGAGGGGCAAGAAAAGCAGCTCGAGAGTCGGATGCAGGAGCAGAATCTGGACGCCCAGTGTAATCTTCACACTGTTAGACACCGGTCAGATATAAAATATCGATAAAATCGCACCAGTTTCTCGTAAAAGCTGTTCTTAAAATAGTGTTTATCTTTGGCGGGGATGACCGGGTCCATCACAGCTGTTCCAGCTGATGGCTTTGTGAACTTGCGGCACATTTCAGCGTTGTTGCCAAAGTGTGTCTCAACAGTGCTTTGAAGTAAAATACATGTTAAATTCCCGCAGAGTAGATCGTGTTCAACTTAAAAACCAGACCAGGTTTTAATCAATGAATTCAAAACAACAAGCTGATCAGTGGTTTATTAATATGTTGAAAATTGTAGGTGCATTTAATAAAAAAAAAAAAAAGACAGGATTAAGTAGAATGTAGCAGCGTTACCCTGTGCTACATGTGTAATGACAATAAAGTTGAAGCTCATGAAGTCTAATCTAAATGTGATATAATGCAGAAAAGAGATAAGCTGTAAAATCTAGGTATTGTAAAGTGAAGCTGTTGAAATTTGTGTGAACATAATGAGCAGCGTCTGAAATGTTCCTGGCTGGAAATGACGCCACGCTGAAGACAAATTATGCATAATTTTGTGTTAATTCTATTCAAATGTGACAATCTGTTCACGACAGATTGTTTACATTTGCAAAAACATCACCGTGGTGACAAGAACCTTTGTTTATTTAATAATCTTGTTTAAAGATTATTGATAATTACAGCAGAGAAACATAAACAGCGATTATTGCAACAGACTCCGCCACTATTCATATTTTCTTGACAAACAGAAATCAGAGCGTGAGTTCTCCATGTGACTCATCACACATCAGGGAACTCTGAGGCAAAAAGAGGTTTGGTGGATCGACCTCCACATCTCAACCTGGGGGGGGCGGACCCCCTCTCTTTGTTTAACAATAGACTTAAAGCCTTTCTTTTCGAGAGAACTTTTAGTGAGGGCTGGGCGAACCCCGAGTTAGGCTTATTCTGCGAAGGGATATCCCATGATACACTTCTTCTATTCCTCCCAGCACGACTGTTATTCGTGGCAAAAGATCATTTGTGGATGTCCCTCCCAACCCTCGTACCCCGTCTGTCTCTCGCGTTCTAAATTTCTTTCTGTCCCAACTGTTTGAGGCAGAAGGCCGCCTGCATCTGTCCAAGGTTTCTGCAGCAGTTAAAGGCGGCATCGGTTTTCTGTAAATCATTAAAAAAAAAAAAATGTTGACTGGGTGACTGCTGCCAAGCTGCCTACATCATGAAGATGCCACCATCTTCACCAGTCAAGGTAAGGCTTGTTGTTGTGTTAGACATATCTAGTATCCAGGCGGCCCGGCGTACATTTACCACGGCCGTGGAAAGGCCGCGGCATGGGACAGGAGCGGCTCCCGAAAAAGACGGTATCAATCCTGCATTGGTTAAATTAGAACTGGAGAGCACGTCTTTTCCTTTGGAGAGCACTGATGTTGTCCACGCCGCAGACACTGCCCAAAACCTGTCCGCTATTTGTTTTAAAAGTGCCCACCTATTTCCAAACAGTTTGCACATGTTCCCGTCAAGTTGTGTCACCAGTGTACAGTAATCCTGTTTGAACATCGATATGTTTACATTCAACGTTTTTTTATTTGTTTTTTCAAAATGTGATTATACCCACTGTTAGCATAATGAATTTGCACACTCCCGTGTCTGTTTTCTATGACAACAGTGCTGCATACTGTAAAATAAATTAGGTTAAAACGCAGCAGGAAATTTTTAAATCAAATTTCTGATATAGAATTCTGATTAAGAATATAGACAGTCCAATACTGGATATTCTCTGAAAACAAAGGAGGGATGACATCGCCCCCCCCTCCCCCATGCTCATGCTTGCACAACATCAGGAGGTCATAGATTCCCCCTAAAAAACTCTCATGCTGTGTTTCCCGCACAAGCACATTCGTTTTATGACTTTTAAGAAACGCAGGAGCCGTTATATGTCTCCATGACAGTGTCACTAATTAAGATTTGTTTTCATGCCTTGATTATCTATTTCAACACCGTCATGTATTTTTACCATATTTTACAGATTTTCTGAGCAACACATGTTCGTTGCTTTTTTTCCTCCCATCACATTATCCCATGACTGTCAGTATGTGAGAGTTTTGTTTTCACAGTCACTTCTGTGATATTCCTTCCTCTTGTGTAACTCTTAAGCAGGAACACCACACTCTTTAGAATGGATTTAAGTACTAACTCCTCCACTGAAGCAGATGACAGCAAACAAACTAATTGTGGGAAAGGCGCTTTGCACTGTCATGAAAAACTGGGATGTAGTATCCCCGGCTTCCACCGGAGGCAGTGTGGAGTCACTGCTGCTCATCAGGTGGATGAAGGCCATGTCTGTTTCACTCTCAGGGTCTGTTTTGCCTTCAGCTAATGGTAGAACAGTGGGGATTTCTTTGTTCTTTACATTTAGCTGGTCGAGGAAAAAGTGTGTGTTTAGTGATCACCTGCTCTCCATTAAATGGATTGTTCACAATGGGAAGCTGGTTTGCTCAGGTTACACAGTGTAAGACCCTGCAAGTGAAAGCCTGCAGTCCTAGTCCTTGGTCGTAATGTTGGCAAATGGATTATTTCTCTTTTTCTTTTTGTATACAGCAAAAATTCCATCCACATTTTTTTTTTTTCTTTGCAAAAGTTTTCACGCAGTGGGAATTAATGTTGAGTACTATGGATGAATTCTCTAAATTTGTATTTTTTGTGGAATTTTATAGTTGTGAAGAACTTTTCTTGTGTGATTTTAGAAAAAATGGGACATTTCCAATGTGCTGATTGTATTAAGTTTGTTGTTTAACTACACAACAAACAAATACAAACGACTTGCTTTCCAATAATATGCCAATGTATATTTATTTATTTTTTTCGAATCTGTTTTGATGTTACAACATGTTGCCATGCTATTATGACGTGCAATGCAAAAACTGGAAAGCGTTAACATACATATGGGCACCCCTACTACGTCAAATCATACTCGATGCTGTTCAGGTGTGTTCTGAAGGAAACAATGTTCTATTTATATGGAATGGTTTCGTTGCGGTAACACCTACCTGTACACATTCTCTGGCCGGCGGCCACTACTATAGCAACAACAACAACAACAGGTCAGGAAAGCCTCTCACTTCCTGGGAGATCCTTCGCTATTCTGGGTCAAGTTTGGGCCAGTGTTTGTCTAGTCAGGAATGTTGCCCGGGCGACCGGAGGCCATAAAGGGGGAAATCCCTTATCTGCTGACTGTGACGTTCAAAAGTCACGGTTCAAAGGCTGGTAAGGTAGAGATGAAAAAAAGAAAAAGGCTCACAGGGGCACACCTTACAGGGCTCGTCTATATACAGTGTCACCATGGAGATACTAGTGTTTGGGTGGAGCGAATACTCCACGGGGCATGAATGGTTGCAAAGCCGACACAGAGGAAAGTGAAAACAGGGCGTCTCCTGGCTCAGAGTCAGAACTGGTAGACTTCCACTTTCAAGCAGGATCTCCAAAGACACCCTTCATTCATTCATGAATGAGCCACAAACCATGGACGTGTTATTGAAGGACGTCGAGGGGTGTGTTTTAGGGCCTCGCTCGGAATGCGGAATGCAATTGCGACACAGCTTTCTCTCCATTGAGATGTGATGTTTATATCTTTTTGAGCTTACATCTCATATGGGAGAGTGGCGTATCAATGGCACATTGGGATGGATTTCAACTGGACATTGCTTGTACTTTTATTATTAATTCAACTCAACATATATATAAATATATATATATATATGTGTGTGTGTGTGTGTGTGTATATATAAATATATATATACATATGTGTGTGTGTGTATATATATATACACACACATATGTATATATATATTTATATATATGTATATATGATATGAGACAAAATATAATACAATATAATATGATATGAGACAATATAATACAATACAATACAGTATAATATAATATCATAATTAGTTATTTGTTTTGCAGTCAACATTGTGCTTAGAAAAGGGTCATGAGTTAGTAAATGTAATTACGGCCGACACTAACGCCTTTTTTATAGTTTGATGAGAGTTATTTTACAGCTCTAGAAGGATCATGAACACTCAGCAAAACATTTAGGAGCGGTTTTAATTACAGCTTATAATATAGCATATGACATTTTAAATGATAATTTCAAGTTTCAAGTCTTCGCTGGGAAGGGAAATTTCCCATCGATGTAAAATATATTAACAACACTTACTATGATATATTATGAGAAAATAGGTGGCAGAATGGATTATGGAAGGATTTCATGGCATATCATCCAAAAATAGTTGGAATGCCTAATAATTTGTGCCGAAATCTGGTTTATGATCCAATTAGCCTACAGCGCATTAACCTTGCTGACAGATGCCAGGTGGCACCCGGCACACAGATGGGGAAGAGTGTGTTCAGCGCTCTGAAGCCACTTCACTCAGCGCCCGCCGACGACAAGACTCCGTGTCCTAAGTTCACCACGTCGGCCAAATGGATCACAAGCTGGATGGTTCTCCCGTCTTTATTTTTGAAAGCTGAAAAGCAATCGTGATCAGCAGGTTGGAAGCTGAAAAAGTGCGCTTATTTGTCGGGCTTGATCCTTTGCATCTGAGAAACTCACATCTATCATTCATGGAGGAAATGTTCCAGACAAGAGTGCAACGAGGCAAGATTTTAGATTAGAGGATAAAGAAGGCGAGCGTTGCCACGCAGATCAGCAACGACACTGCTTGCACTTTTGATTCCGGCTCATCTATTCAAACTCCCCCGCAGTCATTTCAGGTGTATTTGTCTCTCAGTATCTGTCAAAAAAGTACTTCCCCCTTGTTGATGCAGAAACACCATGACAGGCTGATCTGTCATAATAAACTCGAAGAGATGTTTCTGCACTTTATTGCTTTGCATAACATTTTCAGATAATCAACAACAAAATTCTCTTCCACAACTATATATATCTTTTAACAAAAAATCTACCAAGCAAACCAGTACCTGCATCAATTTACTGTTCAACACATTTAATGGAAAGGATTAAATCATTATGTAACTGCAATTATCATACAACGTGGTCTAAAATATACAAAAACAAAATATATCAAATGAGAAATATAAAAGGATATTGCCTAAAAGATTATGATAAAATCAGCAAATCCCTGAGAATGCGTTAAAAAATTATAATATTCAAATAAGCAATTTTGGAAAAATTTCTAAAAGGGTGTTTTCTTTTATTCTGCATATATGCTGCACTGTATATGTAACGGCAAAGGTAAATAGCATATGAAATGCTTGAGAGCAGTCTCCACATGTATTTAAATGAAAGTCAAATCCACCAGTTTCTCGTTTTGATGATCAAAAACCTGAAACTGTTATTTATAGTCGCATAGTTAGATCATCTTTTTTTCACAGAGGCGTCATTAAGGCGGAAACTGCATCCTGTATCATATTAATTCTGCTTTTTCCGAAACAAAATGAACCGTTAGGCAGGCTTCATCCATCACTGTGCGCTCACTGAAAATCACTATCCCAAGCACAATTAATAATTCAGGGCATTGTTTTTTTTTCTCAAATTCAATCATCTTTGTTTACAAACAACCCCAACCACAAGTTTCAAAATAATCTGTATTAATTAATAAAGTAGTCTTCCGTCTGTTTCGATCGTCAAACAGGCTGCGGTCAAATCAAAGATGGTCAATTAGACACGAGCGCCGTCTCGTGTTAAACTTGCTGTTCCATCGGCATTCCGCGTGTTCAACTGCTCGCTCGTGCCGGTGTCACGTTTCTCATAAACCCCTCTCAAACTATCTCAATTTCACCTCGCCGGTTTAGAGCTCGAAGGCCTGCAAACACTGCAGCCTTGCGGACGGAGAGCCAGATTAACGCAGCTGCAGGGCTGAGACATTTTGCAGCGGCGTGAGCTGTGAGTCACCGGATGTGTACACCGATGTGCTGTGCACACCGGTGTGTTGTGTACACCCATGTTTTTCTGAAGAGATTTGTAAACATTTACTTTTGAATCATTGGTGATGATAAATCTAAGCTGAGCAAAAACCATTCATCAATATTATACCATGTATTCCTATTGAGCGCTCAGGAAGGCACGCTGTTGGACAGCCAGATACATCAAGTGACCTTTTCTTTGTTAAACAACATTTAGGGGAACCGAGGTACTTAATCAATGCGGATAATGTTAATATATGCATTTAAATATTGATCAGGGATGATCTACCTCCTGCAAGGAGAAGCTCGTTAAAAAACTAATCTCTTGAGCATCCAGCCAGCAGAAAAAGATCAGACAGGGCTGTTTATGCTGAGGTTGACCTGCTGAATTAAAGATCAACAAAAATCTAATTTACCCTTAAATGAGCATCAATAATTCATCCACGAGCACCACAAATAAATAAAACACAAAACAAGCACTTATTATGAAATTACGATACCCTTTCAGAAGCATCGCTGAACATTTCTCTCCCGTTATTTTTCAGCGACACTTATTCAGTGCCGAACAGAATTCATTCCCAGACCTGGGATCCCTGAGGACGCGCAGGCCCGCAGAGGTCGACTAAAGCGGCGGGGTCATTTATGCGTCTTTTGCAAACCTGCTTGCTGGTCAAGTATAGTCATATTGTAACTATCTGGCGTAAAAAACTCTTCAAAATGACTTCCAGAAACCCAACATTCCCCCATGAGCAAGCACTTAGCGACAGCGGAGAGGAAATAACTGCCACTGATCTGAGCTCAATGTGGGCGGCATTCTGCCTCGAGCGGTTCAGGTAGAAAACGCCCTATCTTCAAATCAATCACAATGCCTCTCATAGAAATTATACAAGGAGCCCAAGGTAGACAGTTTAAATTATGTGACCTGCGATGCTAGTTTCTCAAGTTTCTCAAATCTACAAAAGTATGGTAGAAACTCTTGGGACTTGGAAGTTCACACATGAATATTAAAGTTATCATTGTCTATCGCTTTTTCTCTTTCTGCCTCAGCTGGTCGAGACAGAAGGCCGCCCACATTGAGCTGGGGTTGGTGCGAGGTCGCACTTGGCGCGAAAGGTCGTTGTTTCCTTGCCAGTATCACCAAGTTCTTGCTCATCCTGTCCAGACCTGCTCCACATGTAAAGACGACTATATTGTGATGCGGTGCCACATAAGTAAAATCTGACTAGACCCGACTTGAGATTTACCTCATGTGTAGCGTAGCCTTAGCTCTGGTATGCATGAATATTGGCATGAACGATACAAGTGCTTTTGATTGGATCCTCAGTGAGTCATTGGAACATGAAATTAAATCATTTTTTGAAAGCACAAGATAAGGCACAGACCTCAACAGCAACACTGGTATACATGGTTAGAAATTCTTTTCATAATAATTAAATCTAAGAAAAGCACCTACACCCCGCTGCTAGACTTATTCAAAATACAAAGACACAACTTTAAGTTAATTACTCTATTAGCCTCATTGTTAGCTATTGCTGTGACATCAGCTTGTCCTGGGGTCCAACACAGAAATCATTCTTGTCTTGGTTCCAAAAAATAGTAATGAGACCCAAAAGACTTTCGAATTGGTTTTTCCCTGAGTGGACGGAGCGCGGCTAACCTTCGCCTTCCGTTCCAATTTTGGGCCCCTAGAAAACACGTTATATTGACATCAACCATTGAACGTAATACGTGTTTTAAGGAACCGTGTACCTGGCATTGTTGATCCCGGGCTGAGTAATGGATAGGTAGAAGCTTCTGGAGCGTAATTCTGCAGTTTACCAAAGAAAACAGAAGAGTATCCTTATTTTCTGGTCTTAAAAAGCCGAAGTTCAGCTCCCATTTAGCAAACTCTCCGAGTCTAAGCTAAAGGCTCAGGTGAGGTCACTGCAATTTTCAGGAAAGGATGTTACACAACTGTTTCCACGGCGTTTACTGACTGTTCCCCGTGACGAGCTAATGGACCCGAGCATGTAAAACACGGGGGGAACCCCTTTAAACGGCGCTTGTTTGAAACTCGGCTTCGCACACCTTGACCTAACTTTGCCTCTTGAGTGACCCCATCGGTGCTCCTCGGCGCTTCCAGTCTTACAGGACTGAGCTAACATTATGCTGAATTGCTCTGCTGGTCTCGGGTCACAGCTGGCTGACAATTATAGCTCTCATTGTGTTTCCTAGAGTTCTTGTGCAGCATCTCCCCTCTGACCTTGCTCTATGCATCCCAGCTTCCCGACCGCCTTCTGCCCCCCTAATCAAAGCAACATAAGATTTAGAGAGGAGGTAAACACTCTGGTTTTATGATTGGGCCCCTTCATGCAGCGTGGCCAGTATAATTGAAAAGCCCTTCTTGACTATTTTAAGACACTAGTGGGAACAGAATCCCATGGGTTTGCTACGACTGGGAACGGGGCTCTCTTCTTTTTTCTAGTCAACTACAAGCATGGTGTCTTTTTATTTTGTTCCATGATTACTATATTGTATGGAATACAAAGAAGAAAAACCCGACAAAAGCCGGAGAACAAATATAAACCGTCTCGCCGAGGTGGTTATCTTTGAGTCCCAGGACAGAATAAGAAGAGACGTTTCACAATCGGAGCCCAGCGGAATTGTTACGACAGGTTTCTTTTTTGTGTGTTTCGGACCATCTGTTCTTCACGCTGCCCTGCAATCCCGACAGCCAACATCCCACAAACCAAAAACTGACTGTGTGTTTCGCTGCGAGTCAAAGAGGTCTAAATCAACTGGAATATCAGCAGTCAGCGTCTTCTCCTCGGCGTACGCATGTGTCGACCGGTGCCGCGGACGTCACCCTGATGATGAAAGCTTGCTTCCCCGCATTTTTTTACGTTCGATGAAAACATGCGGGCTGAAGGCACGAGCACGATGCGGCCGAGATGTTCCCCAAGAAGTGAGACCATACGTCACCGTATAGCGAAAAACAAACAAAAAAAAAAACCCAAAAGTCACTGTTGCAAACTCATGGTGTTTCAAATCCAGAGTGTTAGCCAACGCGGGCGGTGATGGACGTGTGTTTCTCGAAGGGAAACGGGATTCTGTGTGTAAAATAAGTTGGCAGAGGCAGTAGAAATTTCCAACCAGCTCCGAGGGACGCCCGGGGGCTGCTGCGAGAAGGTTTCACGCCGCTCTTGGCGTCACATCACTAGTCCTCCAGTCGCTTTGAGAATCCATCTTAAACTGTTTTAAATTCCATAAAGGACTCTGAATGATCCATCGCCAGTAACATAACACATGGTCTCAGAGCCGGCTCCTCCACTCCGAAAAGCTAAAGTCTTGCAGAGTATATTTGTCTCTATTTTAGTCTCATACCATCTCCCTTTCGAAATCGTTCAAACCAGTCACTGCAGATCTGATTGCATTTAATCACTACTGATGAAATGGTCTTGTCTTCAAAGGCCTTTTCTGGGAACTTGTTTCTTACCAGTGATTGTTTTATTTTTAATCTTTTTTTTAAAAAGCTGCTAGCCAGCAGCCAGTTTCCAGCTTGTCTGACTGACTGGTTTAGTTCAATCAATAAATTAATTTATATATATATATTTTTTTAAATAGTCGATGTAAAACAGACACTTTTTCCATCCTTTATTGTTTATTGTAGCATCCTGGGAAAATGTAATTTTCTCAGCAATATAGACAATTACAAAGGGAATATTGAACACAATATAGTCCGTGTCCGATCCACGTAATGACAAAACTTGTACCTGTCCCAGGTTCCTCTTCCTAAGGCATCATCTTCCAATCGCGCTCCTGGGATCAGACTTCCTCTCTTTGTTTAAGAATAGGCTGAAAACCCTCCTTTTTGGGAGAGCTTATAGTTAGCACTTGGCCAGCCCCCAGTTAAGCTGCCATAGGCTTACTATGCTGAGGGATCTCGCATAACATCTCTCATTCCTTCCACTCTTCCTATCCTAACTGCACTCACGTCCCTTCATCGATGCATGATAGTTAGCTCATATCCTTTCCCGGGTCCCTGGGCTCTCTCATTTTGCAGATTCCAATGGGTCGTGGCTTGATCTACTGCTACGTCTCACCAGGCGTCCACCAGAGCTATTTATTTTAAGAATAATTAAACTGTCATTGTATCATTTCAGCTTGTCGAAATCTTCCGCCGTGAAATCTAGACTTGAATTTCTTCACTTTATTTCTTCACTTTCTTCAAGTGAAGAAATTCAAGTCCTAGAAGATTTCAACAAGAATTCACCATGACCTGAATGACTGAGAACCTCCACAGACATAAAAATTCAGCTCTGACTGTTATTAGAAGTAAAAGATCATTTGTGCCTGTCCACTCCAATCCTCTTACCCCGTGTGTCTCCATTACGCTGCGGCTTTCTATCTCTTTCTACCCAAACCGTTCGAAGCCGCCCGCATTGAGCTGGGATCTGTCTGAGGTTTCTGCAAAGGTAAAAAAGGGCAATTGTTTCCACATCGCCGTCGCCAAGTGCCGGCTCCTTGGAGAATGATGGGATGTTATCGAGTGTGGTCCAGACCTGGTCTAAATGGAAAGCTTCATCAGACAACTGTGTCGTGACCTGGCGCCATATAAAAAAAAATCGGACTCAACGGTACCTGTGACCACGTAAGAACTTGGGATGCAGCTGTTTTCTTGTTTGAGAGCAAACGAAAAGAGATTTTTTTTTTTTTAGACCATCCAGCTTATAACGCAACCATGACTTCATCACGGGTACAAACCGTCTTTACAGTTCAGTTGACTGACACACGGAAAGCCAAAATTAGCATTCGCTATTATTGTGCCTTCACATGTTACAGTAAAAGAAAAGCTATTGTCTTGCTTTCATTTTGACCTGAGGAGGAAGTACGGGGCGACTCTCAAAGTCCAGGAATGCCCACTGACCGGACATTTTTGAAAAACTGACATTTGTCTGGGGCACCATCTAGTATTTCCAAACGACTGAAAAAGGAAACGGCAGCCGAAACGTGCCAGTGAGAGCCGTGCAAAAGGAGCCCTGCGACGCAACACATCAAGCACGTTTCCAGATTTCAAAGTTCGCCACAATCATTACATTTGGCTCCAGAAAAAGATCAAAGTGGCGAGCGAAGAAGCCGCACAGCGCACACATCGGGAACGGCTCGGCAGCGAAAATAGAAGGCTTTCTTTTGCATCTCAACTCCCAATGTTTCAACACCGAAAACTCCCCCCTCGGCAAGATATGATACACAATGGAAAGATAAAATGAAGAACGTTCATCACATTATTGCTCGGAATACAGACGTGTCGGCTCTGACGAAGACCAGTACTCTCACCATACTATTAGTACTTGTAAGGTGATATATTTCAGGGTTTTTTGCGGGTTTTTTTTCTTTCTCCTTTATTTGAAGAAAAGAGGTATAAATAACCTGACCCCTGTGGCCACGCATTCTACCGAGAGGTATACTTTATACGGGTAAAAATAAAAATGTGGGAAGCCCTTTAAAGGGAGGACGAGATTATTTAGCAAAGGGTTTATTTTCGAGGGGCCGCCGATGACGGCGGACCGGCGAGGGGTCGCGACACCACGCCGCTTTCCACGTGTGGATCAAATCCAGTTTTCAGATGTCGCGGCGCGGGAGATACTGTAAACCGTGAGGCCTGTAACTCTCCCGGCTCCTCATTGTACTTATCCTAAATTAACAGCCACATCAATAACAGTAAAGTGGCAACTTGCGGCACAAATGCTGTTTCCAGCGTGCGCGTCTGACCCAGACTTCACTGAAACCCGCCAGCATACTTTCCCCTGACATCAGCAAACAAGAAAAACTGCAAGGCTCTTTTATTATTCATGAAACAAGATAATATAAGCTGTCACTGCTGTTGCAGACAACATTGCGGGGGCTTTTTTTTTTTTTTTTTTTAGCGGTGCATTACGCTCCCGTAAAATCCCCGCTTTTTATTCAATACAGCATGTCTAGACTATATTTTTATTATCATTATTGCCGGGAGCTAATTAGGATTTTATTGTTCAAGTCAATTTGGGGGCGCCTTTTATTTTTCTAAGTTTTTGCCGTCCCTCGCGTCTCGGGGGTGGGGGTGGGGGGCATGCCAGTCCACCAGTTAGTCAGCCACCCACTCGGATTTGGAGCTGATGGTTAAACCACAAGGAACCGGGATCCGTCTGCGCGTCTCCCCTCGGGACGGCGGGAGACACGGCGGAGTAACGTTCTGCCGCTCAGACTGCTGATACGACAGGACAGCATCACTGAAATAATAAACTTATAAGAACCGTGTTCCGGGCATTGCACTTATCCTCAAAAGATTGTTGTTTTTGGTGTCTGAAGTTGTTGATCTTCTTCCCGAGCAAACATGGCTGACAAGACCTCTTCCTGTTCTGGGGGAGGCAAACAGGCTTTGTTTCCTCCAAGTAGTTTTATAAGCATCTTTTGGAGGAATATGATTCGCGGAAGCAAATTCACCCCAGATATTTTATTGGGCCGATGATGAAATGTACTAACTCTGGTCTACACTTTCCTTCAGCCGTGCAGAACGCTGACCTCAGTGTGACACTACTTCAACCGTTACTGCATGGGGGCTCCTTTTTCCACAACAGCTCATTGGTGACACTGAATTTGAAATAATTTATTACAGGATTTACGATTCCTTTCTTCGGATAACCCGCCGCGTTCCTCGTCCCTCATCGAGTACTTCGAAATGAGTGCGCTAAAACTTTGCATTCAAGGGTGAAACATTGGGACGCAAGATGTTTCCAGTTTCATCATAACATCCCTTTTTTTGTGTGTGTGGGGGGGGGGCTTTATTTTTCCGCCATTTTGGGATTGACGCAAAATATTTTTCGAGACATGGCGCTAACAAGTTGAGGCGATTTACACAAAGGCAAATTTTTTGTGAGAATGTGGTTAATTTCCTTACTTTATTATATTTTTAGATTTTAGAATTATTTTGCTGAATCTGAGATTAATTCTTCCTGACCTTTGAGATTTTCTTGCAAACTTCTTTATTTTTCCAAAACGTTCTTGTGAATGTATCAAAAAAAAAACGAATGAGAAATGGACACAGTTGTCCTTTTTGCACAAATAATTCATCCACAATTATACGGTTCAATAATATCAATGATGCGAATTAACGTCAAACATTTTTTAGGATCATTTCCAATACGTATCAAAGCACTGTTTGCCCAGATGAACGACAGGCACGGATAAATACTGTGTTTATGACACCGGCCCAATAAAAACAATGCAACGGAGGACGGGTCGGCTGCATTAAGTTGAACGTTGCAAGAAAAGAAGATCGAGTGTCACACAGACTCAAATAAAGAAACTGAAAATGAAAGTAGTCTTATGTGGGGCAGATGCGACAGACGCAATGGCCCTATCACAGCCGGTTTCAGGTTACTTCACGCTCAACCTTATCTTCGTTGTTCACCCTGTCACCTTGGTTACTTTAGTCCAGGCTACTAACTCTTTATTTAACCCCAAAGGCCTCACATTTGCAGTGCAATTACCGTCCCCTCAGGACATTGAGCAGCTCCCCACTCCACAGCTGCCAGTGGGACACCGATGTCCAACACTCAAGAGGTGAAGGGGGCAGAAGATATTACCCTCCGTGTGTGTGTGTGTGTGTGTGTGTCTCCCCAAATTCCCAGGAGACTTACTGCAATTTTCATGCAGGCTGTTTGTGTCCTGAAGAGCGAGAGGTAAACAACAGGTGCTGCATACAAGAAGCCCGGGGTGATGGTGGAAGGAGGGATTATCTCGAATAGCATACAGTAGATTGGGTGACACAACAAGAAACTTGAGGTATTGTTTGGCAGGGAATTCATGCCTGGCTGACCCTCTGGCACACACAAACACACTGAGCTGCTTGTTCGGAGTCTAAAATTGCTGTCTGTTTATTTACCTGATTCAATGAGTGTTTCTTTGTTTCGCACAGGAGGTAATGAGCCCTCAGTAAATGCATAAGAGCCAATAGGTTTGTGTTTTTTTTGTTTTTTTTTGTATGTTTGTTTGCGTTTTAAAGACATCGGACCGATTACAATCCAAAGATCTCAATATTCCGTCTGAGGTAAAGCAGACAGAAGACGTGATTCGGCATCACTTGGATGACGTTGCATATAATTGAGTGTCAAGTTCTAAATAAACCTTTGGCCACCTGGTGGTAGATGATTATACGTCCTAATCTGTTATGCATATTCACTTGAGCGTTAAAAGTCAATTCTGAGAGATGAAAAAATTGCTACTTCCTCTGGCAGAGTCATTGGGGAAATGATTGGTTTTTGTGGTTGGTAAAACTGGTTACACACACACACACACACACACACACGCACGGCCGAGGGAGGCTGCCAAACCTGTAATCTGATGGGCAAAGCTGTTCCCGCTCATATAGTTCATAGATTCATATTCCTGCTGCTGGCTGCTGATGTTAAACAGGTGCTACCTGATCTTCATGCCATCTTCATGTTTCCCTGGCCTCCTTCACCCCACCACATATCCTCTGGAGGAACATCTAACTGTAAATACTCACCTACTTAACAACCGCCCGCCATATTTACTTTCGGCTCAATCTATTCACATTCTTGCACCTTAGGTTCACCAGGATTTAACCCAAGTGTCTTTCTTTGCCCTTGCTGGAGGCTTCATTCTGCTGATATGAGCTTCTGGCTAATGCAGGAAACAATTCTCACGATTGTAGTTTTTAACAAGTACTTGCCAATGACCTGTGATGTGATGACGGATTTCTCTCTCTCCTCTGGGAAATTGTTGATTGCACAAATATTGTTACTGGAAACCAATTAATTAGATTTATTTTTAACTTTAGTTTATATTCAAAAATGTTCTTTTCTTCTTCTGTTTTGCTTTTTGTTTTGTATTTTCGCAACGCTGAACAGTTTAAAACGAGGCGCCTCTCTAACAAAAGCTGATATGATTAAGATGGCACGGTGAAAGGAAAAAAACAAAACAAAATAAAAACAAAACACGTTCATCAAATTATTACGTTTGAGGGAAACCGATATCCTCCATTTATTTGGCCGATTCTCACAGATCCATTTGGGACCTGAATTCACTGGCCTGCCATCGTGTTCTGTCAGTTGTTAAGTGATTTAAAAAAAAACAACCCAAAAAAACCTTGCACTAAATAAATTATCACTGGCCCCGATGAAGTTTGTTTCCAGGACCCATGCAAGCACTGGCACACACACACACACACACACACACACACACACACATGCACACGCCAACACACACGTGCAGGAATACTGGTTATGTAAATCTCTGGAATTTCCTTCATTTAAGGAAATTATGTTGGAATGAACTTCCAGCATTCTCCTGAAGGAGTCTGAAAAAGCGAGAAGCGAGTCCTATTTAATTCAGAGATAGTGATCACTTTGGTGCCTGAAAGCTGTTAATCTTGCCCAGAGGCCTAAAACAGCTCAAGTTATCTTTCCCTCCGCTGAATGGGGAAAATGCACAAAGAGAACTGAGGAAGGTGGTAACCCAAGCTCCGGACCTGTGAGGCTGGATAGCGTGCCGACTGTGAGAGGCCTAGTTTCTGTCCCATGTTTCCCGTGGCTGGGAGAAAATAGCCAATTCTCCTCGGCGGTGTCCGGTATCGCCGGATTCTCTCATTGCTCTGGTTTTCCTCTATATCGGCGAGATACGGAAAGTGAGGGGAAAATTACGCGGCAATGAAATCTGAATATTTCATGCAGACGCAAAGAGAAATCCAGAGCACCAGGCGGCTGCTGACTTCAAGTGGAAATCACTTTGCTGTTTATTTCAAGCGAGAAAACGGGCAAATAGTTAATAGCAAAGGTCAAATCGGTGTTCTTATGTTTTTCTGCTCGTGACTGTCGGGAGAGCTTGGCAGTCGTCCCGTCAGTCATCCTACACTCGTCTGTTGGAAGGCCGGGATAAGGTGACCAGTGAGGATGTCCCGGGATAAAGTGACACAAAGCAGCAGGTGTGGTAAGAAATGGCTCCATCTATTCTGCTCAAACACTGACTTTTTTTTTCTTTTTTTTTTCCCAAGGTAACCGGCAATAGCTTCAGTTTCAGACGCTGTAAGGAGAGTGTGTGAGAGAGAGAGAGAGATCCTAGCAGAGAGAGGAAGTGACGTTTAAACTATTGTCCTTGGTGGATCAGTTGTTTGGACTCATCCATTACCTGGTCGATGGTCATCAACTCGCTGTTTTGGTCTTTATAAGCATGTGATCTTTTCTCTGTATTTTCTATAAATACCCTCATAATAACAAACATTTCTCATCCTGGTGAATACAAACAATGAATAATGTGGTTTGTCTAGTCTTTGCTTGTATTTATTGATTCTCTGTGTGGCTCTGGGTCAGTTTGTTTTCACGCATCCTGCCATCATTAATATCTAAACACCAGTTCAAACCAACCGTGTTGATACTGCCCGAGCCGGACGCACTCGGGGACTTTCTGCGAAAACACGGGCCAAATAATTTGCCCTCCCGCTAAAAGAAGCGGACGAGGGTGAAGAAAACAGCGGAGTCTTAGCCGATTGCGGCCAGAAGACTCGGAGACAGAAAAATCCTGTGCAAACCAGACGCCTTGACTCTTTTAAATTCACAATTATATGACAGCTTGGGAACAGAGAGGCTGAGCAGCACGTTCTGTATGTTGCTCTATTTGAGTCAGGTTGCGTTTAAGTGCTCCAGAGCTGATCAGGAGATACGGCGGATTCAAGGCCTCACCGAAAACAAGAAAACTCTACATATGAACTCTCATTTGTAGTTGACGAGATATAGATAATCAGGTTTGAGGAGAAAAATGAAGACCCCATTCAACTATTCCATCAACAACATTTTGTAATTTATAAGATGTGCGAAAGGTGGAGAATCTTTCAGTCGGTCTGGAGATTTCCCGCTGATATAGACCACTTTACCGGGATGTAAAATCTGAAAATGAGTGGCGCCGATGCGTCAAAAGAAATCACTCGCTGCACCTCTTATTATTACAACTGCACATCCAGAGTGTGTGCGTCTCCAGTGTGTGTATTTGAGGACTGATTTCAACCTTCGCGTTTCATTCATAACCCACATTCGTCATACACCTTAATAATTCAAGTATTTATCAGTGAATAAATCGAAGAACATAAATAATCGATAGCCCCTTTTGAATTCCCTCCCGAGGCATTGCGGAATCTGCAGGTATGTCAGCAAACCAGACCCCTTGCTGAGAGACATGAGGAAGCCCCTCCGTGCAAAATCTGCGAGCAATTATTTGGCTTATATTTGCCTTAATATAGCTCACATACTGTATATTAGCAGCCGGCGGTTTGAGGAGACATACATTCAAGACGCTTTGAAGGGCAGAGAGTGAGTCTTTCTCTGATGTCGGGCTCGGCTCGCACCCCCTCTGGCCTGTAATTAGTTCCACTCTGGTGAAGACTTCGCTAAAACATAGGTTTCGCGTATTCGCTACGAGAAGCCCCCTCTCATTTCTCCAACTGGTAATGAGCCTTTACCTTGAATCGTCCCGAAGAACACGGGCGCCTGATTAACTTGAAATGCAACATTTCATCCGCGAGCTTAAACGGAGAGGAACATCCACGCGGCGAAAACACACAGGCGACTTGTCGTGCTCAGATAAAACCTAGATAATGCAGAGGGTTTTTCAACAACGCTGCATTATACTCTGTGCGGAACACCCTCCGGAGAGCAAGGTTGAGGGCAAATATGCTTACTCAGTTTCCCTGGATCCTTTCTGAAGTGTTTCACAATGTCGGCTGCCAAACGAACAGCATGATTTTGTCACTTTTTCTTATCCCTGTTTTCCCCTTCTCCAGTTTTTTCCTCTCTTTAAGGCGGGCTGAGTTCCCCGTTGCTGTGATATACTGTTTTGTTTACGTGTCATCCAATCCAGCTCACCGTTCGCATCCTCCCTGTTGCGCCGCGATCGAAAAAGCCTTGTAAAATGCCTCCGAAAGGTGCACTCGCGTGAAGGAAGGAGTTTCCGTCGGGTCAAAGTGCACACAATATACGGAAACAAGGCAGAGTGAGGCGAGCGCAGGAGGGAGAAAGTTTGGATGCATAATGTCACAGACATCTGTTCCTCAATTATGCAGTTGCATCAGGGTTTCAGCTCAATGCTGCTCGAGCTTTATTCTTTTATGGATCTGAGCAGAGCAGTCCCCATGAGGATGGAACACAGAGGTCAAGTGTTGTATGGAAACACCAAGGAATCCAAATAACTAATGTTTTACCCATCAATACCGCTCACATTTATCTCTGCAGCTCTTCTCCTCGAGGTCCCTGATGTACTCATCATTATTTAATGTGCAACTCCCTTAAATGGCCTCCATGCAACACAAGAAGACATACTTAGTGGCTGCAACTAACCTTGAACTGTTTACATCTTAAAGAGAGAGACACCCACTTCGTTGGAAAAATGTGCAGATTTGGTAGTTTTCCCCCGAGCTAGCATTATTGAACTGGAGACCCCCCCCCCCCCCTCCCGCCCCCCAACTGTTAGTTAGCTGAGCACGATAAAAGGGGGGCCTAAATCGCTTATGGGCTTTCTTGACTAACACTGCACAGAGAAAATCAATCCCAAATACCATTACTGCTTTAAATGAATCAAACCCATGGCGAAGTATCGACATTATGGCTTTTCGAATTTGAACCTGCCGTGTGAAATCTCTGTAACATTGCTATTGAGGCACAATTTCAACGCATTACTTTACGTGGTTAAGAACTGCACGCCTACTCATTTGGAGGCAAACTGTCCGCATTTAAAATCACTTCTTTGTCTAAATCTGTTGCACAATCCACAGTCACCTTCATGTACTTTATACATGTATCTACATACGCAAATAAATGAACACATGTTTGTTTTGAGTTGATTGATTGATTTTAAATTCAGACTTTCCATTCATTGTCATGTCATTTCGTAGGACTTTTCCCAATTCATTTTCTGCAACAAATTAGCTCAGACAGGAATATGACTCTTGCTCTTCCACGTTCTTCTCAAAGGAAAATGCCCCTTTGTACCGGGTTCAGCCACCTAGTCTCTAAGCACCCTCCAATTAACTAGCTATTTGTTATTGTTCTAAATGTCTTTGATTCCTTTACTGTTTTTATTTAGGCCAGGGGCCTCCTGAAAAGGACATGGTTGATCTCAAAGGATTTTTCCCATTAACTAAACACGTACAAACATGACAAAGAAGCACCCTTTTAAAGTAAACCGTCTGTTGCAATAGCAGAACTCAGCGTCCCCCCTAAACACTGTGTTCGAGGAAAGCCCTGTGTGAGCTGCTGTACCGTGCATTTGCATGCTGCCGGCGCATGAAACGAATTCTCCTCTGTGGTCGCATGGCTCGATGCCCATCCATTTCAGATCCGCTCTCCTACCTGGATGCCAGAAAGAAGACTCCCCACGCCTTGATCTGGTCTGAGTCAGCAGAGCGCGGATGGCGCCCCGCAGATTTAGCCAATGCTTGTTTGAGTGCGGCTGAGCAGGTGATGACGGCTGGCTAGACACAAAGGACAAAAGAGTAAGATCACAATATATGTCCAGTCCGTTTCAATGATGGAGCGAAAAGTTGCTAAGAGGTAAAAACACAACAGAAGGCCTGCAGCTTTAAACAATAGAACACTTTCCATTTATGAATATTCTTTCTTTGCCTCATAAGGATGAATAGAATTGGAAAATCATCATTCCCAGATTCTCCATGGGAAAACATCCAAAATGGAGTGACATGAGACAATATCCAAAGCGATATATCTTTGGAAGAAAAAGGAAGCTTGTATGTGCCAGAGTTGAAAAGCATGACGGATACAAGTGGATCTGAATTTAATTAAATGGTATTTGTAAGATATCGTTCCGAACAAGAACCAAATAACAAAAGCCCTTCTCTGTAACATAAGTGCCTGGACGTCATTCCTCCCGTCTCCTTTCTTGGGAGGCTGGAAACACTGAAAGGATCATAATTTCATTACAAACTTTATGACACCAAATGAGACATACATTGAGCGTTGCCCATGTTTTAGGATCGGTATCTGTTAGTCCACTACACGCAGCTGTTCAGTCTCTCATGGGGCAACAAGAGGCTGATGAATTTTATGGGTTATTTCAAAACATTGTTCAGAGATTTGAAATTCTATGGCAGACCAATACTGGTGGAAAGACTTACTGAGGAAAAATGGTTATCGACGGACGCATAAATAAAATGTCTGATACATCTGTGGGCTGGGTCTCCGGCCCAACAACGGAGGACTGAACATGAGCACGGTCTGAGCTGATCAGCGGTGGCGGTGCGTTCAAGGTGCCTGCGCCCTTCTTGACAATTTGCGATTTAAAGCTGGCAATCAAAAGGACCCGCTCCGCAGGGTTCATTCAGTCCTCCTTTCTGAGGCATCTATAAAAATTGTCTCGAAACGTCTGGAAAGCTATTTGGAGCTGAACGACAGTGATGCATACAGGAAACGTGACTGAGGAGCTCACGATGTCATGCTTGTTCGGGATAATCAGATTTAACCGCTCTGCTCTTTAGTGGGAGATAAATAGTGATGCTAAATGAATCCCTTATTCTCATGATGTCTGAGATGTAGATTTTAACCGGCTTTACTAATCTTTCAATGAGAAATGAGAATTTTGACGTTTTACTGGAAGGTGGTGGTGACCAAGAACCACAGCCGGTGAAGTCATTGTTTCCCAGCGCCTGTGTGGCTTAACAAGCAAATTAGACAACACTGTCACCCCTGTTGGTTAGCTGATACATAAATAACTCATCGAAATGAATCCTTAATGAGGCAGGCAAAAAACGTGGCCCAAAAAACGTGGAAAAGACAGTCGCTATGCTAGTCTAACAGTGGTATATTTATCCTATCAGGACAATGGAAGAACTTCTTGCACTGTCTTCTGCCTTGTTTTTGTAATCCAAATTTCAATGCAAAATACAAAATACAAAATTAAATCTGTGACACCCTGTGCCTACAGTGCCTTTTTAAACTTCTATCATTAATATGGAAGTGGAACCATTAGCTTGGCATTTAGGTTGAAGTTAGATTATTTTTGAACCAAAACACACCTCCCAGCATTCTAAAACCCACATTTTATCTTGTTTGTTTCACCTACAGTTAAAAAAAAAATATTGCCCGTTGCCTGGCAACATCACAAAGATAACAAAACTCCAGTACTTTGACAGGACCTTTGGACTGAAACAGGCTTACTCACCCTGCTTCAATCATCAAATTATTCACTTCTCCAACTTTGGCATCCTGATAACTAAGTGACAGATATGTGGACGTGTGAGTTGTGGTGATCCTCTCAAAACAGCTGAATTGCCCAGAGTTTTTGGAATCTTCAATTTGTATTGAGCTATATTTCTTTAAAGATTAATTCAATCTGTAAGCATCTTCCTGAGAGCCAGCTGTCATATTACGAAGAGCAGTTAAAAAATAACTATCCTGAATTGCGAAGATTTATTCAAGGAAATGCAGCGTATCAGATAATCGATCAATATTGTCCCGAGCATGCGCCTCCGGGTAACGTACAGCTGGTTGTGTGTTATGACCATCTATCAAGGACTTGTTGGATGAAAACACTATCATTCCAAAAGATCACTTTAATGAAACAACCAGGAAAATCTGGTCTTCTGAAGTCAAGGCAACTGTTTCTTCAAAAAGCTGAAAATTATAAACACAGTTTGCCTGAGAAAACCTTGCAATCTGTCCAATGTATGACAGCCTCGGCCCGCAACTTGAGACGGATAAATCTGCACCCTAGAAAAGTACCTTTTAATGTCAAAAAAATAAAATAAAATACTCATAAAATAAACACAGTTCCTGGTTAATCAGTTTCAGTTCGAGGAGTTTTTGTAGAGGGATTTCAAACAGTAAACCCCTACCCCGCCTTAAAAACTTGAGCTAAAATTTTGAAACCGACCAAGATACAGAGCAGATTCACATATCAACACCTTCTTAAAATAATTGTCACAGCGATGTTTTAGATTTTTTTTTTTGATTTTTTTATTGCTAAAATCAACTATGTTTTAAATAGGGGTCAGTTTTTTGTGTTTTCTGACAACAGAAAAAAAACGTGGGCGGTGGTTAGCGCTTCAGCCTCACTGGTTTGATTCTGACAGGGAGCCTTTCTATGTGGAGTTTGCATGTTCTCTCCATGTCTGCGTGGGTTCTCCAGGTCCTCCCACAGTCTAAGAACATGCAGCAGGTTTATTGGAAAAAATTGGGAAAATGACCCTGAATGAGAGCGTGAATGGTTGTCTGTCTATATGTGCGGCCCTGCAATTGGCTGGCGACCAGTCCGGGGTGTACCCCGCCTCTCTCCTGATGGCAGGTGAAATAGGCTCCTGCGACATGGAGTTTGTTTGCTTCGGTTTGAATGATTTTCTTCCTCCTTAAATATCCCCTTTGGCTCGCTTTCGCAGCAAAACTACAAGTGGACCAAAGTATATAAACAAAAACAACATGTCTGTCCGTTCATTTGTCAGAAATATCTGGAATTGGGCGGTGATGTTGGCAGCCAGTAAGCAGGGTTTCCCTACCTGCCTCACATGCCGGCTCAGCACATCATTCATCGCATCTTCATTGCGTCGAGCAGTTTGCATGATCGCTGTACGCCGGCCATCTTTCAGCTTCTACTCAGCTCATTGCCTTGTTCATGGCCCCAAAGTAGTTAGTATTTGTTCCTCACGTGTTCCGCATCTGTTAACAGAGTGCGATCCTTCAAAAATTTCACAATGTAGTGGTGGGATCTTTGCCAAACAACACACGTGATAAGCGTGGCGGACGTACACTACATGTCTCACACAGGTCTGATTTTTGCATTTTCAAATAGCCTCCGTTGCTGTTGATAACATGCTATGGGTGCCGGGACACTGTTTCAACTGCTGTGGGGAGTAACGCTGACCTTGTCTGCAGCTGGGCTTGGCTCAAAGTTGGATTCATACCGCATATTTACTTAATTGTCGGTAACCAGACTGATAGCACTGCTATGTTTTCGTTTTATCAGCGAATCTTCAATAAAATTCAGTAATATTAACAGATGAACGGCGACAAGGGCAGTAAAGACACGTCAACGGCGCTTTCTCTAAATCCTTTCACTAAACAATAAAGCAATAAACAATATATGACATAGCGGGACAAAACTGGAAAAAGGTCAGAAAGAAACCCAATTTAGTCGCAGGTCATCGAACCTCATCGACTCAAGTCACATGCTGAGCTCATGAGTCACAAGTTTACATTATCTGCTGTAAAGCCTTGATGTAAGTAACATAGCAGCTGAACTTAAACATTTTTATAGGGTGTTATGAAGAGCACCTAGGGAACATGACCTTGGTCTAACCTGAGAGCTGCTTCTTGATAACAAACAAAATCAAGAGTTTCTGCATTGGAAATTTTGAGAACAATGGTTATTTCAATTATCTGCGAGTGTTTGCGATATATTGGAGTTCGGCCACGTCGCTAACCTGATATGTCATTTGGCTGCATACTTTTTGTTTCGTATCGTGTTGCTGCACTGAAACGTGTCCAAGTGTCTGAGGTCAGAGCTGTTTGTTGGTCCACAGAGAAGGAGAGAGCAAGATGATTGTGAACAAGAGGAAAGAGAGAAGCAGATGCTCACTCAGGAGGAGGTTTGAACTGCCCACCTCCTCTCTCCCTCTGTCCCCCCTTTTAATACTTAGAGCATATGGACGCTAAAGAAAACCACAGGACAGGAGACGGGCGGGAGAGGACAAACAAAGAGTGGGGGAGAAGCAGCGAGGGGAAGACGAAAAAGCTACAAGAAATAAAGTGGGAGTAAAACAAGGCAGAGATCTGGAGGTGTGAGGGGGACTGCATTTTTTAAATGAACGTCTCCCCCACTGGAATTGGAGTTGGAACGAGGCTCAACTATGGAAAATATTGAGCATAGATTTGCGCATGAGGCAGTGGACAGCATGCCTGTTGTGGCAGGGCGCGGTGAGGATATTAGTTTGCACCCCTCTCTGGCCCGTCTCAACTCATAAGAAGAAAGCCCACGTAGCACGTCAGTTTAATAATTGTATACTTGTATATGAATTAATGGTGACTTCTTGCACTTCTCATATGTCAGCGCTCCCCGAAAGTGTGGCGCATCTAGGGAGTGTTGCAAGTTAAAGAAAGTCATTGCAAAAATCATAAATGATAAAAAGTGAAGAAACGTTTTTTTTTTTTACGAAAGTGAGATTGGCTCATGATCACATCGGTTTCTAAATGGATGCGCGTCAGGGATTATCCAGCTATCAGATCGTAATTAGTCATCATTAGAGGGTTGCAGCTGTTGTTACAAGTAAGCTTATTACATGTTGACCCTTGCAGGGTGGAAGCTGTAGCCATCTTCTTCTATTGAGATTGGTAACCATGGAAACACCAGAGACGCATATGCATGCGGGATCATGCTTGTGGAATAGAGTTCCAGTGCAAAGCCTATATTTTTTTAAATTTCTTCAACATAAACCATTACAAGCATGAGGGATTTCCAGTATGGTCTAGATTAGCCCTTGGACTTGAATAGCTATAAAATGCATTTAAACGAACACCTCCCAAAAAATCCACCCACATAACCGACACCAGACTTATCACGGTATGGGCACTGAAGAAATTGCGTCTTCAACACGGCGCTAATCCACTATCCAGGTTTCTTGGATGCACCGATGGGGAGGAGATGTAAATATCTGCTGTGAGAAGGATCAGAAGCCAATAATTTGTACAACAGCTTGGCTTTGATAATGGCTATTAAGTCAAGTCAAGTCAGATTTAATTCATATGGCGCCAAATCACAGCACACCTGTCTCTTGATGCTTTCCATGTGGAGCAGATCCTCTTTAAGTCTTTAAGGGAACTCGGCCCGGGAGGACTCTATTGCATAAATATGCTTTCATGTTGGTCTCGTACTACAATATGTTGTTAAAAAAAGCATGAAGAATCGTTACATCCTTGAAAATCGCGATTTATTGCACATATTTTAACCTAGAGGTGCAGCCATTGTTTTACTAGCGCAATGCATGCTGGGTTGATGACGTATACAGGTTGCACTGTGTTCATTTGGGCTTTCTGCCAGAGTTAACTTTCGCTCGGCACAGTATGTATGGTAATAAAACCACATTGTGCAGCTTTTGGGTGCAATTTCCAGTCCAACGGGAACAAAGGGAGTGATGCTAGTCTACACAGCTTTCCACGGGACAAGAAGAGAAGAAAGGAGTGGGATCTAGCTTGTGGACGTATACAACTTCCTAAGGATCTGTGGATGCGTTCTCGTGTTCTCTCGGGGATGCATTTGACTCACCTGGCCTACCTAAGCTGCTAAAAAGGCTCACGGGTTCTGCTAGTTTTAAAACGGACAATGAAGCCATACGCCGTGCCCGCTGTTTTCTTTCACAAGCATAAAAAAGGTCATCCGGAAGCGAGTGAAGCCAAGAAAGCCAACAGGCGGGAGACGCTGGATCTTGTCCTATGACGATGTCAACAACCTGCTACTGCAGAAGTAGCATCTGATGAGGAAAGACTGGGAACCGGCACTATTACAGAGGAAGCCGATGACGAGTAAACAGGTCAGTCAGCACAGAGGTCCGTAAGTCTGCAGTGAACAGCCGATGATAAAAAGTGCCGCTCCTCACAACAGACGTTCTCTGCTAGCATCACAGTGCAACTGCTGCACACACATCACGGCGACTTTTCCGACTCTTGCCTCTTCGTGTCTTCGTTCGTCCTCATTTTTGAATCTCATTTTGACTTCTGCCTTCAGTGTTACCCTCCTCGCTCACATCTCCGGGGTTCAAAAGGGAAGGGTTGCACAGATGACATGTTTTTGCATCATACAGTAAAATGAATGGGACCAAGCCCAACCCCATGATCTCACTACCCAGACAGCACTGCGACGTAAACAACAATGGCGGCCCACATGTGAAAACCTTTTTTCCAATTTTATACAAACTAAGATGTTTGAATATTTTATCATCATTTTTATTTATCTGGTACAAGTATTGATCAAATAGAACAATAACATTTTGGTAACCGGGGATACCTTTTAGATGATTGACAGAAACACAACATTCTCCCATGGGCAAGCACTTGGCGACAGTGACGAGGGAAAAAATGCCCTTTACCAGCGCAGAAACCTGGGACAGATCCGAGCTCCGTGACGGCAGCCTTCTGTTTTTACCAGCCGAGATATTAAATGGATCATTTCTGAATTGAAATTCTCCATACGCTATGGAAGCCACTTTGCTCGCTCAACTGTAGCTTGGAAATACTGAGCACAGAGTGATTCTTTGCACACAAAAGCTTACCTGGATACAGAGTATATAAATACCAGGAGGATTATTCGTAATAATGTACGTTTCTGCGCAAGTGACGCAGACAAATGATCTGTGAGCCAGGTGTTGCAACGGTTTCGATTAGCGTTTCTATTGTGCACTGTTGAACTTAGCATGAAATTTGTCTGGAAAAAAGGGAGGGTTCAGGAAGTACCAATAAACTCTGGAACTGCTCTCCCAAGTTATTGAACGCCACATTTGACTTGATATGATACTAGAAATGAAAGCTTGTCTGATGATGATGATATCTTAGGACAGGCAAAAATAAATTACACTAAACTACACTTTCAATTCAGTCCAACACTTGTTTGGCTTGAAAACACTTGAAAACAGCTTTTTCAGACGGATCTCACGTGCTCTACATTTCATGCTTAAAACTGTTTCACTACTATTTTCAAAGTACATTTCGTTTCTATGTTTTCAATCGGAGAGTGCAGTCCTGTATATCTCAGGCTAGAGTGAACTTCAGGTCATTCATGTCAATTCAAAATATGAGTAACTAGGAAATGTACCTTTTATACTATAATTATCATGCATATATTAGTAAATCCAATAAAAACAGCAAAGGCGAATTTCCCCATTGTGAGCTCATTGCTTATCCTTAGGGTTGTGGAAGGTAAACCCAGCTGTCATTCAGTGAAAGGGGGGCGCATCTCTGACCGATAGCCAGTCGATAACAGGGCCACATATGGAGACGCACAACCATTCTCTCCCTCATTATACATCATATAGAGACATACAGAACCATGCACTCCCTCAATCACACTACAATTATGCCTTTCTATATTTTTTCCCGGTGTGTTACGAGTACATCGGAGAGAAAGGAGCAAGAATACGGGGCTGGTTAAAAAAGTAGACAGTGGCGTGGAGGCCAGTGATGATCTCACAGTAGTAACAATTACTGGTTTCTCTTTCCAACTCAACACCAACAAAATAACTTTTGTGCAAAGCTGGAATGGAGACGAAAACCCCTGGTCAAAAAGATTTGACAAAGAGATGCAGTGGTTGCAAAAAAAAGAAAAGCGTTCAGAAGGGGAAACAGGGCAGAAACTTTGTGTTTCCATCTCTGCTAATTGGAGTCGGAGTTGATAAATACTGCAGAGTCAGTTGACCCGAGAGTGAATCTTGATTAAACACATTTCCATTGCAGTGAAACGCCAGCTGTTCGCCAGAGTCAATGGATTTCTGGATGAATCTTAAAGAGGTACACAAGATGTTTCCTCATGATCTCACACGGTTGTGGGTCTCCCCCCCCCTCCCGACCCCCCTTGCTTCAAGGGCCAATCTGTGCGCTTTTGAGGGCTTCGTCTTTACTACGCTGATATTCTGTGTCATGGCTACGAAAGCGCTTCGGCTGAAGAAATGCTGGACGTCCGAAGCAACAACAAGGGCTCCCAGTGAGGGATTATTACAGGAGCACCAGGAATTTTGATTTTTAATGGACCGTGGTGCTCTTTCATTTACTCAGAGACGGCACAGGAGGAACAGCTTTCTAGGTATCGGAGAATTAATCGTGCGATTCCCAGCTCCAGCAAAGAGCGTCAAAGTATGCGAGAGGACTCAACCCCTCACTTATCTCCTAATTGCCGTTATTTAACAAATGTTATACTGTTATAACAATAAAACTTTACACCTTGAATAAATTAGTGTACCGCCAGCGAATGTGTAAACAAGACGGTTTTGCGCAAGCACTCGGCTCATTTGCCATTTTATTTCCAGTCTCTGTGCTCGGCTATGCGAGTGTATCCCCAGGGTATCTTTCAATGTGCAGACAAAAATATCTTCAATTCATTCTCCAAACACTTCCTAAGTATCTCTCCGTGATACTCAATGAAATAATTGGTGGTCATAAAAACCTGCCAAGTCTTCTGCAAACCATTGGACACACAGGGATTCTGTATTGCTCTAGTAGGCCGCCTCGATCTGTGTACCCGGCACTGCAGGAAGTCCGGAGTCGTAAAACCCATTGTAATCTTATTTAATCGTATTTCTATAATCAAATGGGACTTTATTACCTGGCAGAGAGATAAAAAGGTATGCAGAATTATTTTTATTTTTGCTTTGGGGTGATATGAAACTCCGAATACATAATAAAAACTTGATGGTTTTCCTCTCTTGATATTAAGATATTAAATTAAATGTCTTTGTCTCCCTCACTCTACTCATCTCAAGGCAGTCCTCATGAAATGTGCTGTCTGCTCTCCCAGAATACACGATTAATATTTTCACATAAGTGTCATCAGTCGTCCTGGCTTTGCATCACATCTGCTGATTGAGGATAGAACACAGAGCCACAGAAGCGTCTTTGGGTGTCAATTTCAATTCTTACAGAGAGACCTCAATGTGATTTCAAGGTGCTGTGTTCATTATTCTGAGAGGTTATGATTTGGATGAGGGTCTCTGACAGCTCATCTCAGTGATGGATCAGTCTACGCCTGGCATGATTCTCTCCTGCTCGGCTAATTCATAATATTGGAATATAATATACATCAATCATGGTATAATTGTTTTGATGATCATGAAATCATAGAAATGCAACAACAACAAGAATAATAATAATGATAATACTAATACTCCTACTACTACTACTACTACTGCAGCTAATAATAATAATAATAATAATAATGATAATAATAATAATAATAATAATAATAGGATGTTGTCGATGTTGTCGATGCTGGTTGTTGTCGATGCTGGTTGTTATCATTGCACTGAACTTGTTAGGGTGTCCATTTTACTCATTTTGGAATTTATTTCATTGGCATTTATGGCAGAACTAATACGCTTCCTAACTCAATAATGGCTTAAACTATTTGTTTTGTTTTTGATTGATTTTTCTGGACGGCAGAGGAAGTAAAACGCAAGTATTAGGTTCCATTTGGCTGCTTCAGCAGTGTTTCTTTGTCACATGTGAACAGAAACGATCAGTTTGTTTTTTGTCAATCAGAGCGGTTGCAGTTATTCACACACATCCTGCATGCAGTGGTGCCGATAAGCGTGTTTCATTGAACAAATGTCAAAAACCGACGTCTTTTTCACTTGAAACAAAATAATATATCACATACCAGAGGTCACAGTAAGTGTTATTTATCATGTCAGACGTTCCATCCTTCCAACCTGCCAGGAACCATCACATGAGGAGCATTCATGTCTCAAGAGCTATGGCTCCTCTGTTTCAAGGTGACGTGTGAATTCAAGAATGTGCTGACTTCAGAAGTGGCGAATGGCAGCCCCGATAATTGTCCAGTCATTAAATTTGTTGTGATTGAAACCATGTCTCGTCCGGCAAGAGAGAGTTGATTTAAAAAGATGGGGAAATGCATCCAAGTAACGCTGAATAATTAGCAGATCCGCGAGTCGAGTTATAAGTCAACACAGCACATGCGGCGTCAAGCGACGGTTTTGTCGATAACAGAATGATTGATACCTCTGGCGACCGGCAATGCAGTTTTACATGTTTTTCTTTTAATGTGACACGGTTTACATGGGACCACGACATATCACTGAGGGGTTTGATGTCTACTTATACAATGTTGCGATCCTCTAAGCCGACATCAGCTCGGAGGATTCATCTACGTCGAGTATCACAGAGGCAGCGCTAAAACAATGCAAGTGATCCCAGCTGAGACTTTGCAATGTCCCAAGCTGGAAATTTAACATGGATATACGCAGCACGTTGTCACATTCGTTTGATTAAAATGCCCAGAGAGGATCATTATTTGCAAAACGCTCGTTTGGCGAGTAAAAGATGTCCGCGGTCGTTTGACTGGTTTCGATGGAGTAGATTGCTGTGGAATTATTGCACTTTATTTGGAATTAGGAATGTTTCTCACAGAGCGCCATAAATCTCTTTCACAATCTCATTTGACAGCCCACTTTACAAGGTTCTTAATGAATCTTTGTTAAATCAACAATGTTGCAAGCTTTCAAAGGAGTCCTCAGAGGACGATCTGACCGGCCACCATCTGAGTCCCATCAATCTCGGCGTGTCAGGGGGTGGCGGTGGTGGTGTTGGTGGTTGGAGGGGGTGGTTCCCTTATTATATCACCATAGTTAGTGTAACTTCACCGCGGTACTGCTTGGTAAACTGGCTTTTTAATGATGTCTATAATTGGTGTGCATTAATACATCTACCACTGCAGCTCAATACACAATTGATTTTGAACAAAGTCGTTGCGATTCCGTTTTCGATGACTCCATTATTTCAAGTTTGATTCAGCGCCGTTTGAGCGCCGCGCCTTCGCTTTTTCGAGATAAATGGCGCCGAATGTTATGCCAAGAAAATCGAAGGAAATAACGGTCGTACATCAGCATTACACAAGATATTGTAAAGTGTTTATGCAACCCCCGCGCTTGCGTCAAAAGTACGGCGGCTTTCACATTTATAAATACGGTGTGATTCTTCATGGCGAGCGGCGCGTGTATTGCTGGTTCCAGATTCTGAGAAAGTTGAGAAGTTAGGTTCGTCCCGTGACTGTCTTTCTACATGGTAAATTAGAAAAAATTAAAAACACCTAAAGTGAAAAATTGCATCATGCACTGAGATTGCGGTGTGAGACTGTTAGGGACTACAAAAATAAAACGGACTGTTTACAACTTCCACCTGAATCATATGTTTTCACAGAATTAATTGTTACCTTATTTATTTCTGTGGGGAAAAACATCATAAACAACCAGGATGAGTAGAATCATAGATGTGTGTGTGCGTGTGTGTGTGTGCGTGTGTGTCAGAACTAGTTTCTATGTGAAAGGATCATGAACGACCTCCTGTCCTCGATGGTTCTGACAAGCAATAATTTGATTCCTTTTATTTTTCCCGAATTTTTGCAAATGTTCTGAGATATTCTGAGAAATCATGCTGGCCAACGAAGAAGCCGCTGGATCGGAACGTGGACGTTTCAAACCAGATTCCACCCTCACACTGACACCCTCCTCGTCACTTCTCAAAAGCTACTTCTCAACCAGGTATTATCGAGTATATGTAGAGCGAATGGATCACAGGTGAGTTCATTACATAATGTTCGAAGGGGATTTTCATTGGGAACCAGGAACTTTTCCACGGCAACAGGGGTGTTTATTTAGTGGCAGCCTAACAGCTCTGCATCCAAAGTCTTTCCAAAAGCCCAGAAACTCTGGGGAGATGGCTGTTCGCATTGAATCTGATTCGCCGAAGGCTCAAAGCGTTTCTTCTGTGTTTCTCCTTCTTTTTATCATGTGTCAGGGCTGTTTTTCGTTCCATCATAATCCGGGATGAGTCACACCAGAGGACCTACAATACATCACACAGCTGATTCCGTCAGGTGATGCGTGCATGATTCAACAAGGAGAAATAAATAAAAAAAAAAAAAATTGGATGCACTTTCTTCTCTGGATCATGATCATGACAAATGATTCTTTTGTTTGCAGAAACCAGTGAACTTCAGCACTTGTCCGTGTACGCTCGTGCTAAACCCCAGTCTGAGTTTAAGACAAGTTTTAACAGAGACAAAACAATGAGCTAGGCACAAATAGGCCCTAAGGAACTGACTCTTCCATGCATTGAAATAGGAGGCATGAAGCCGCAGCAAGAAGGTGCCTGGTTTGATTCCAAAGGGAGGCGTCTTTTTGTGGAGATATGCATGTTCTCCCCAGTTTGACTTCCTCCAGGTTCTCTCGTTTCCTCCCACGGTCCAAAAACATGCAGGAGGTTCATCAATTACCCTGACGTGAATGGGAGAGAGTGAATGGCTGTATGTCTCGATATGATGTGTGAATGAAAGGGTGAATGTCTTTGGAGGTTCTCAGTCATCCAGGTCGCGGTGAATTCTTGTCGAGATCTTATGTCGTGGCAACTGGACTTGAATTTCTTCACTTGAAGACGATTCAGCCGTCATCCGAGAGGACTCCTCAGTGCTGAAGTCAGGTTGCGTTCAAAAGCTCCAGAGCCGATCGGGAGATACGGCAGATTCAAGGCCTCACAGTAAAGGAGGCGGCGCGATGCAGGAAGTAGAGCGAGCATCCTTGGAACCGAACATTCCCGTTTCGATTCCCGGTTCTTCCCAGTGTTTCGAAGTGTTGTTGAGCGAGACACTGAACCCCTAACTGCTGCCCTGGCGCTGCTGGACGGCGCTCAACTGCTCGTAGTTCATCCATGATGGGTTAAATGCAGAGTACCAACGTATACATGATAAACAAGAAACCTAAGGTGAACTCTAATTTCTAGTTCATGAGATATAGTTAATATTCAGGGTTGAGGAGAAAAAAAAAAAGACCCCATTCAACTGAAGGAACTGAAGAAACGTCTTCAAGTGAAGAAAATCACCTCCAGTTGCCACGACAGAAGATTTCGACAAGAATTCAAGAAAGGGCGAATGGTTGTTTGTCTCCAGAAGTTGTTAGAATTCGATAGTGAATATGGCATGTGATGGAGTCAAATCTTGCATGGATCGAAATGGCGTGTGAATGAGAGAGTGAATGTGTCCATACCGCCCTGGGATCAACTGGCGACCAGTCCAGGGTGAACGCCGCCTCTCGCCCAATCACAGCAGGGATAGCGTCCAGCCTCCCCGTGACCCTTTGCATAATGAATGAATGGTTTCCACATTATATGTGAGGAACATGGACATGCTTGGGTTAGAACTTTTGACATTTCGTGGTATGAACTTTTCTGCAGTTTCGTTGTTCGAGATAAGGGGTTAAGGACGAAAAAAGAAACGAGAGACGTTTTCTGCTGTGTACACAACAGAATTGTTAATTAGAGCCAGACACGGCTGCCAAATTCTTTCTCTCGTTTTTTTCGCCGAGCTCTGATGTCAACAGCGATATCGCAGAAAGTTGAAGACAATAAAATCTGATCGGCTGTTGGAATATTAAAAATTAATTGTGTGATGTTACTTTAATTCTTGCTCCTTGCTTGTTTTTGACAGTTTAATTCACTTTGAATACAGTGTGAAATACGACTTTAAACCTACGTGGTCGCTCACTCGCTTGGATTCATTGTTTTTAACCAGAACCTTAATAAAAATCTAATAATAAGTGCAGAGACCCTACTATCTCTAATCGAAACAATCAGCTCGAAGCCATTAAATTTTTGCCTATAAAACACATTTCACCCATTATTCGCATATCTGCACAAGTATTGTTTGTACTTTCTTTATCTGCCTGATCGGATGTGATTTTCTGGCCTGTTAAAGATGATATGTCGCTATCTGTGAGTTTGAGGATGTAAATCACACAAGATCATAGCAAAAGGCAGAAAAGAGGGGAAAGACTGCGCCTTTCATGCAACTTTAACCCGAGCCCGAATATAAATAGTGAGTTGTATGAAAGCTCATTAGAGTTTTATTAGTGTTGTCTTTTGCCCGCACCTGGTTTGGATTTCACAGGGGTCAGGGGTCATCGTGGATCTTAATCAGCCAGTAATAAGTATCAGCACGAACCTTCACCTTTGTCGTCTTTAGTTTATGGCTCTAGTTGCAAGATTCGAATCGCGGAATTCGCATTAAAATGAGGTTTAAATTATACATGCTTAGATTAGCCCTGAGCTCGAAGCAATTTTCATTCCTGGTTGCGTTCGTGTAAATTTTCTTGAAAAACCGACGACGGAGACAAGAGAGGACATCCAAGACGGGACATTTTGTTCTCCCTCGGTCGATCCTGCTCCGCGATGCGTAAATGTTTATGGCCAATACGGTACACTTGTGAGATTAACGCAGAGAGCCGAGCAAATGTGACACCCTCAGGAGGGATAAGTGTGACGGATCAGCCAGACATGTGTGTGTTCAGCAAATGTGATTAAGGGTCAATCAGGGGAGGAACATTTTGACACATGTCTTGTGTTTGGAGTTGAGATATCAGTGATTATTGAGGAATGAAATTGCGAGGCTGATAGTTGATACCTTGCTCGACGTGCCCACGAGATATTGGAGATTTGCGGGGAAAACACAGAGTTTTTGGGGGGGGAAATTTTCCATTTTCGCCATGAAGCCCGTAGTGAGAGAATATTCATTCATTCATTCATTCATTCTTGATACGGCTTGTCCTGTACTCAGGGTCGCTGGGAGCTGGAGCTTATCCCAGCTGTGATACGGCGAGAGGCAGGGTTCACCCTGACCGGTCGGCAGTCGATCACTGGGCCACACCGACATGCAACCATTCACCCTCTCATTCACACGTTATATAGAGGCATACAAACGTGTCATGATCATGATAATAATGCATTTTACTTCAAGGCGCCTTTCTTAACACTCAAGGACACCGTACAGACATACACATACAAAGAGTACGCGTGAGTAGCTGGCGAGAAGCGGCAGCAAGTTCCGCCAGTGTTCACTCACTGGAAGTTAAGCATTGGTTTGACATAAGAAAGCATAAAAGTGTGTCAAGCAAAAAAAAAAGCATGAAAGTCTATAATCTGTCTATGGTCTATAATCTATGATCTATGATCCGTCGATGATCAATAACATTGATGACATAAATAACATGATGATAATAATAATAATACTGCTAAGATTATATACCCTCTCATTCACAAATCCACATAAATAAGCATATGACAGTAAGCCTCTTATTCATACGTTATAAAGAGACATAAAACCATTGACTCCATCATTCACACATCAGAGAGACATACAACTATTCTCTCTCTCATTTACATGCATATTGAAAAATACAACCATTCAGCCTCTCATTCACACATCATATAGATATAAAACCATTCACTCCATCATTCACACAACATATAGACATATAACCATTTATCTTCTCATTCATATGTCATAAAGAGGCATATAACCATTCACTCTGTCATTCATATGTTATTAATGGTCCCCAATGAACCTCCTGCATGTTTCCGGACTGTGGGAGGAAACCGGAGAACCCAGGGGAACCCCACACAGACAAGGGAGAGAACATGCAAACACCACACAGAGAGGCCCCTGGTCGAAATCCAACCGGGGGGGACCTTCTTACGATAAGGTAGAAGTGTAACCATTTTGAAAAAACAATTTCAAATAAAAATGTAGCTTCTCAGGACATTGTCATGTCGGAAGGGCATAAAGTTTAGTCTTTGACCAAACTTCCAGGAACGCATACGGTAAACATACCTCAGTCAGTGGAGGATCCTTCTCGACTAACCTCACCCAAATAACAAGCGTAGTCACACGTGTGAAGTCAAATATTCTTTTCGCCTCTGCATCATTTTGATCTTCGCATTGCGATACGCATCGACTTGAGTCACCGTGTCCTGCTGTTTGCAAGGAGTTTTATTTCAAGTATTTATTTTAACTTCAGTATAAATTGCACGCTCACATGTTGATGCTGGTATATACTATACTTTTTTTTGAGTTGCTGGAATGTTATTTGATCCCTTTTTGGAGCAAATCTGGCAAACAGAGTCAGTGGACTAGCATTCCAGCGGAGCTCCCCAGGATGGGGGTTCTCCGGCTATCAAAACGGCACCGAAAAAGCAGGGAGAGCCCGTTGGACGGCTGGTAAATGTCAAGCTGACATTTCAAATAAAAAATCAAATAAACAAAACAAACAAAATGCGGAAAAGCCTCAATTTAAAGATATTCTTCTTCCTGTGCTTATTCTCAGAGCGGCTCCAGCTGCTGGAGTCATCCTTTCTGTTGATACATTAAAGGTATTCAGTCACAAACTTTGTTTTTATTCTGAAGCCTGTATCACATCCAACAGCAATTGCGCATTTGATCCATTGCAGGACCGGCTTGTTTTTTTTTTTTTTTTTATAGGGGGGGGGTGAGCCCATCCAGAATGTAGCATACTCCGGTGAGAGAAAAGAAAAAGAAAAGAAAAACACACACAAGACTGACATGACCTCACATTTCTACAAGCGCAGATGAAGTCAGTAATACGCCGAGATTTCCTACGTCACTGGAGAGCTCTGTGAAACCATTAAAAGCAGAGCTGCGGGTCTTGTTTTGGTAAACACTCCTCTAGAAACCACCTCGATCAGAATGTAGCTCCGCAGCCGCTGCCAGAAGTAATATGCGGTTAATGACATGGTCTGTGTATGGATTCTTCCAGTCCACTTTATTACCCTAATGTAAAACATTCATCACTGATGATTTCTGCTGTCCAACTCAGCTCAACATGTTAAATGCACAATTTTTCCCCGAGACAGCCACAGGGCTCCGTATACGGTTGAGATCATTAGATTTGCATCAGATTTACATACTTTTACTGCTCTACAGTCTTAAGTGGGTTAAAGGCCATGGAGTTGAGGCATTTGTACTGTGAGGGCTAGTACAGCAACATCTAAACATTTTCTCTTCAAGTGCTTTACATGTGTGCGTGGTATACATCCAGTGTGGAAAAATGCAAGGAAATAAAAATGCAACATCGATTTTCCCTTTGATTATGATGTGACAATGCCAATAAAACATAAAAAAAAAAAAAAAAAGGGAATTAAACTACAGGCCATTGACTTCACACCGCTGTTTCAACTTTGAATTAATAATCTGCATGTCAGGGGTATATCTGGGAATTCCTACAAAAAAATGTTCTGTTTGTACACACGGACTGTGATAATGTATGATGTTTGGTGCTTTTGTCAAATAGCGCTTGGAGGGCTACAGCGAGATGATGAAACCTTGACCAGTAGGTTTCCAGGTCTTCCGAGAACCATTCAGATACGGTTGGCTGAACGTTCATTCTGGAGTCGTATATTGTGGGTGATGCATTTTGAATATGCTTAATTTGATTTTTTGATTTTGGCATATACAGTATACTCACTGCAATTGTTTTAGTACATTCAAGTCATTGGCCAAATGGGTGAAAAAAAAATAAATCAGCATAGTGCAAAAAATTAAAATGGGTCTTTTTTTTTTTTGCAGATTTCAACTTTTTTTTCCAGAAAATTATTCAAGAAAAGTCATAACCACAAATTGAATTGTTTCAATATAATGCCAGGTAAAACACCAAGTCATAAATCAACGGAGCAGTGTTTAAACGACCATAAAGGAAAAAAAAAAACATCTCAGCTTATATTATTTTGTTTTAATGAAAGTGAGAATATGTCAACATCTGGAGGTGATTTCTACAGAATGGCAGCCTCGCACTCAGTGGGGCGGAGAGGGTCCACCTCCGAGCAGCATGGACTGCTCTCAGTGAAACAATTAACGGCTAATGAGAGCCGATGGCCGCGCCGTGAGCCGGGGTGCTGTCACACGCTTGGAGGTTTACAGACTCATCCGGCCATCGTGGTGCCTCTGACGGTCCCTGGGATGGGCTCCAGGTGTGTTGTAACACTGGAGTTGTTTCCAGTGCACACTTACTGTACAGGCGCCAGAGTGCTGCGGCTCTTCATGATAAGGTTTCATAAACAGTTGGTTTGGATCATCCAGATGTGCTGCCAGTGACACCGGCTCACACATTCGTCGAATGAGTGTCAAGACCCACACAAAGCTCGTCAGCTACAGCCCATGTGTGTAAATACCCAGTGAAGGACTGCATACGCTCCTCCATCCACTATTATAGCAATTTTAATCAGTTGCATGATGTGAAAGTGGAGAGAGGTTTTACTTTACATTTTGCGAACGCAGAAACATGAGGGTTTACAATCGGGTCATTCCAAATATTTAATGCCAAAGCCAAGCTGTCTGCCACTCGCCAGGAATTGTAATGACACACTAAATTGGGTAACCTGTGTTTTGTCATGCAACTTCACATGAGAAGGCCTTAGCATGTAAAAAGCCCAATAATACAACACAGACTTATATAAATTGATATAATTTCTCATAAAGTGCAGCGCCGACAATGAACCCAACAATTATTCCCCAGGTTGCCAAAAGGCTGATACAACTTCCTCTGTGCTTTTTGTTCGAAATCTATAATAAACACGTCAATAATACAGCGCTGTACCATTATAACGGACCACGGCGTTACAAAATGAACAAAATCTAACGTGTCGGTTGGAGTGTTTGTGTTCCAAACACCATTTGAACCAGGAGCAAATGATAGAAAATTTCTTGCAGAGATGCACAGTAGGTTGCTTGTTCAAAAAGGCCTATAGTGAGCGTGCTAAGCTAAGGCATGGACCTAAAAAAACACTATAGAGGCCAGTTTTGTCTTGTTCTCTATCCTCAGCAGGTGAAGGCCCACACAAATTCACTCGGATTCTAAATCAAGCTTGGTTTGTTTCTGCTCACATCACATTTTGATTTTTTTTTTGTTTTGTTTTTTGTTTTTGTTCCATCCCTCCGAAATGTGCTTCGTTAATGTGTTTGCGATTTTGAACCGCCACCTGGATCGCAGGTTCTCCACCCCGTGTACTGTTGTTGGCTGAGGCAGCGTGACTCCACATGGGAAAATATGGGGAGCGAGGATGGGTTCGTGCTTGAAGTAAAAAAATAAAAAACAAAAACAAAAAAACGCCTTGCGGATACAATCATAAGGAAGGTACTCTGCAGGAAAACATTCCACTTCCACATGGAGAGGGCTGTAAGCGCAGATTGAGAGCTTGCATTATGCTTGCATAATTTTCCTACTAGTAACCGCAACTTTTTTCACACGCTTTGAACGCTGCTGCTCAAACAATGATGCGGCTAATTCATGGATTTTAACAGGCCAATGAGCTTCATGCTGCCAAAATATTTGGCTTCGCCAAATCGGACCAATGAAAATACACATAGACACCGCAAAACACACACACAAGTGACATTTAGAGCGGAGGAATTCGGAGGCTGTTTCATTCCGACACTGAAGAAGATGACTTTAGTGGTTTTAAGATAAAGATGGCGATAGCGATCAATGACATTTCCTGGTAGGCTACTGTTGTTTTCTTTTAACCAGCCGTGTTACAGGCAGTGTTTGGAAAAAAAAAAACATTTACAGTATGCATTTAATTAAAAGTTTAAAAAAAATTACTGTGTAAATATCCCATGTTACAAATGGACACTTGCGGCTTATAGACAAGTGTGACCTATATTTGAACAGATTTTTTTTTTTTCTTTTCAAATGTAGCGAGTGCGGCTTATATTCAGGTGCGCTCAATAGTCTGAAAAACTACGGTACCTTGCACACTGCTTGTTAGCAAGATTTATTAGCTGTGTTTTTAAAAATACTGCTCAAAATGGTACATCAAGTCATTCAGGTACACGGTATAAAACATTTTCGGAGAAAATGCCAACTCAAACTTGGACAATCGTCATCAGTCATTAAGAGACAGTGATTTAATATTTGATTACGGCAGTGTTTTGTTCTTCTGTTGTGTCTCCGGTTTTCATTACCCCCTGCCCATATACTCCCCTTAAGCGTGCAGGCCCAATCACGTAATTACAATATGACATTGCACATGTAATTCCTCTCTGCCAATATCCTGCAAACAGCGTCACAGCGGGGCTGGAGCCTATCCCAGCTGTCATTGGGCGAGATATGGGGTTCAAACCAGTCGATCACAGGGCCATATATAGAGACAAAGAGCAAATTAGGGGTCTCCAGTGAATGTATTGCATGTCTTTGGAGTGCGGGAGGAAAACAGAGAGCCTGGGGGAAACTCACACAGACACGGGGAAAACATGCAAACTCAGCCCAGAATCGAATCATCTTCTTTCTACGAGGTGAAAGCGCTAACTGCTGCCCAACTGTGGAATCTGATGGTGTACTGGCTGCTCTGAACAGCCCGTGAGGTGACCCATATTCAGGCTTCCCAAACAGCTAGTATACTTAGAGTTTACTGAATGTCCTTCCTGCCATCAGACTCCACCCACATACAGAGGAGCCAGAGAGACGCCTTTGCTTCTTATCTTCTCTCTCAATGATCAACCACAATATGCATATAAATCACAGTGCAATTATTTCTTAGTCATGTCTTGGTGACTTTATCAGATGATTGTACGGTTGAGATATGAATGCTGTTTAATTGCTAGTTTGAACAAAAAAATCCTGTTTTGTTTCCAAACCCAGTGTCTATCAACAGACAAAGAAAACCCTGCCCTTAAAAACAGATATACTTTCGATGTTAGACATAAATCACCAACAAATTGGATACAACATCAAAATGCAGGCCATTTTTGCTCATTTTACAGTAATTTGATAAATCTGACATTTGCTAATGATTAGTTATCCAGTGACAACATTTGTTTTAACTAAATGTCCTTCTATTGAATTGTCCAACTGTTTATCTTCAAAAAGTTATATGCGTGAGTTTCACGGTTTGGATGAAAATACTGCCCTTCTTTAACCATAAAATACAATCTTTCACATGAAAATTGTCAAATACACACAAATTCACATGTACTTTTTACATTCTTTCAATTGACTCAATAGTTTTTGACATGACCTCATTTACTAAATTTGATGTACCCGGTTACACTATGGCTTTTTTTTTCTTTTTAGTTCACCTCTCCAGCGTCCTTTCAGGCTCCACCACCCTGCGCTGCCCCATCTTCCCCTGCTGTGCCCTGTCCTATCAAATCCCATCCTGCCTCGTCTCTGCCTGTCATAGTATCCCACCCTGTCCGGTCCCAGCCATGCCATTTTGTGTTTCTCATGTGACTCTCCTCTTTAGAGCCTCCTCCTGCACATTCCTCCACCGCTCCCCCTTTCTTCTCTAATAAACACTCCGTCACGATAATATTTGCCTTGCGGTCAAACTATTGACAAACACGACATGAATCTATCCAGAGACGCATTTCAAACGGGACAAAGTAGCCAAAGAAAGCCACGGCCGTCCAGCTTGGACGGCTTCAAAAACACACACAAACACACACACTCTGGATATTTATCCCAAACCTGAACCTCTATTCAAACACATTTACAGCATGAATTGTAAAAACTGACACCATAAGGACCAACTTTAAGCCCCCTCCCCGCCCCTAAAAAAAAGAAGGCAAATCCATAAAATGTAGCTGTAGAGATTTATTTAAGTTAGAAATACAAACACACGCACACACATACACACACGCACACACACATATACACACACAGTGACATGTGCAAAGGGTGAAGGAATTGTTACAATCCAGCTGCCTCCCATTCGAGGCTCCACCACGCTGCCAAAGGATGATGATGCTGATGATGAAGTTGCGCTGGACGGCGTGCCAGCATCGGTCCCCTGATGACATCACGGGCTGATGTCATGCGGACGGGTGTGGTGACTGCACGAGCAGCTGAGAAGGGTTATGTGTACTTGTGTGTGCGCTCGTGTGTGTGGGTGTGTGCGTGTCCGTGTGTGTACACGCACATGTTAGGACAGTGTAAAGGTATGCAGTATCCTCCAGGGCTTTCTGCAGTCGGTCAGCGTTTTGGACGGGTACCCTCTATTACGTTTGCAGCAGAGGAGGAAAAGATTGAGGAAGTAATGATGAATGACTGCACAGTGAAAAAAGTTCAGCAAAAGCAAAAGCAAAAACGAGGGAACGATCCGCAGCGAGCTGATCAAATTAAAATTATATCTTATTGTCATTCGCCAGCAACTTCCAATTTCTCCCTCTCCCTTTAAATTATCATGCTTTGGCAACATCTTGCCCCTTTTTTTTTTTTTTTTAAGGTAATCCAGTGTTTTCCCTTTTTTCAGGGCATATAACAGCAGGAGGAACGTAGATGCAGAAACAGCAGAAACATTCGGCACTCTTGAAACGCCACCATTTTGTGTGCAGGAATACTTTGAGCTCGACGCTAAGTTCGCAGTATCTGGATGATAATGCAAACGTGAATGCTAAGCAGGTGTGTTTACCTTGTCCACATTCTTACATGAAAGCAACATGTTGACATTTCCTCATTAGCACCGAGCACCGGCCGAGGCGAAAGGTATTTTGGTCCTAAACCAAAGGATCTGAGGATGTGAAGAAAAAAATAAATCAGGTGAACTCTGTGATTATTTGGATTTGGCCTCTGGCGATTATGAATGTTATGAATACCTCTAAAATATCCACTAAATCCATGGGATGGTGATTTATTGAAGCTGCAAATAAACAAACCAGAATTGAATCATAAAATTGGAGAAAATACTTAAGTAGAATGAGGATCACTGAAGTCCCTTAAAACATGTGGTTACTTGAATAATGAGCTTTGGCTGATTTTGAACGCTTATGGTTTCTCAATTTCAGACTGGATGATATGGTAGAATTATTACACGGTATTATTTTGAAACATGATAAACTTTGAGATTTCTTTTGAAGAGCAGAGTCTGGAAAAAGCCCGAGGAAGTGAATTCTGACCAACGGAGAGCGTTTTTTTTTTTTTTTTTGGGTCCCTTTCTCTCACTTCTCAACAGCTCACCATACATTGGATGAAGAAACTTTCCAGACCTCCAGGAACGATGTTGCTTTTGACATGACAGAATGTATTTGAGACCACTGTTGTTTGACATCACTATTAAGTGGCTTTTCAAAATTCAGCCACATCCTCAGTTACTCAATGGAGGTGGGGATTATCACGGCCTCATATCCGTCCAACGTTGCGTTCTAGTAACCCAATGCTTGCCTCCATTTAGGTTGCGAAACGCTATAAAATCTCACTGCATGAGGCATTCAGGTGTGGCCCTGGGGTTTCAAATTGGCCTCAAACAGAGTTTAACTTTTGAACTGCCATTTATTCGATGGAAATCAAATATCAACCTTGCAACACTGTGTGGGCTTGAAATCCACAAGGAAACTTTGACATCCGACAGCTCTTTAGTCTTGGTAACGGTGAAAAAGATGACTAAGTTGTATTACGATGGACTTATAGGAGACTATTCACCTGCAGGTTACATTGTTTGTTACTTTTATGATTTATTAGACTAATGAAGAAGCCATTTCAGGTTTTCATGTTGCATAGAAACAAAAATGAATATATTTATTAACTTGTACACATATACATAATAGTATATGTTGTGTTACTACTGAAAAAGCAGCAGTGTGCAATGGGAGATAGAACGATACTATGTTTTCATTTTGTTTGGATAAAATAGCAAAGAGAAAAAATACAAAACTCCTCTCCCACCAGAATTCACATGCCTATCATATAGTGGATGTGCAGCCTGAAACATCAACATCAAATTTCAATCACAATAATTTTATGTGCATTTTCAGGATAAAGGAGCTAAATGTTTTTTTTAACTTCCATGTTCAATTTCTAAACAATTTATTGCTCTTAGAAATCATTTAGTGCAATTCATCCCTTTGGAATATCTCCGGAAGATGATTCCGATGTAAAATAGAATGTCGAATAATGAGGCTACAGATAAATTATTCTTATTTTTATTTTTGGCAGTAGCTACTTAGTACAATTACTGAATTAAATGGGCTTGTTGTGGTTTTGTGGCATTGACAATTTCACTGGTATTATCTTGTGCCCTGACGTTTGCATGTCACTCGCACCCTTTGAACTCAACAACACATTTAGCATAAGCAAAGTACAGGGCACTCCACGCCTCTTCGCAGGCTCCATCTCTTCTCCTATAGGCTCCCATTATAGATGGCGCAGGGGTAGGCTACCCTAGAAGCTCTTATTTGACCCCCCCCCCCCATTCAACCTGTTTGTCAACCCTGATAGGTTCTTCTTCTTTTTTTGGTTTT
>CAAKHD010033445.1:66664-92446 GCA_901007705.1 Fistularia tabacaria | reverse complement strand
GGCCTCCACCCCCCTTCCCAGGGTCCCACTCTTCCCCCATATGCTTCCCTTTTAGATGGCCCAAGGGGAGGCTTCCCTAGAAGCTCTTATTTGACCCCCCCCCCCCCATTCAACCCGTGAGGTAAACCAGGTAATTCCTTGGACTTTTCCTTGGACTTTGGTTGGCCTCCTTGCAGCAGTAAAATGCGCCTCCCACGCAGTCCACATTTGATAAGCGCATATCTGAAGTTAATGTGCTCGAGAGGGTGATGTTACACAATAATGGCGGAGCCACGGCGCTACTATATGGTGCTTATCACGTGAAGTGAATGATACCGATAAAGAAAAGTAGGATCTTTGGAGACAGTAACACCTGACAATCACAGAGGCATGCTCGGTCTTTATCAGATATCAGGTTGTGATGAGTCATGTGTGGGTGGAAGTGGGCCAGTCTGAGAATGAAGGGATTTCAGGTGGAACCGCACGCCCGTCTGTGTGTGTTTGTTCGCTGCAGATGACAGATTACTTTCAAAAGCCCCCCCCCCCCAAAAATCAAAACATCAATTTGGGACTTACAATGCTGTTTGATGAGATGAGTGAAAAATTTGAAAATAAATATAATTGCAATTGCAGTGAGTGTATAGTTTCCGCATTCACGTTCTGTTTGCTCATAATGACAACGGCATTTAATAAATGACAGGCGCTACTGTGAGAAAACATTCAAGTCATCGTGGAAGTGACTGGGACGGAAATATGTCGCTTGTGTGGGAGAGAATGTGTCTGACGGATGTGTGAATTCATCCCATTTTGAGTCGTCCTGTAGGACACGTTTTGTTTTTTTTGTTTTTTTTAAGATGCGCAGATCACGTCGCCAGTGTTTCAATTAAATGTTTAAGCTTGGCCTTGTATTGAATGATGATGCTCTCAAAACAGGGAGAACATGGGACTTTAGTTTGCCTGTGTTTGCCTGTCCACGTTAATGGAATTCACATTTGTTCTATACATCAGGAAAAAATAAAACCTGCCAGAAAACGCTGCAATCCGGTGGGGATGAAATGAAAAGTAAAGACATAATTTATATATCAATACCTCCAGCTGCTGAGTCGAGAGCGTTATGACCTTGTTACATAATTTAGGGTTTGTTTTGCTGCTCTGACGCAACTGCAAATATTGCCCCACAAACCCAGGAGGTTACTTTATAGACATGTAATTTACTTTTATAAGCCTAGCTTTAGTAGTTGAGAGTCAGAGATGAAGAAATGAGAATAACTGCCAGTGTTTGCTTGGATGAAGACGGGGGCAGAAGCGATCGGGGTGGGGTTGGGGGTTACACGGGCTTTCCACTGACTCTGAAAATTAATCTTTTCTGAAATTGAATGTAAAGTATTTCCTTACAGGGAAAAGCACATGTTGCTGTAAGCAAACTCATTTACTGACAAAAATCTCTATGGATATGAAAACGAACAAAAACGATGTGGTCAAAGTAGGTGTAAGAAGGTATATCCTAAAATACATCTCATCATTATCATTTTATCCTGTGTGAACTGTTGCATTTGAAATGAAGACAGACTAGAGGCTCCGCAATGACATGATGACAAAACAACCGTTTTGCGATAGTTAATCACATGGACAGATTGATATTTACAAGGATCAATGCACCATTTCTCTGTCTTCATTGAATTTACTTGTTAACGTAATTCTATGATCATATTTAAACCATTAGTAATCAGTATTTTGGGTGACTGACATGAATGCTTGTGTTTGATTTGTTATGAAATTGATTAAGTTACTTTTACGTGCATGTGCATGTATGTGTGCGTTTTATAAATTTGTGGGAACAAAAAGTCGGATCTCATTTGCGGCCTCTTGCTCACTGCCAGTTGGGGTCTCCTCCAAATCCGCGATGCATTTTCTCCAATGAATAGATAAATAAAAAGGCAATATCTTGCAATTTAACAACATGAGCTAATAGCTTGAGGAATGTGTAAGTCAGAAAATAGGTGATCGACTGATGCTACAAGTATCGCTTCATCTTCCGAAACCACCCAAAAAAGAAGGGCCCCCGAGGTTCCGGGGACTTTGGGGGACCATCATAAACAATCAAATGTCCTCTCAAGAATGAATTGGAGAAAAAAAATCCAATTTACATGTAAATAATAAGAGGGATGACATTTTCTGTAAATTAAATTATAAATATAAAGTAATTAAATGTTAACATGGAAATTAAATGACATATAAGAAATATACAATTTTATACATGTATAAAAAGATGTATATTTATGTAATCGCTTTGCTTTATTTGTATTGATGTACTTCAGTGTTCATTGATTTCCAATTGCTTTGATCTGATAAATAAACTCCAGAGCAGAATGTCTGTTATTACTCAATTTAAACCAAACTAAGTTTTCAACGCGTGTCCTTGAGGTTTCGAGTGTCCGCACTCTCATCATTCTCCTTAGGTACGTGTATTACATGCAGAATTAAGTCAAGCCGGGAGAAATTTTCCCGCTGCGGCAGCCGCCTGGTGTCTAAAAAACCCGTCATGCCGCGCCGCGAAGGTCAACCATCTACGTGAAGTAATAACCTAAACACATTTCTGAGTGAAGGGGTACATTCAAAAATACCACCCACCCACTCGAGCCTCGAACACACTCTTAACACTGACTGGGAGACAGACAGGTAGTTTTGCAGAAGGGCGTGAGTTTGATTCCTCTGCCAGCTCCGTGTCAGCTCTCTGGCAGTGGCTCTGTGTCCCCTAGTGGGTGGATATATTTTGCGTTGTCTGGTGATCAAGTGCCCCGTCATGCCAGAGGAATGAGGGAGGAAACTTGGAGACGGCCTAAATGTTTGCAAGCATTAATAGGTTAACTCGCATTCGGCACACGTAGAACGAAATAGCCGGCTTTACTAGTGCTCACGAGTGTGTGTGTGGAGGGAAGAGCCATGGGCGTGTGTGTGCATTGCTCGAACACGGCGAGGTCATTCTTCAGCGTCGCCCTCAAGCTGAGCTTCCTGTTGTAGTAATTGTACTTTTTATAGCTAGACTGAGGCGCCCCTGCAGACAAATAGAAATGGCCTTCACAAAAAAAACAAAACAAAACAACCAAAAAAAATCACCTTGTGGTCTGTGAATAGGAATGTCTGAAACGAATGAGGAAAGTGAAAGGAGATTGACAAAGTGTTTTGAGGAGCGAAGAATGCCGCGAAACCTTGAAGGAAGGAAAAAGCAAGGTGGGAGCACTCGCCGCTGTTCCTTCACAACCTTTGCTTTATTTTGTTCCTCTTCGTTCGTGTCCTGTGTAAAAGGAGCCGCGTATTGTTACCAAACAGAATAGTAACAAGATTAGACCCGGCTTGGCTTTGTGTCTGTGATAACTCCACCTCTGTGGCATTCATAACCCGAGCCCAGGTCAGCGCTGAGAGGGGAAAAAAAAAAAAAAAAAAAGGATAAAATAAAGCAACTGCAGCTCTCTTATCCGACGTTCCCCTCCCTTTTGCTTTCCTTCCTGCGAAATCAGATCTGAGCCGTGGCCTGTCTCTCCACCCGGCCCCCCGAGAGGGAGAGGGGAGAGCTGTCTGTCCTCAGTGCTTCCTCTCAGGCCTCGCCAGCAGGGGCGGCGCGGAGGCTGTTGTGTAACTACAGGTTGAAGGAATGATGATATAAGGTCACGGTCCTGCGGCCGACGCAATGCCGTCCGACTCCTCTCGGGGGTCCCGCCCGTACCTCCCTTCCTGAGTGCATCCTGCGATACAGCGAAAGTGTGTCCCCGTCTCAGGAGAAGGTGACTCTTTTGCTAGAGTTTGTCGGATCCCTTTGCCGTCTGAGGCAAAAACCCTGTCCCCATGCCTTTAAGCTCTGAGCATTTTCAGATTTCAACCGTGACGATCAGAAGAGCGCTATCCGTGTACATTTCCTTGAAAGATCAATCAGGCAACAAAAGTAGAACCTCTCAAGCTGTCTTCTTATAATCATTACAGCTGCACTGAATTATAATAAAACTGATAATTTTGCTTTTTTTCCCCACCTGAAACAGACCCGCATCACCTCAGTGTTCAGTAAGAGACCTTACAGATTTACACTGAATTGTCCCCCTAAAGTTGACTAGTTTGAAGGAACTGTCTTGTCTTTTCATAATTTGCTTCCCCCCCCCCCGACATTTTTACGAATAAACAAATTAATTTAATCACCAAAATAAATCGTTGGTTTTATTTCTTGGTTTTTAGAACATTCCCGTTTGTGAGATCCCAGTGAAAAGATGAAAACACCTGACAAATGTCCGACTGCAGATAGATGTAAACTGTCTGACAAAAGCTCAGACTATATTAAACAAATGTCCTCTGCCCCCCGTTCGTCCTCCGGATAATCAGAGATAGCACCCTGCTATTTCCTAGCAAATACTATAGGTTTATGCTGGCTTTTGATCATTTTTCAACAATAACTAGTTTAATACCATTTGAACTTCAGATTTGAAAGCAGTTTGACTGGTGACTACGTGAATTTCACATTCATTTTCTATTGGACAATGAATCTGTTGTTTTATTGAAGGCTCTAATTAAGACATTCTGAGATCAGATTTAAGGGAATCTCTAAATATATCTGTTTTTTGGAATATCTTATGCCTTGAACTTTTTCTGTTGTTTTTGTTTCGCAATGATTTACGAGCGTTAGGACCCCATTAAGCCATGAGGGTTTATATTTATTCATCCATCAAACGTCCCATTGAGTAATTGGTCGTGTGTGTGTGAAATGTCATTTTTAAAGACCAGTTCAGAAATCCGCTCTTTTGCCTTTAGACTCGACCGGACGTGGAAGCCGGGGTTAAGCCGAAAAAATGTCAGACAAAGAATCTATGCGTGAGTCCGTCTTATCTCGTTCTACCTGGACGTGGACTTTAATGGGCCTACTTGGACAAATACTACCTTACAACACCTTCCCACAACACGGCCCTTATTGTGAAACATTTCGGCATTTGGAGCGCAGCCTGCCATTACTGGAGATACAAAGCTGTCTCTTTGTGCTTATCGCAGCCATCAGTGGACTCACAACAGGAAATGGCTTTTTAATGACCGCACTCCCCCTGTACCAAAACGCTATGCTAACCAATTAGCTACCAATAATTATATGCTTGTGCGTATTTTAAAAAACGGGCCTCTCGGTCCGGGCACAGTTATCAGATGTGCTGAGACAGTGAGGGCGACAGACCCATAAAAAGGTGGCTTTGACAAGCTCCTCAGGTGTGTTCTGGCATTGCTGCTTTATCTGATGAGCAGTGAGATGAAGATGTTATTATGTGGTTCGCTTTAACATTTCCTGTGGCAGTGACTGAAACTTGTTGTGTTGCAGCCCGTCACAACATTGAGCAGAGACCAAGTGGCGCACAAAAGTAAAGATTAGGCCTCAATTCGCTCCTGTTCGTGACAAAACGTTCTCTGTTGCTCATACTTTTTTGGACGGTGCCCTTGGCCCTCGGGAAAAAGGGGCCCCTTTTTAAAAAATGAAGATAAATAAAAGCATGCTGCAGGCAAAAGAAGAAATTACAGCATTTAGATGGTCCAATCGTTTAATGTGTTTCTTGACAAGTAGAGACTTATTACAATAATTACGGTTGGGAGACTTGTTTTTTTTTTTTTTTTTTTTTAACACATGGATCCTGTAATAAACCATTCCAGAAAATGAAAAGCAAGAAACATTCACTTTTAACAGATGATATTTATAAAGAAAGAGCAGCGCGCTTATCTATATTTTACACGTGTCATGGCACCCGACTGAGAATGAGGCACAAATCAGTGCATTTATTTATAGCACATTTACCATCATTATCCTGTTTGCTAATGAAGATGCTGGCTCAGCAAACTCCCGGCTCTGTGCAGCTATTTTTCAGGGCAGCCGCTGCTACCGAACCGACGTGTGTATAGTTTAAGATAAAAGGCAGCTTCTATCTGTGAGCAGAGGGTGTGTTCACCATATCAGCAGACACATTATTTACCCTCTGGCCATCTGCCAGAGCCTCTCTCCCTCTCACGATGGCAACGGACATTGTTTCTGTGCCTCCGCATTCCCCTGCCATATATTGCGTCCACTTTGCCAAAATCGCGTCCACGTTAGAGGTTTGATTTTCAAGGTTTCTGAACCTCGGCTTTCACAGTGCGCCGGCATGCTGCGTATAGAACGCTGACAGGTTTGATACTTCATTAAGCCAAGTGTAATTGTATTGCTGGCTGTGACCACCGTGATATTATAATTTAGGTAACACCCTTATTATGGCTTAATGGGACTTTCAGAGTGACTTAATACTACAGAGACCCTCAACTCCACGTATGACCCCCTTGAAAATGAGCTCTGTTTTGACCTTAGGTTGTATCACTCTTTCTTCAACATCTGCTGCTCGCCATTTAACTGCCTTTTCCCCTGATTCTATTCAAGTCTCCACGTTTTGTCCGATAGATCTTCTACCCTATTTATTATAGCGCCACGATCTGATTCCTCGACTTGCTATTTCTGCGACTGGCATTTGGAAACCTTTCATTTACTTGCGGTGAAAAGAACGATTTCGACAACACTGCGAGTTGAACATTTCCATGGCGATAAATTATCAGCATTATTATGATCAAAGCTGCCAAAGAAAGCTGTTGTCTGTTTATGTATGTTACCAACATTTACACGGCCTGGCATGGAAAGCTTCAGAATAATGACGGAGAACAGGAATACCATAATAATGGCAGGAGTAATGGAATACTACTTTCAGGTCTGTCGCGGCTGCTTACGCACATATCAGCGTGAGTCACAGGGAGGGTAGGTTCCTCCCTCCCTCTGCAAGTTTGTGGTGACGTATTAAATGAGCGAGAAGAAAAAAACTGGTTTGACAGACAGTTACACAATCTGGAGTCTTTGTTATGGAACACAGGGAACGTTGTGGTCAACGTGTTGATGAGGGGTCTGCAAACATTTCGGAGCAAGAAATCTGGCACTGGCGGAAAGTTCAATTTAATTTTATTTATTTAGTAGTATCAGATCATTTATCCCTGGGAACTTTTCTGTAAGGGAATGTCTACACCGCATTCTATAAATTTACACAGACCCAACAGCTCTTCAAAGCATACACAGAAAAACTCAGTTTAATAGCAAAAACCACGAGGCAGAACCAGTCGACTCCCCAAGGTAGAGAAGAGAGGGACAGAAGTCACTGCATTTGCCTGATTGAATTTGTTGGAGTTTGTGCTATCATACCCTCAGCGAGATGCTCTTTCGGTCAACATTGTTTATATTGCAAACGGGGGTTTATGGGTTTGACAGTTTTTTAGTTTCCATTTCACTTACCACGATAACTGTTGGAACCTTAACCCAGCCACTAACCCATTGGATATATGGTATAATTTATAATTGCTGAAAAAATAATTGTTCATTAAGTTTTTCTGTCAAGTCTGGCCCATAACAACAACAGCCGGCAAATCAAAGATGTTTAAACTCTGGCCAAAATGTGCTACGTTCAAAGTTTCAACGTCACGTCAGCTTTGTTGTCAATTTCTCCGCATGCACTGGAAAAACAGAGGAATCGAGAAGACATTTCTCACAATCCCACGGTGGCATGAAATTGACAAAATAATAATAGAGTTCAAAGTAGCAGTAAAGTGCACTGTTACATTAAACAGTAAACATTAAACTATGAGGTATGATCATACAGTATAGATTTACATAGACATTGGTTTTTCAATTCCATAAAGAATGACATTGCATTTAAAGCCTACAACATCACGTTCTCATGTTCTAATTAAAATATCACATCCCAGCAAATGATTATTTGCCACTCAAATATGTAAGACTGAGCCTTAGAGACTTGGATAAGTCGGATTAGATTCTGTTCTTTCAAAGTAATGGCTGTCGAAAATTGGTGAGAGACAAGTTTTAATTCCAACATGTGTACAGTCATTCTAGGAAATGTCTTCTTCACGGTGAATTTTGATGTACAAACTAGCATCTGACATACTGTTTGAAAACAAAATGTATTTTTAAGATACTGTGATTGTAAAATTGACCGTCTTATGAGAACACTTAATTTCACGCATTGTTCTAATACGATCACAAGGCTACACATACAACCTCTCGCTCTCTCAGTCACACGTCCGGGCAACTTAAGAGTTTATCAATTAACTCACCTCATATTTTTGGATTGTGGGAGGAGACCAGCGAACCCTGGAGAGAACCCACGCAGACAAAGGGGAAACATGCAAACTCCACAGAGAACCAGGCCCCAGAAACCAGGAACTTTCTTGCTGCGAAGCGGAGACACTAACCACTACTCCACCATGCTGCCCTGAACACGTCAACTTGTAGGTAATAGGCCCGTTTGATCCTAAAAGTGAGAGGGAACAAGATATCCTCTTCACTTCTCTGTGCAGAGGGATGCTTGAAAGTCTGTTTCTCCTTAGCTTAACGCAATGAATAATATCCAATGGAACCTGTGGTGTACCTCCATGACAATTCATCAAAAAACAGTAAAACACTCCTATGTACATGTTGATTTATAACGGTCATGACTGCATGAATAATCCTCTAAAACTGGAAGAGCAACTGAGTTTTCCCAAAATAGTATTACATTCTTGTATTTTTCACTGCTCTGTGGCAGAGGAAGGAAACTGACCCCCCCGGTGAAACAATATATAGCTCCTATACTCATATGTCACTTTCAGACAAACAAGCAAATGTGAACTGATGAAACAAGGATACCAATAGCTCCTGGCGAGTGTGGGAACACTAACACAACTGTTTAGTCCAAATGACACCTCAGTCACAACACTGTACTGTTTTTCTCCTCACATCACCCAAAATGCTATGGAGCCAGCTCTTGCGCTTGTTTGTTCCTCCAACCCTTGAATTATTTGTCAAGAAACAAGGCCTAATACAAATAACAAACAAAAGGCAAATGAATAAGCCTTTCATTGATAGCACGGGTGCGCTATGCATAGCAAAATTAGTTATTCTTGCGGTAAGCAAATGTGGTGACACTGGTGCTGAAGAGTCCAATTCAAACACCAAGTTGTATTTTTCCCTCAGCGTACAGCATGGTGGGGTGTTTGTGCATGCATATGCATGCACAAACCTGGTGTTTGTATGCCCATTTCACCGGAGCACAGTATCCTGCATCATATTTTCCCTCCGTGGAGAAATGAGATGTTGCTCGCTCATGTCTGTCATTTATATTACAGGCATATATATAACAGGCATCGTGGGGTAGTGGAACAAGTCAACGCACACACCCAGACACACACACACACACACACACACACACACACACACACACACACACACACACACTCAGGTTTGCACAGTTGCTGCATTGTGACCTGCAAAATGTCCCAAAGAAGACTGCAGAATCTTTGTTAAAAAAAGCTCTCCGAGAAGTAAGCAAGCAGAAATAATAACTGCTATTTGATTCAAACACTTCTTGCAATACATTTTTTTAAGAGTCTGCTGATGCCGTTTATTACATAATATAGTGAGAGAATATTTGAATAGATTTCATCATAGTTGTCTAAATCATTTTGAATCTGCCGATCAAAGAGACACTTTCTTTTAGTTCTGATAGAAGTCATAGATTTCTCCAGTTCAACAGTAATCTTCAGATGATTGCAATTTACCCCTGGTCTGAATTGGCACGATCGCAAAGGGAAAAAAAAAACAAACAAAAAACAGCTTAACATTTACTTCTGGAGGCAACATCTGGCTGGCCATGGCGTCAGCCTGGGAGCAGAATTCAGCGCCCCAGCAATTTTCTACTCAGCAAGACAGGTGCACCATCGTGCAACCACAGCACACTTAATACATATATTTGTTCTTTAGCATGACAAAATTGCACATAAGTGCCAACACTGAAAATATTGACATACATGAATCTTTGGTACCGTGTGACACAAATTTGATGGTAAGGATTTTAACAGGGTATAAATTTTGGGGGCGTCTATAGCACACTATATGTCTAGCTTGGATTTTCAGATAAACCCAATGTTTTTTTTAGTGTTTCCACATCACACTTGTGTCTGCATAATGTCTAATGTTAATGTCTCAAATAAAGTTTGAACAAATATCATTCAATAGGAGTCCAACACTCAAGTGTAGGAAAAAGATGAAGGGAATATTTCTGGTTGCATGGGGATATAGAAGGATTTTTGAATTAGGTGACGGTTTAAGGCATGCCAAAGGCCCTATCATGCAATACTATCATGGTTATAAAGTTACGATCTAATATTATCAAGGTTTTATATATGTTGTCATATATTATAATAATCCCCCATTCAGCTGTTAGTTGTGTCCCTGGGGAACTATGACTTTATCAGCATCTGTTGATCTAATTGTATAGAAATCATGGGTTTATTTGTTTTGTATATCCTTTAATCGCGCAGCATTAAAAGATTTAGGATATATAAATAGTTCATATTCAATGTTAAATCTGCTGCCTATCATCTGGAATATACATTCTCAATTCTATATAAATTGAAAGTTCATCCAGACCAGGTCGCGTGATCTCATTCACCAACCAAGTAAACTTGAGAAGTGTTAAAAATGACGTCTGATGAATGATGTCCGAGTGTCATATCACAGTAGACGAACTGCTGTACTGTTATGAAACCCTGCAATGTCTTACCAGCGAATGAACAGACCTCAAGTCATGTTTGCCGACTGCGCTGAATTCTTAAATGCCAAAAAGTAACCAGAAATTAAAAAATACATTTAATTGGTATCTTTACTTTCCTTGTCTTTTGAATTGCACACTTGTCATTTTTAACATTTATTTGCATCTCGCTGCATGAAAAAAAAACTTGCTTGGTTTTAATATGCTAAATATTTGTCATTCTGCTGCAGTGGAAAACCCCCTGGGTAAAACCTCTTAAAAGTTTGATATCATGTAATAACTGTTCTCTGGCAGTAGCAGGGAATATGAGACCACTGCTGTGACAGGGATCAAGTGTTAATCTTATAAGGCATATCGGTTCTGGTGGTCTGGTGATTGTTTTCTAATGTTTCCAAAATAATAGTGAATAATATAATTTATCGTATTTCCTCTCATGGTCCTCTTTCCACATCCAGACGCCGAAGATCAATTACATCCCATGGGCAAGAAACATAGTATCCTGCATGAAAAAACAGACTACGTATTTCCACTGATGGCCACGTTTTAATGATTACCATTCTTTTGTCATGTTTTAATTTGTGGGCACGTATGTGATATGATTTCTTTGTCGAAGCAATCCTAATTGAATTCATAAGTACCTCTCAAGTTTGTCAGTTAGATCATTTGATTGCAGTACCATAACACGAACTTGAGTTTTGAATGTCATCAACAGTTGATAAAAATGACTTTCATACTTCAAGCAGAACTATTGATCACAGTTGGTATGAAATCATACGTCTCTGATGTCTTTTCAAAAATGTCCACAACTGCAATGGGTTTTAATGGTGTGGCAAAATTCCCGTTTTTAAAAAATCCATGTTAACCTACCAATTTAGTTCATTTCTAACAGGCAGTTTTCTTTGCAGACTCACCAAATCCATGTGTTTAACGGGCTCTTTCTCTTCCTTCCTCCATCTCTCTCTCTCTCTCTCTCTCTCTCTCTCACGTCTACAAATGTACATGTGTGTCATAACGCTTTGTTTTGAAGCCCGACTTCTGGAGCCAAGAGACTGAGTCTGACATTGTAGAAACTGACAGCATTAAATGCAAAAAGTCATAACACCCTCATATATTAACTTACCAATAAGGTTATCATAATATTAAAGTTTCAGGACCCAATTATTGTTGTCTGAAGAAAATAAAATGAAACTAAATTGATATAGTCAATAACAATATTGATCCGCATTGACATATAACAACAATAATAACAGTAGTAGTGATTTGGTGTGGCTATGTCACTTAGGTTTTTTTAACATGAAATTCATGTCTTTTCATTTAATGAAGCAGAGGATGCTTTTTTTCTTCCACGATTCTTCTTCCAGCAGATAAGTTTTAGTTTCCTCCTCTGCTTACATGATTGATGCTGGATCAACTTCTTGCCACAGAGCCATTGTTTTTCACTTGATTAATTACTGTTAGACTGTGCAGTGCTGAACACTGCTGAACAAATGATTTGTCCCCATTCCGATGAATAGGATTGCTGACATTCCCCCCCTCCCAGATCTTTAACCTGTGCAATTGCATCAGAAGACATACCTACAAAAGTGGCACTGATTAAGGATAGACAGGTTGCTTTTTCGAAAAATTGTCACTCGGTGAGCCTGTAAGCAAAATGAGCATGGCCATTTTTCAAGAAATTGAATGCCAGGTCCATATTCGAGGACCAGGAAGTCCATGTTTACCATGTAGCTTGGGTAGCATTCTATTCTATCACGAAAGGCCAGATTGATCACCTTTGTGTTGACTTTTCCAGAGCTGTTATGAGGGCGTCTCACCTCATACACTCTGATTTCACCTGAATATTCCTATGTTGGTCGGAAAGACGCTTGCTATCAAATATTAATGACGTGTGTAACAAAAATAAAAAGATGACGTTGCATTACATGACACATGCTATTGTTCTCACAGCCCTGCGCAGTCAGTGCAGTCAAGATGCCTTGCATTCATGTAATTTGTGAAGTCAGTAAAGTAAAAGTCACGCATATCGGCCCTCTTGTGACACGCCTACATTACCACGCTATGTCGCCTCAAGGTGGCTCAAACCCGTGTTCGGTGTGAATATGGCCAAACTGTTTGAAAGGACTCGTTCGGTATGAAACCCATGACGGTAAACATTCATAGATAACCCCCCCCCCCCCCTTTTTCGAGACAGCTTCAAGTGTTTTAATGATAAATGGCACAGTGTCAAGTTCTAACAATCACAACACATTTGACGAAACAGGTCAGTTGTATGACATTTTTTTCCACGGCGAAGTATCTAATTGAGCCGAGACAGAGGGAGACAGTGAGTGAGACCGAGTGGAGAAAGAGCAGAGCTGTTCATGAGCTGGTGGCCCATCTGGTTTGAGTTTCTGAAACCCCCCTCCTCAATTAAACTCAGCATGATGTCAATAAAATGTCAGACTGGAGAAGCTATCATTTAAATTGGGCCTGTCAAGTATCGCTCTCTCCTCGGCATTCCAGCAGGGACCATCAGTCTGAATGATTTGTAGTTTGATTAAGGTAACCGCAACGTGCCATTTCTGATTTGATTTGGTAGGTTGCCTTGAAAATGTTGCCCTACAAGTCGCTTGCCTATTACTGGAGATAAAACCACAGAGAGAAAAATGCACAGGGAAGGAAAATTATGCTATTGAGTGAGAAAAGACAAAGAGTTCTCTTTTCAGATCTATGTTGGAATATTTAACTTTATACTAAGGAATAGTCATGGCATTTATGTCTCTGCCCATCTCTCCTTTCCTACAGACCATCGATCATCCTGTAGAGACTTAACGTGGCGGTACTCAGGGCTATTGCCCCAATCTAAGATACATTTGCAAAAACATCCAGGGCCTGAAAAATGGCAATCCCTCGAAAAGGTTACACATTCCCAACTGCTCCCAATGGAAAAACAGGAGAGTCCACGCCTTCTCCGGAACGCAGGGGCCTAGTACCCCGCAATCTGACAACAATTACTGCATAGATTTAGGCTTATTATAATGCCAAACACTTTATCAGCAGACGTCCTCTCCACAGTGTTCACTCAGTCTGGAGATCATCAGCGGATGATGATGGTGTTGTAGCTGTAAAAGCTCCGTTAAGTATTAATATGTCAACAAAATTTGCTCAGGAGTTCAGAATAATTGGATTAGAAATGCCTGAAAATTCAACGATATACAGTGCATTACACTTATCTGGATGCACTGCGTTTGGCTAAGTAGGAATTTCATTGTACAGGGAAACAAGTTTCCAGAATGTGCATATGACATAATAACACTTTGAATCTTGAAAATTGAATCTTGCATTCTCAAAGCCAGTCACACACACAGGCTGCAAATCTATAGCACCAAACTATTGCTGGATACCAATGTGCCTCACGAACATATAGATTTAATCAAGTGCCGTGAGAATGTGACAGACGGTGTTGGACAAGCTCTTAGCTGCCTCCAAATCAATGCCAGCAAGCTCTTAGAGGCTGCAGAACTCTGGTCATCAGCATAATTGCTGCTAGGGAAAGACTTCTGCATCTGAGATATGAAGACTTTAATGCTTCTTTAGGAGCCCCTCTGATGTTGTAACAAAGTGGGTTTTAAGAGGCGCTCGGCATACATTTTACAGGCTCGACTTAAAATTGTTCTTTTCAATTAGTTTGTTCTCGGCTCGTTGAATTAACACTGTGGACCAATATAGTAATAAACCATATGAGTATAGCATCACATCTGTTAGAACTGCAGCTGAGTTTGAATTAACGAATGAATTATAGGTAAATAAACCCTACATTATTCAGTTTTAAAGGGATCCCTGGTTACCATGATGTTATTGTCCGATTTGAACAATATTTGTACCAGCAACATAAAAACGATAATAAAATCGATCAACGTGTCTTAGTTTATATAAAATTGTAAGAAAACTTTTCACTTGTAGGCCGCCATTGTTGTTTACGTTGCAATGCTGTCTGGGTCGTGATGTCACAAGGTTGACCTGGGCTTTGTCCCATTCATTTTCCAGTACGTTGCAAAAACATGTCATCTGTGTAACCCTTCTCTTTAGAATCCCAGACAGGTGAGCGAGGAGGAAAACTTCTGAAGACAGAAGTCAAAATGCGATTCAAGCTGAACAAAGACGAACGAAGAAGCAAGAGTCGACAAAAGTCACAGGTGTGCGTGTGGCAACTGCATCGCAATGCTAACAACGAGGGAGGATTTTTTGTGAGGAACTAAACTTTTCGTCATCGGCTGTTCACTGTATACTTAGGGACCGCTATGCTGACTGACCAGGTAACCCGTTGCCAGCTTCCTCCATTATCTTGCCGGTGCCCGGACTTTCCTCAACAGGTGCTACTTTTGCAGTCTCGGGTTGTTGATGTCCTCGCAGGAAAACATCCAGCGCATCCCGAGGATCTTTTGTGTGCTTGTGAAAGAAAACTGTAGGCACGGCGTTTGGCTTTACTGTCCGTTTAAACCGAGCTGCACCGGGAGCTCTTTCAGCAGCTTAGCTCGGCTAAATGTGTCAAAGGCACCCGGAGAGATGCTGCGTGAACACAGCTGAGGATCCTCAGGAAAATCGTGTACGTCCACAAGCAATTTCACACTCCTTTCTTCTCTTGTCCCTTGGAAGGCTGTGTAGACTAGCACCATTCCCTTTGTTTCAATTGGACTGTACCTAAAAGCAGTACAATGTGGCATTATTACTGTATATACTGCACTGTACATTCGCAGAAAGCCAAAATGAACAGAAATGCAGCCTGTATACGTCATCAACCCAGCATGCATTGCGCTAGTCAAACAATGACTACATGCTGAGGTTAAAATATTTGCTTTCAATTGCAATTTTTAAACAAATAAAAATTATTTGTGCTTTTTTCAACAACACATTCTAGTTTTAGATAAACATGAAAGAATATTGATGCCAATTAGTCCTCCCAAGCGAGGTTTCTTTTAAGGATTCTTGTTGATTGTGTAAAATTAAAAATGACTAGATGTTAAACCCTCTCAATACTTAAATAAAAATTAGATAAAAGAAAGGATATTTAACAAACCCAAATTCCTTGTTTTGACAGTGAAGTGAATAACATGTCACATAACACCAAAGAACAGAGAGAAACAAAATAACCGAGATGAATTACTCTGAATTTTTTGGGAAGAAAGATCTTAAAAAATGGCAGTGAATTTGTTTCACGTAGATTTTTTTCCGTAAACTATTCAACAGTCAGCACACAAGATGACGTGTCCTCTCAGGCTGTTTTACTTGTTGAAAGTCGTATAATTTTTAGAGCAATTAGGCGCTGCAGAATGCTACTGGCAATCAACCTTAAATAACCTATTTGTGAAGCTGTGTTGCAACAGTGATAGAGGGATTTAAGATCTCTTCACTTTTTGCATTACCTTGTTTACAACCTGCACAACGACAGAATATTCTTCATTGTATATTCAATGCAACTGCGCTGTCTGTACAAATAGATCATACCCCATGACAGCCGTACTTATTGTATGGGTAGATTTTACATTTCAGAAAAAAACCTACACCGATTGCAGCAAGCACTGACATATATCTATACACACACACACACACTCACACATATATGCATGTATCAACCAACCTTCAACTCCCCTTTCTATTGGATCTCTATCAAACCATGAAGTCCTACAAAAAATGAAATTTAAAAAAATAAATATTGGGAGCGTCAACATAGAGACGTGACATCGAATAACACAAAATAAACTCAAGATCAGACTTTTAACAACGCTGGCGTCACACAAAATGCATCACCAACCGCTTTCCCCACAGTCTCTAAGATTCGTTTGAATTAATTGAGTTTAGAAGGTTTTCTTGTGGATATTCAATATGGAAATTTGTCAGATTGTGTTACATTCATATCATCATATGATTAGCAACATTCATTAGCCATTCATTTGTGAACTAAAAGCGGCATCTTTTTTTTTCCTTTCCCTTTAGGCTTTTCCCTTCAGGGGTCGCCACAGCAAATTAACCTCCTCAAACTAACCCTCTTCTCTGTAGCAACATTCATTATCCAGTCATTTGTGAACTAAACAAGCAGCATGCTCATCCATTAAAGTGACACTCATCCGCTCCGGATGTGAAACGATAAAAAAAACCAACAAAAAAAAACCAGTGGGTTTATGAAATGAGGCTGGCACTAATTCTGCTGGTGAGTCTAGTCCAGATTGAGACATGAACCAGCCCAAGTTGTCTGTATGTCAACAAGGTGAGCTCATGGGAAGTCCCAGATTCTCCCATGCTAGAAAGACCAGAAACACAGAGAAACACATTCTCTCCAACTCTGGCAGTCTGCTCCCAGGCCTTTTCTTTTTAGAGGCTTCTAATCCTGGCGGGTCCCTGGCCTGACGTCACAGGGCCCTCCCCCTCATCCCTCTGTCTGCCGATGTGCTGCACCCGCATTCTCATTTCCTCCGCAGCTCACGAACACCAGTCTCAGCACTGGCCCGCTTGGCTTCTGACGTCTAAACATCTGATTAAAACAGACTGCCTCATCTGACACCCTGGCTGGCGGAGGGAGAGGCAGTGCTGAGTGAAGATGTGGGCTGGTGGGTGCGTGAGCCTGCCAACAAAACTCCCTCTCCTCTCTCTTATACACTATCCCCCACTTTCCCTCTTGCAAGTCCTGCTGCCTGAGATAGATCATGTGACCAGGAAGTGTGGCTCCCTTCCATTTCCCCTCCCGGCAGAAAGGAAATATTGTAACAGAGGGGGCTGGAGCTGTGCTCTGTTACGTCGCCGGTTAAAAATAACTGGCATATTTAAGGCTGCTGAGGAATCCCAGGGCAGTCAGAGGCTGGACAGCCTGCCGCCCAGCAGGAGCTCTCTTTTCTCCTTCTCTGGCTGTTTAGTGCTAATGTATCCCTCTTCCTGCTGCCTTCCCTGAACCCATTCCACTTTACACAAGCCCTACAACCATACTATGACCACCGTTCCATACTTCGCATATATGCTTGCTATTTTTCAAGCGAAGCCCACCATAAACCTATGTGTAGAAAGCAATGTGTTCCATCCTGGCTTGGCTGCAGTTCCATCTGGCTTTGGATTGTCCAAGCAAAGAGTCCCACCTGAATCAGACCTCATTCATTTGCATACCATCTCAAAACAGAGGGGTCAAACAGCATCTGTTAACTCAACAAACAGATGACTATTGTGAAATAAAAATCTATCTCCATTATTGTCTTGGCTTTGCAAAGTATTTGGACGGACTATAGCAACAACTCCCAGATCAACACTCCTCTTCTATTAAGTAATATTATTTTAAGTTTGTATCATTTATATTGTGAGTCTTCATGTTTTGGTATTTTTTGCCGGATTATAATTGCTGACCATACACTTGTGTGCATTGACAGGCACGTGTAGATGAAAGATATATCAGTTCAGTCACCAGAAATCCTCGTCATTCGTTCACTTCAAAATCCATGAATCAAATCTGTGGTCATTATGATAATTCATTTGGATCAGTCATCACAGATAATCTGGTCAGCTGTCGACCCGCCAAAACCCTGAGCTGGTCCAGATGTCACTGTGGCCTGGGACATGATTGATTGATGAATTGAGAAAGTTATCAGGAAGTTACATAAATCATCTTATAAGGAAATTCCTTTAAAATAAAATCAAAGTCCTTTCTCTGTGAGGGACTTTCAGAAAAGGGAACGTTTTCTAATGCAGTCTAATGAATGTCAGAAAATAGTTATGAAGTTAAACTTATTCTAGACACAATGGAAGGGTAACATACTGGTCATGTACATGCGATTGAGCAAATAGTTATTTCTCTCAGTTTAAAGTGTTATCAGCTTTCTTATAAATAACCATGGAGTGGATGCTTTGCTGCATGCACTGCTAACACATAAAAGACATATACGTCACCAGGTTTGTTGTTTGTACTCGCATTATGAACGCCAACAAACAGAAACAAAGGTGCATACGAACTGTATGAGGTGAAGCAGATGGAAGTGCAGCTGCAATCATAAAGGAAAACTGAGAAGAGAGAGGGAAGAATAAAACCACTTCAAGTAAGAAGCTTTCAGAGGCGGGTGTATATCTGAAGGTATGATTCCCACACACTCGTCATCACTTGGGGGTTTTGTGTGTGCAGAGTGACAACACCATTTATGCCAGTGTTCACCACTGATGTGTGTATAAATACCAACTTTCTGCATTGCTACACAAGACTGAAACCCTCGGTACAGCCAAAAAAAACATCTGAGCTCACTTTTAAAAACAGATTTTGATGTAAATTCTGCAGGTAGATGTCATGACATTGGCGCCTCAGCTGATAAGCGAAGAAAAATCACAATGAGGACACTTGGAGGAGTTAATAAGAGGAAAATATGTCACCTCCAAAGTATCAAATCAGCAGGTGTTCATGTGTTATAAAAACATTACCTCAGTGTCTCCACACCTTTGCTTTTCCATGGATGACTTTTCAGGGATTGTGTTTGTGGGTCTGGTTTTGATCTCTTTCATATTCCTAACATTAACTTCAGTTAAAATTGTTAGCCTTAAATTAACACATTTCGCCCAAATCCTCATTGTGACTTACCAAACACATTTATAATATATAACATGATATTCATCTTCCCAAACCATATATCCAGTCTAAGCTGTTAGCCTTACATTAACATATTTCACACAAGTGCTCATTGGGACTTACTAAATTGTCAAGACCTTATTGTGTCAGGACAAAAAAGCACATGGTGGTGTTGTTTTCAACGTGTTTCTCTCCTTTCTTTACTTTGTCATGATTGTAATGCAAAGCACCCCCGTTCTCGAAGTCAATTCTTTATTTTCAGGATCATTTTCGAAACCATTATCCCCTTCCATAAAGAGTAGATCTGTAATGACCTGGGTCCTATTGTGTTCCAACCTACAGTAGGAAGCAGGTTTTCAGAAACAAGAAATGCAACATTGCAGGTGTGAATCCATCACTGTACACATACTCCTGAAATTAGGAAAGTTACAAGCTATGCGCAAGAGTCTTTGCAATCAAACAATTTTCGATGGTATTCCACTTAGTTCTTCTGCCATCGCTTTTTCAGAAAAATGCTTAAGAATTCATGGGATGAATGAAAAAACAAAAGAGGAAAAGAGAGACGCAGTGGAAGTGTCATGCTGAGGTGACGACATGTTTGTTGACATGCCTAACGGACAAGATCCTGATGCAACAGGATCAGCAGCAATGGCTTTGTTTGCTCTCGCACTGCACTCTTCAGTCGATGTGTCTGACTAATTATTTTGGATAGAGATGTTGTATTAGCTCACCGGCTCTAAGCAAACTGCCTGAACTCACTTCAAACTCAACGCAATACTGCTTTCAGTCTTCAAATAATCCCAGGTAAAAAAAAACCTTCATCGATCTATGCGCCACTTTCATAACTTTGCCGCAGCATCTACTATGTGGGTTGTTTCCTAGTTGTGGACAAGAATGCAATTTGCAAGAAAGAAAAAAAAAGGACTTGTTTGAGAATAGAACACCTGAAAACGAGGTATGTAAATGCTACCATTACTACGTGTTGTTTGACAGTCATGGTAAACCACATAAAATTTTAGTAAGTGAGAAAACAAACAAATTATACCTCGCTTTGGGTGTGTTATAGCCATTCAACTGTAAATTCAAGGGCCATACTGAATGTAATTAATTGCATGTGTCTACAGTTTCGATTAGAGCACTCCATGTCACTTCAGAAGTGTTCTAACAAGTGCTCTTTTCACATGTTTTTGACCCTTAACTGCCAGTGTCTTGACAGCTCTCAGTGATCCTTTAACATGGTTGACTTAGAAATGTGTTATTTGTTTGACTTTGATTTTCAGCAACCCACCAAATGATGAAAAAGTAAAGCGAGTAAAAAATTTCCTAACATTAAATGTGCTATTTTTTTTTTTGCCTGTGAACCTCAATCTGTGGATATGACTTACACTAAACACGTGGAAATATAATACGTGCCTTCCCACACGTGTTTAAACTAATTCACAAAAACAATATGAATAACAATAATGGCAAAACCACTAAAACGGTTGTTAAGATTAACCAAAACAATTCAAATAACAATAATGCAATGAAATATAACATTTGTAAAAAATTAGCAAAAGAATAATTAAATTAACAATAACTGCAATTGAAGTCTAACATTTGTAAAGACTTCTAAAATTAAGAAAAAAAAAACAGTTTTGCTTGGTTACCCTGTTTCAGTACTTCCATCCAGATTTGTGACGTCACAAAACCGGTTTACTGGACCGTCATCCAAAAAACGAGGTGTCGATGTACACAGAGAGAAATGACTATCTTAACAAATAATGGGATTAAAAATTACACCGGCAGTCAACAGTGGACGCTTCAGCACTCATCCGACACTTGAAGAATCGTCTTGTGGCGCTCGAAGAAGGCGACAAAGCAGTTTTTTCGGCGTGTTGTGCGCGGCTAACCTGAAGGCAGCCAGGGGGCCGCCATGACAGCAGGTGACCCATCTCCGCTCATTCCGCGGCCGCGGAACGAGGCGCCGTTGCTATGATCCCAAACAAACCCCTCGCGCGCACCACCCCCACGTGCTCAAATGTTTTCTCCAATGCCTGGCAACGAGGGGCGTGGCCAGCGCGAGCGTTTAAATATACCTCTCACGCGCGATCCCTCAGTTCAGCCTGCCGGTCCCTGCATGGCAACAGGCGCGAGGGATTCCCCCGCAACGTCGCCCCGCTTCCATTTTTTAACAGCTGCTTTTGAATAAGAAAAGAAAAGAAAAACAAACTTCAAGGCGTCACCGATACTGCCGCCTCGGAGCATGGCGGAGAAGAAACTTTAAAAAAAAAAAAAAAAAACAGGTGTGGGGGGGCGGTATTTAACTGAAAACCGCATCGACAGAGCAGCCGAAGGACAGGGGGGACTCCACGCCGTCATTGATGAGGTGTGGACCGGGACGAACTTCCCTCCGCTCAGCGGTAGACGCTGTGGACTACAGCCGGATCTCTCCGCTGGGATTTACCATCTTCTGTTTGATTGCAGGCAGCCTCCAAATGACGTCGAGATGGCTCTAGGCGGAACCCTGCTGCCGTCCATATCCACGTTCGCCAGCCCCACTGTCAAGAGTAAATCCATTGGAAGTGCCAATCCAGTGAGTCGCCCGTGGCTGCATGCAAATACGCAGGAGAACAACCAGCGTGTTCAGGTTATTTACAGAAGAGCTGCTTGACTCAAGTAAAATGGTGGAATCAGGTTTTGACAGCACAAACCTCAGTTTCTTTTTTAACTTATATCACCAATAGGATGCTGATGCGATTCAGCCACGAATACTTCTTAATGAAAGCAGCTCATTTGTAGGTGGCACAGTATGAGACTATTGTTTTGTTTACTGCACATAGTAACGTGGTTCTAATATATACACAGCTTGTAACAGTGGTCATTTGTGGTCATGAATGTCTGTGTTACCTCCCTCTAGAGATGGAAAGAGGAGTTGTCCCATCTTAAGAGACTCAGCGTGCCGACCGGAAGCAGCTGTTCGGACCCGGACCATCCCACCGCCACCAGCACACCGAGCCCCAGCATGTCCAAAAAAGACCCTGAGCCCGACCTGGACTTAGACTACGACTTCATCCTGTCGAACTCTTTGCTGCAACAGCAGCAGCAGCAGCAGCAGGAGGAGGCCATGGCATGCAGCTCCGGCCAGGGCCTATCGCCGTCCCAGGGCTCTTTCTCCTCGTCGTACCCTCTCCCCTCCCCTCAGGGCACCGGCAGCGAGTTGCTCTATACCATCCCAGACATCAGTGACGTTTCGCCCTCCGGAGGCTTCGTGGCAGAGCTCATGAGACCCGAGTTGGACCCCGCGTACCTCCACCCCACCAGCCTCCACGGCAAGTTCGTGGTTAAGACGACAATGGACCTTGGAGAATACAGCCAAGGCGTGAATGTAAACAAGGCCTGCATCAACGCTGTGTCAGACCCCGCTCCCTCACGTGCCTCGCCGCCCTTTACGTGCCACAGGATAAAGCAGGAGAACCCCAGCAACTGCACCATCTCGCAGTCAATAGACCTAAACCTGTCTTCCCAGGGCCGGGGCGGCCAGCAGCGCCCAAGCCACCTGGATCTGCACGGCTTTCTGGGCGGGGGCCGGGCGATGACGGGCAGCAGGCTCTCCTCGTCCTCCTCCCTCTCCCCCGACCATCCTCTGAGCCGGGAGCACCAGGTGCTAGGACATCCTCACGCTCAGATTCCTCTACCTCCCCTCGGATACCACCACGGCTCCCCGCAGGGCTTTGGCTCCTACCCTCCTCCGTCTTCCATGCAGTACCAAGGTTAGACCACATTTCTTCTCACGTTGTTGTGTTGAATCCTGAGCAGAAGAGGACTGTCATTTAAATGTCCATTAATCAAAATCATGTATGCAGACTAACAAAGAGCCGATTGTCAACAGTAATATAAAACCATAGTCTTTTTAAATATATCCCATAAACCATGTGGGTTTTAATTATACCACAAACCAGTGGCTGAAATTGGATTAAAACCTACATGTCACGGCCTCGGACAACAAAGACTCTGTTCATGGAGCTCCTTAAATCCGCCAAAATAGGTATAGGACCAGATGTTAAACAAAACATACAGGGGCTGTTTTCTTTGGCATTGATTTTGCCTCTGTGAGACTTTTTGCACGATATTAAGTCTTCTTCTGAAGAGGGCGGGTTCCCCCACAAGTTGTTATTTTTGTATTTGAGAAGAAAGCTGGTTTGCTCGGTTCAATTCCAAAGCCGACGGCGGAAAAAATAATTTCTCGGAAGCTGCTGCTCCCCTAGCTTTTGACTTCAGTAGAGGAGCTGCAAAAGTTGACCAGCCAGTCGCACGAGCCGAAAGGGAAAAATCCGATCTCGTCAAGAAGCTAGACATTGAATTCATATGAATGGAGAATGTCTCTCTAGAGACTGTCTGTTAGCGCAATGACGCCAATGACCCTGACCGTTTGACCCCACAGACCCCCACATGATATCCGGCGGGGATTGCTTGCCGGAGGAACCGAAGCCGAAACGTGGACGGCGCTCGTGGCCCAGGAAAAGAATCGCCACGCACACATGCGAATATGCCGGCTGTGGAAAAACCTATACAAAGAGCTCCCACCTCAAAGCACATCACCGCACACACACAGGTAGGGTTCCCAAAGCGATGCCGCTGAGAAGGAGAACCCTCTTTCTCCAGTTGGTTCTTGTTTGGTGTTTGGGGCCCAAGTGTATTATTTTAAACAAGCGACTGCTTTGTCGACGTCCCGTGTCGGTTCTATATTCATTCGTAAAAACAAATTCAAATTGTCCTTTCAGTAGACTTTTCAGTAGGGGTTCCTACTCCAAAAAAAACATTGACCAATTTTAGAAAACACAGTTGCAGTTGGTTTTTAAAGCCTCCAGTGTGAAAGATATTACATTGCACTCATCTTGCTGATTCAGCTCTGTAAATACCTCTCAGCCCGCTAAAGGTGGGACAATAAAGACCCCAAAGTCCCACCTTCATATATTTTATACAGAGCCATTTTATACATTCATTTACATATTCATGTGCAATTTGCATTGGATCAGAGGGCTCACTGAACCGCCTAGTGGCCAAATGGAAAACTGCTGTAAAACGATGAGGGAACTTTTTTTTTTTTAAAAAGAACGACTTGGAAAAGTAGCAAGACGTTTCCTGGAAATGACCAAAAACAAGCAAAAAAAGTTAGAATTTACAAGACAGGTTTATTAGTTTTAGATACATTTAAAAGTGCAAAAGAATGCTGCAAACAGTGACCTGAATGTATTTAAATAAAAGGGAAAATGTTCAGATTTTAGTCTTATTGAGGAAAAAGTACTTTTCATAATTCATTCTAGTCTCAGATTCTGCCTGTTCAATAAGCCTTGGATAAGACCAAGTGTCCGGAGTCATTCCATGTCCCCGTCCTTTCATTTGTCTTAAATACATGGAAAGTTATATGCACGAAGCATATTATTGTTTTAATGTGAGTGCTTCATGTACTCTCATGGTGTATGTTTTTTTTTTTTTTTAAGAGCGCTCAACCTCATCAACGCATGTCTTTTAAAATCACAAGTAGGCTTCGATGGGGGTTTGTCTGGCAGGTGCAGTGAAACAGGTTGACACTGATCCTTGCTCAAATACAAACCCCGGGCTGATTCGCTCGGCCTCGGCCTTTATACCTTAGCTGCAGGACAGGAAGGACCTCTTTTCTTTCGCAGGTTGGGCCATTTTAACCTCCGGGCCACTGCTAACTGCTCCATGTGTTCTTTGTGCTCCCATCAAAGGAGAGAAGCCTTACCACTGCGACTGGGAGGGCTGTGGTTGGAAGTTTGCACGTTCGGACGAGCTCACACGCCACTACAGGAAACACACAGGCCACCGGCCATTCCAGTGTCAGAAATGTGACCGGGCCTTCTCGAGGTCAGACCACCTTGCTCTTCATATGAAAAGACACTTATGAAACCCAGCTGGACAAACCGACTTGGTGGCAGTGAAGAAGGCCTAAGAGAAAAACAACGTACATGTTACAAACTGCGACCTTCGCTCTTTAAAAACAACACTTTGCCTTCAAGCCATAGTGAAGCAACAAGACAAGCTGTGATGTTCACAGCGTTTTAGTTTTCCAAAAAAGACAAGAATTTTGTCAAGACTTGTGTTTCGTCCAGACCTCTCAGTCAGGGCTGTAAACTTTTTATGAAAGGGACCAAAACTGGAATTTGTCTTATTTATGTGACAAAACTTGGAGGACCAGGTGCCAACAACTTTTAACTGGAAAATATTCTCGTCATGGAAACCAGGAGCAACAGACAAAACATCTCCAGAGGCCTTTTTTATCAGCAAATGCCATTATACTCCCTCTTAACAACTACACACTGTCCAAAAATACTGTATTAATATATACCTATATATATATATATATATATATATATATATATATATATATTTCACCTGCAATGCCATTAATTTCAGGTACAATGTACAGAATGGTGCTCAGCGACATTCAAGAAGGTTTTTTTTTTCTTGTTTTTTTTTTTTTTTTTTTAAGAAAAGGTACCAAAGATTAAGGAAAACATACAAAAGGATGAAAACTCTGAAAAGGGCCATAGGGTTGTTATTGTGTTTTTTGGAAAACTTTTTTCCATAATCTGACTTGCA
>CAAKHD010033445.1:45976-66644 GCA_901007705.1 Fistularia tabacaria | reverse complement strand
TATATTAATTTTAATTAAAATTTATAAAATTTTTTTTAGAGATATTCAAGAAGGTTTTTTTTTTTCTTGTTTTTTTTTTTTTTTTTTTAAGAAAAGGTACCAAAGATTAAGGAAAACATACAAAAGGATGAAAACTCTGAAAAGTGCCATAGGGTTGTTATTGTGTTTCTTGGAAAACTCTTTTCCATAATCTGACTTGCATCAGGTGATTACTTCACTTTTGACTGGTGATGGCAATCTTCAATGCACTGCAGTTGCATAGTGCAATAATTTATATGAGACGTTCATATTTTTGTATGGAATGAGTAACTCTGAACAAAGATTTTTTTTTTTAAATATCCAAAATATGTAATATAATCTTGAATTTTGTACATTTGTAAATAAAATGCTTTGATATTGTTTTTGTATTTTACTGTATGATAAAATCAAATGTATTTGAAATAATAAAACAACAATCTTTATACTCTTCCACTACATCTACATCAGTCATTTTTCCCAGTGAAAACAAAACAGCATGGAACCCCAAAGATAATCACTTGTCAGATTCAAAAAAATAAAATAACGCTTAGTAGAGTCTCTACGGACATCATTAGTTCATGAAATTGGAGATTCCCGTAATGGTAATGGAGAGGCACATTTAAATGGAAGCAATAGCTCGCAGCTGCACACAATATCCTCGATAATAGCCAGATTGCCGCAAGCAAAACAACACAATGTTGCTTTTAAATAGATTTTCAAAAAATACACTACTACCATGTCCTGTTTCCATGGGGCTCTTTTTTCCACCTGTCAGCAGGAAGAATGGGAGAGACAGTCGAGTTACTGGCTGACATTCAAAAGTGACACTAAATCTGACTTTTTGCTGAAGCTCTCAGGTGAACAAAAGGTGAATGAAACCCATAAAGTCGCCTCAGTGAGGTATTGTCTCCATGTGTTTGCCATATGATTGATTCTCCTCGCCGCATGATAGCAGGTGTTTGACCTGTTTTTAAAGTCTTCCAAATGAATAAAAGCGAGCATGATTTCTAGATGCCGCAACTTTGTAAAGCGATAAATCAATATGAATACGTCAAATAACCAGCAAAGCTGTAATTGAAGCAGTGAATGATGTCTAACTCAGTATTTCAGCCTGACCGGAGGAAAATTTCAGATATTGACTCGCTTCAGTCTAGTGTTGACATTTACATTCCTTTTGTGGTCTCTGGCTCCCCCTATGAGTCAATGATATGTAAAGCACATTTCATTTCAAACGTACCGAGAACTATTGTGTAACAATGTTCACACCTCAATTCACAATTTCCAAACTTTCAGACAAACGCTTATATCAATTAATCTTGATCTACATCTGCATCTATGGCCATTGTCATGGCAACAAGTGTATAGTCAAGACTGTAATAAAAGTTAACAAAAATAATGCACATAAATATGTGGATGTATGTTTTTTCAGGAAGGCACAGAATATCTTGTCTAGCCTTAAAACAAAAATTACTTTGTGTAACTTATTCTTCTACACCGCCAGTGATAACTGGGATTTGTTCCTAACTAAACAGCAAACAAGAGATGGATGGCATTTAGGGTTTGACGTTCAGATGCTTCACTAGTGGATGGTGGAGGTTCTCCTGCCTGCCTGCTCAGTCACAGAATGGACCGGGACCCTATACAGTTTATTTCATAACAAATTAACACACATTGAGTGTGTTAATAATAATAATAATAAATTAAAATGGCTGATATTGTTGCACTGAAGCCCTAAGAATTCACCATTTTATGTGGGATCCCTTCACAGCAACACACACACACACACACACACACACACACACACACACACAAAAACAGCAAAAACAGAGCAAATGTGGCTTTATATTTACCAATTTTATTTTTTCTGTAAAATTGTCAAGCTACTGTGTAGAAATGCCTTGGGAACTGCATTCAACTTCAGGCATTTTAACATTTCTTGTCTCAATCTGGTCACTTCACATGCACATTGTTGATTTAGAAGAGAAAAAAGAACCAGTGCCATTCATGCCGTTTGTTTGTCACCACAACTTTAATTTGTCTAATTTTTACCCTTATCAATTTAAAATAAAAAAAAATCTGAATGAGTGCACTTAGACAGTCATTCCAAACTTTTGATTTTCTAAAAAAAAAAAAAAAAAAAAAAAATCACAGTTCAAAATGAAATCATTTAAGAAACAAATACTTTATTTGTGATGCAAATTAGTTTACTTAAATTGTTGTGGCAATCAAACTGATCACAAATAATGATCCAGTGTTATTAAGAGATGTGAACGGGGACATGAAGAGAAGCCTTTATTTATATGTGTGAAAGGCTTGTATATGTAATGTAAGCATCAAAAAGAACAGGTGGAAATATAGAAGAAAAAAAAAAAAAAAAAGAAATTAAAAATCAGTGTGGCTCTAATCGTCGTCAAAATTCTGTTGTAAAAGAAAATTTGCAGCCAAGTTTTCGTTCTTCTCACAAGCAAAGTAGGCCTGGATCACAAGACCTTCTGGAAATCCTAGGGCTTTTAACTGGGGAGGAAAGATAAAAGTTGCATATTAGCCAACATCTCTGTAATGACTAAATACAAATTTAGAATGGCCGCAGCTGACGCCGCTTCAGGAAGAAAAGCTGGGATATCACAATCACAATAATGTGTATCATATTCCTGAAATGAATGTGGAGGGTGATGATGTGCCTCACCCTCTCGATGGCCTCTTTCTCCTGAGGTGTGACCTGGATGTAGCTCATGGGGCTTCCGCCAGGTGCATCTCCTGCCATTCCACCGGCTCCCCCAGCTCCTCCACTTCCACCTCCTGCCGGCACTGCCTCTGGGTTGGGTTCATTGAGCATCTGGATAAACTGCTCTTGGTGGTTGCTGATCTCCTATGGAGGTACATCAACAATTCAGGCACTAATAATGACACAGAATCTGTTAGCATCCACACAACTGTGACACATCTACCCATGAATAATGTGTTGATTTTTGCATGGAAATTCTGATTTTAGGATCCCTTCCATTTTTATTCATGAATGAATAAAAATGGGAGTGATGCCAATTGGATTTTGGGATCGCTCCCATTTTTCATTTATTCATTTGTTCACACATAAGTGTTGCTGCTGTAAGACTACTGCTAGTTTCAATTTATGAACAAAAAAATATATTTTTTTTTTATCTTCTGATATCTACTTAACTACTTCCACTGTATTGTCCACTTTCTGCTGAGTAATAGAATTTTCCCCACTGTGAAACATATAAAGGCATATTCTATTCTATTTTTGTTGTCAAATAAAGATGTAACTGTGTTTTTATGTACAAAAGTAAAATCCAGCACAGCCATTTGTTAAAGATTATTCAACAGCATCATCATCATCTCTGGAATGATATGGCAACATCAGACTTGAATTTACACCTACAAATTTCAGCTCAGAAAATCCAGAAACAGTCGGGCTTTATATCGGCCAATGCCAGATGTGTCAATGCGCCCTTTATGTCAGTTCCCATTAGCGGTTTACCTGCAGCAGCTCGGGGTTCTCCCGGCCGATCTCCTGCAGCAAGGCGGGTAGCAGAGCAGCATTTTGTTGGATCAACTGTCGCATCACGTGGAACTGGGGTTGATTCCTGAGAAAACTCAAGGGGTTGCCTGACAGGACAAAGAATGAGCCACAAAGCGTGAGAGTCCGGGAATAAAAGTAGAACTGAGCAAACATTCTCCTTGGTGAGACTTGCGGTGGTCTCTTACCTCCCCCTGAGCTTTGGGAAGAACCAATGGTGGCGGGATCACTGATGCCCCCGGAGGGTACGACTGGAGCTGCACTGGATGGAGCCACCGCAGCGTCAGGTCCTGCTGCCTGGCCCTGATCCCTGCCTGGGATGCCCTGAAGAACAAAAAAAAAACAAAAAAAACATGATATAATAAAACATTTTCAAATAATTCCATACATAATTGATAAGATGTGGAAAAAATAAGTCATAGTGCATGTCATGAAAGGCAATTTAGCAAGACTGGAAGGAAGACTTAGACAACTCAATCAAAATTGAATTTCGTTATAGCACTATCACATGTCAATACTGTTGAAAATATTGTCCAAAATTCTGTGAGGTCTAATCTTTAATTAAATAACATAATCGTATAAAATAACAACACAAGGATATTTAGAAGTTATTTTGTCAATGATGTAATGTTTCATGATTATCTGCTTACAATTGGGACACGTAAATTTGACACTCATATCAATTTACATCATACTGGTTGTGCTGTTTGGTATTTACAGTGATTATGATATAATCCATTCAGATCGTGAAAAAGAAATAATCATTTTTCACATTTCAGAAAAAACCTCCACCAATGGTGGCAAGCATTGACACACACACACACACGCACGCACGCACGCACGCACGCACACACACAGAGAGAGGAAAGTCTCTGAAAACAGTGAGACAATGCTCATCCCAATCATTGTGAAACATTGAAACATTCAGCACTTTACGGTCAGGCAGCACACTTGTTACCATGAGCAGGTACTCCACAGCTCTGTCTGGATTGTTGAAGCTCGCTCTCAGAGCAGCTACCACCTGTTCTCTCTCGTAGCCCATAAGCATGATCTCTGTCACCATGGCGTCATATGATGGGCCTGTCACTAGGAAAGGAACGAGAGCGCGCGCGCGCACACACACACACACACACACACACACACACACACACACACACACACACACACACACACACACACAATATATGCACTTTAGTTGTGGGACAACCAGGTCTTTCTGCTCTGCAAGAAGAGCACTGTGACTAGTCACATCTGAGACCATCATCAAAATATTAGGACTTCAAGCCAAAAGTCATTCCTTACTATTGATAGCTCAATATTTACAATCTATTTCTCTAGCAAGCTTAAACAGGCAGGAGGGAACCATGTGTCCTTTAAATGACTCAGATATGCAATTCAAGTCTATGGGAACCTATTGAACTGACTATGTAAACTTGAGTGTAGTTTCAGACAAAAGTTCATGGTGTCTCTATATCTCTTAAATATTGAATATTAAAAATGAAGATATGACAAAAAAAATTGTCATTTTTATTCAAATAAACCTAAATTAAAGGCATTCAAGGACCCCATAAAACTGAAAATGTACAAGTGGTTTTGCATCTAACTGTCAAAGTCATAGCCTGCTGTGCAGGAGACAATATTCAAATTCTGATTTAAATTTGAATTGAGATTTTTGAGATGAGCTTCTGAGATGAGGTCAAACAGTGAGAAGAGACATTGTGATCTCCACATTACTGGCTGAGTCAAAAAAGGTCTCCTGGTATTTGTTCTAAGTAAAGACCTCTTTGCAGTGTCGGGTGCACGTGGCTGTGGAGACGGAGGATGAGCTCAGCTGAGCCTGGAAAGTGTCAAAGGAGACACATCCACAATGTGTCAGCCAGTACTTGGGTGTTTCAGAGAAATCATTAAAGACATGGACAGCACACACTGATACGTGTGCAGACAATTGTACAATATGCTCGATGATGCCAACACGGATGAACAAAGGAGCTACGTCATTTATCAACAACCAGAAAATCACAAATATAAAATCGAATTTACCTAAATTTGAAACTGCGTCGTCGATTAAGTTTGTGTTTGTTGATGCCTCTGAGCTTCTGCAAGAGAATACAAAACTGGGTGAGGCACGGCTTGCGTGTCCCCCGTCTAAACAAGACACGCTGATATTGAGAACAAGGTGAAAGGCAAACATCTACCCATCTTTACCCGACAGGGGGGGAAACTGTGACAGCAGCTGTCGACTGCCCTTCCTTTGGTTTGTCATCGGCTGCGACGCACTGCGCTTTGTCAGAGCTGGACGACGAGGTCGGGGGTGTTGGGGGAGGTGTAGTGCTGGCTGTTGACGTGGCAGGTGAGGGCTGAGCTGCAGCCAGGGCCGATTTAGGCTACAAGTCACATTAACAAGGAAAAAAAAAGTATGCAGTCACTCGTAAGAAACAGTTTGACAGTAGCATAATTTCTGGTCAAAATCTTCTCGTAGCAACTTGACCTGATTTTTTTTTTTTTTTCTCTTCAAGTCCAGATGCTACGAGAAGATTTTGACCGGGACCTGGATGACTGCGAATCTCCACAGAAAAGTCTCATTATTTGTTTACCAAAAGTCACCTCTAGGCTGTGTGATTTTACTTTGTGGTGCCAATGCAAGAGTTATTTAGGGTAAATAAACTCTTAGGAATTCAAAATTCAAACAGAAGTTTCTCCTACATTCTTAGATTGACAGACTGAGTTTTCTCCTAGGTACGATCAAAATTTCTGATTGGCATTCATCTACAGTCCCATTTAAGCCTGTTGTTTGGGAATTAAATATTCTGGTTGCAGTCACTTTGCAAATAATTGTCGCTCACACATTAAAGGTATGCAGGTATACACACGGATGCTTAACAAACTAATTTCATAGGGAAAATGAATAATACCAGTTTATCTGATGAAAAGCTCCGAAATTAATACCAGAAAGAGGTTTACTTCATGTAACTGTGGTTTTTGCAGTACAATCACAAGTCCTGACAAATTACTTATTAATGCAATGTAGTGGACAAACAGAAAATTAAAAAAAAAGTTCTAAATTCCCAAACCTTTGTCACCATGATGACCACAAAGCTCTTCTCATCAATTTTGTATTCTTTGAGGGCCGTGTCATCATTAAGGATTTTACCTAAAGTAGGGAGAGACAATGATTGTCAACCATGTTGCAACTTAAAAATGAAGGTTCACATGACCTGATTGGAAGCAACTGAGTAAACTTCGGCGTCCAAAAAGTGACTGGTTTTAGAAAAAGTTAGTTCACTCAAAGTCACACAGGTTAAAATTTGAACTTTTCCTCTTTCTTGATCATAACTACACCTACTCAAAAATGTGACAGCAAAGGCTCCCTAAGAGAACACCATCTTTAAAAATTAAAACATGGTGGTTGTGTAAGTGAACACACCTATTACAAATGCTCTGCCTATCCCTTCAAAGTTATTCTCTGTTTTGCAGATTTGCTAATTGCTGGCGCCATGGTGTTGCATTCATGTCACCTACAATTAATATTGACGCTTAAGCCTTTCAAATCAATGTGTCATTGTTTTAATAGTCTGTCTTCGAGTCCCGCTCTGCCTGAAAACTAATCTCAGTAAAACGGTTTATCTTAATTTGATAATTATCCCAATGAATAAATAGAGCAGAACGCAAAGGTATGTTAAAACAAAAAGAGGCACCTTATCCAGTAACACTATACCGGAGAATACCATAAACTGAAAGCAAGACAGACTTTTAATACAGATAAGAGATAAGACAATATAAGATTAGCAATAGGAGGATTTGGATAACGTACCAGCGTAAATCAATTTCTGACCCGCAACGGGAAAACCGTCCTTCCCCTTCTCCTGTTCAATCCTCTCTTTTAATTTTGTCACCTGTGAAAAAAACAAACAAACACTGAGTCTTATTTCTATCCGAACATCAGGGCGCAGGGGCAATAAAAAAACTCCTTCCCACAGTTTATTCTCAAACTTTACTGCATAGCAAGTTAACAATTAAAAATGTCACGCCAGTGAGTACCAACCATCACAAAAGTGGAGCGACTTGAAATGTTGTGAGTCACCAGTAATGTGACAATTACTGGAACAACGACTGGAACGATGACGGTTGAACATAAAAAAACGATCGAGATGCTATTAAAATATTTATGAGCATTAATGGAGAACGAGCTTAACGGTTGCAGTGACGCGCCATCGTGATTACCAATTGAAATGCTGCGCTCAAGTACAGTGCCTGGTATTTTTTTGCGGACGCCGAGGCGGGAGCAACTTTTTGAAAATCGTTTTTGTTTAAGAGGGAATAAATATTACTTTATTTTTGGTGGGGGTCGGGGGTCCGGAAAGTAGGAGGTAAACACTAACCCGCTGAAATGATAAGGTCGTTTTAAAACTACATGGACGTCAGGAGCCAGTGATTAACGGTTTGTACTGGTTTCTTCAACCTAACCTTTGCAATAACGGGTTAGCTAAAAGCTAAGATCGCACTGAACGATATTTAAGTTAGGAATATAATTTAAACTTAACTAAAGTGGAAAATGGGGGTTACTTCATATGAATTTGTGGGTAAAAAATGATCACTAGTTTCCTTTTCAATCATTTGCATCCTGTCTTGGGCTACGTCTAAATCCTGACACTTAACAACCAACGTTACTCCTCACGCACGTCAGCGTTACTCGGTAGTGCGGCGCCAGAGCCGTACGTCTTACCTTGTCAAATAATGTAAACCTAAAATCTCAATATTTCCAGGCCAAATCACGAATGTTTAAGCTGACCATAAATTACAAGCATCTACTTCGAAATGGAAAAAATGTGGTGTTCGGTTCAGGACATAACCAAAACCACTCCACCCCCCCCTCACATGATTCTCACACTCACCGTCTCCTCCTCATCGATGTCGATTTTGAACGTCTGCTGTTGTAAGGTTTTCAGAGTTATATGCATTTTGTCGATGTAGCTTTTTCCCCAGCCAAGGTCTAAATTCTGTGTGTCTAACTTGAAACAATCTTTGCTGATTTCGTTGGCTCATTACAAACTGTCAGCCGCCATGACTTTACGCCTTTCTTCTTCTGGGATAGGTTGTCAGACTACACTGCCCCTAGTGGTTGGGTTTAGAATTGCAGCGGAAGCTGCAAACGTTCTTGACACTTGCTAGGAGGGGTGCACAGTTGATTAAAAAAAAAAAACAAGATTGCTTTTTTTTTCCTGACCTTAGCACCGGTATTAGTAACGGTAAGGAATATCACTGTGAAGTGGGCAGGGGGGTCATTGAGTAAGTTTTGATGTCACACAGTAGACGCTATGAATCTTCTTCCTTTTCCTCTGTGAGGTTATGTGACGGTTGGCTTCATTGTTGCTGCAGTACAAACAAACAAACAACAGCGAAGTGACAACTTCACGGTGGCAGTAAGGCAACACGGTGAATGGAAAAAAACATGTGTAAAAAGAGTGAGCTATGATGTAACATAGGGGAAGCTCACAGTCTGATATCCTGCTCTTGCACGCAATAAACCATGGCATGCTTCCGTGAAATGTTATGTAGAAATGTCTCTATGTCTCTGAATAGATGTATATCAATGAATGACACCAGCAAAGTGTGTGCACCATCTCTGTCATTTCTCCAAATATGGTCACTTGTAACTCAAAAGAATGAAAAATACAACATATAGGCTGTCATGGTGGTAAGGTTCTCTCTTATGTCAATGCTGCTGGTATTTACAATTACCTAGAATTACCTATTTAGATTCTAACTCAGGTGAGTCTCTGGAATTCCTACTTTTGTGACACACATTAACATAACAACACCATTCAACCTAGTTGCTGCAAAACAACTCCTTTATTAACATAACAAACCCTCTTATCTTGGACCAACCCCAATAGTTATTTTACTGTAAACGCCCTACAGTCTGGTAGAAACGAAGAAGCCCCTCAGACGACAGTTGAAACGTCTTCAGGAAAATACCAAGTCCAGTTGCCATGACAAGATGTAAAACTTGCCTTACTTAAAATAACACATTTTAGCAGTACTCTCTTGTAGACCATTGGTTTAGTTTTACTTTCTTTTTTCTTTTTTTTCCCTTTCCTTTTTTTTCCCTAAAATGCTGCAGAGGAAAGAAGCCCGACATCCGTATTCTTACCGCCATCTCTTTGAGAGACTCACCTTTGTGCTATGATTACCATTTTATGATAAGAGGATAGATGCACTTCCCTTTTCAGTCTGTACATTAAAGGACAGGAGGCCCATTTCCCCATAACCTATAGTATTTTTAGCACAGCCTTTGGAATAGGAAGTCTACAAATATTAACTCTGAGGCAATACATACTCTATTATGACTTCTGCTTTAACAATGTCATGGATATCCTTTGAATATGTTCAGTTGTTGGTTTTTCTGCAACATTTGAATTGATAAAGTAAGCATTAAATGCTTAGTGGAAGTTTCCTATTGATATGCATTAACAAGTGGAGAAGTTATTGCCTCACTATATTTCACAAAAGTTACGGGTCTCAGACCGACTTTAGACTCTTGCTGAACAGCTGCATATCCATCTGCCATCAGAAGTTTCATGAATCGCAGCTCCTTCAAGCATGAGTAATGTCAGAACCATCCATTCTGTATTCAGAGGCTTTATTGACCTCTGTCTTGCATGGGGCCCAGCTGCAACTTTGAGTGGACTGCTAAGTGTGAGAGCTACTAGGCAGGATCTCAACAGATCGCCCTCCCCAGACTATTTTTCCCTAGTTCTCATATCACTCGCGCTTACTTAATGTGACCCAATGCACGGTTGTAGCTCACATTATCACTATCCCCTCTCAACGTCCCCTCTTCACCTCTCATACTTTTCCGCCCGCATGACTATTCCGTCTATCTTGACCCCTCAATACTTAATCCTTTCTGTGTTCTAGTTATTAGAACAGGAGCAGTGCCCTCTCCCGCCTTGGCGCAAGCATACTCTCATCAGGAATTCCTTGTGATGCTCAAGTCAGAAGCAGCAGTGTCCTCCTTTCCCCTCCTGACAGCAGCTGCGCCTCTTTCTCCAGTCACCAGGGGTCGTCAGTCTGCCACCAGCCCTCTCTGAGGTGGTAAGCCACCCAGATTACTGTCTGATCCCTGGTGACTTAGAGATATTTTTAAGACATGATGTTAGACGTGAAATAAGTCTCAGCCCTTTCTAAAATTGGCAGGAGACGACATGGAGGACATGTGTAAATCTGAGACTTTCAGTAGGAAGACACTGGTACTCCAGTGCTCGTTTTTTTTTTTCCCGGTCATCTGGCAATGTTGATTAAAGGTCAGAAATTGTAAAATATATGGGGGAAGTGGAAGCACAGTGGACTGAACATACTGATCTAAATGAGTATTAAGGGTGCATAAGTTGCAGTGTTTCATTCATGTAGACTACATTTCACAGCTGGCTTTTTCAAGGTTTGTGGTTGTGGTCTACAGAGCTCTTGAATGGTGTAGTTTGGAGTGGTGAGAGAAAAGGAAACAGGAGTGTAAGAGAGCAAAGGCCACTGAGTTACCATTTCCTGTGGACAGGCTGTCCAGACTATTATATGTTTTCCAACTGCAAAGGAAACTTTGCTTCTCAATGAAAATAGGACCCAAGTTGGACAAAAGCTGCAGGGACACTGAAACGATGGTGTATGATCTTTGATGAAGAAATGGTCTGAACATGCAAGCCGCAAAACCTTTAAAGCAGGAGCTATGTTTATGACGGCTTAAAATTCTTCAGACGTTTTTCCCTTCTTCGGCCTGCTCTACATGGTGAAACTTCCTCTCAACTCCACTTGTTTGCATTTCTAAAGTGAAACAGCATATGGCTCTCTGAAATCCATGTGAAACTCAGCTGCAACAGTTGCACATCTCTCAACCTTGTGAACCTAGTTGCTAGCAACCAACAGCATAAATGCCTGCACCATTTGTGCTGCATCATCATTTGCTTTCGTAGATTCAACTGGACAGCCCGTAATACCGGAGAAAACTATCAAATAGAAGATTGTCCCTTGGAGGTTGCAAAGTAACTTTGCGGTTAGCCATTGCATTTATTCAAATTTGATAAGTTAAATTATCCTGTCCAAATTTCTAAGATCAACGGACAGGAAAAAATAACAGACTGAGATTCAAAACTGAAAATGTTCTCGATAGAATCATTGATAGAAACATACCGAATGGAAAATTAACAATCTGCCAGACAGGCTGAGCAAATCTAACAGATATGGTCTACCAAACTAGTGTGAGACTGATTATTTTCAATTGATTTGGCTAAATGGGTTGCATAGAAACTACTACTTGCATGCAACATGCAACCGTGCCAACAATGAAGCATCAGGGGGCAAAGTGCTAGCCAGCCTTTAACATTAAATATGTTGTAATAGAAAGTTAAACATGTACGTTATACCCTTTCCCCATTTCACTTCTTCATCAGGATACTTGTAATACTTTGACAAATGTGCTACCATGAAATCTAATACTTTGCCGTATATCAAGTGCAAGATAGCATGTATTGTATTCCTCGTGCAATCTATATCGGAATGAATGACTATGTCAATAATACTTAACATTTCAAAAGCCCAAGTGAGATTGCCTGCATGTATTATGCGTGGTTATGGAGAGAAACAGAAGTAACCTTTATCTGATAACTTTATTATCAAGTTAAAAAAAGACAATGAATTACAATATTTACAGAATATCCAGAGATAAATGGAATAAAATTGTAAACAATCATCCTAGGCAACATCACAACCCACCATCAGGTAATCAGATTTATATGGGAAGAAAGGCAAGAAGGATTCTAGTGTCAACCTATGGAGCCAACAATCCGAAGAGAGAAATGCATTGGAAACAAACTAAACATATATACAAGTATCCAGTGTGTTGTCAGCAGGGACTTAACTTTGGGTAAATTGGGAATATCACAGTCTACAGACTGCACACAGTGAGGGATTCATAGTCAGTTTCTATTAAAATGATCACAGAACAACAAACAGTTTTGCGTTGACAGCCTCATTACCCAGATTTACCCAATCTATTATCTGGTTTACATTGAGCTTTCAAGCTGGATGACAAGCTGCCTTACAAAGGTTATCTCTACAACAACAGTTTTACTTAAAAAATGTACAAGCTGGTTCTGTAAAACAGAAAGGGGGGGAGGGGGGAGGGGGCTTTGAAATTCAGCACCAACTCAACCTGTTTTAAAGGTACAATGAGGAGAGGAACATGGAGGGGCTGCTACATTCCCACATATCTGTTGACCGCAAAGACTAACAGCAGACGTACTTTTCTTACAGAGAGCTGCTGCCCTTATTGGTTATGAATATGTTCTACTTAATTGTCAGAAATATAAGTTTGGAGATTATCTCAGAGGGATCGTAGGTTGACACACCAAGCCGAGAGAAGAACTCATCAGTTTCGGTAAATGCTTCCACAGGAACTGTTTTTTTTCTTTTCTTGTTGCTTTCTTTGCCATGTTTTCCCTCTTCACAATAAAAGTATTGGCCATTAATTAGTGGAGAACTGCATCACTGGCCTTTACATATTTAAACATAGTACAACACAGCTCTTCGTATCTGCTCACTCCCATTTCAGTACAAAAAAAAAAGAATTATTTTTCATTGTAACCAGACATTGTACAACAGGGTAATCATATTGGACTGGGGACTCAAAAAGCCCCTAAGGGTTATCTATTATGTTTAGATTTCTTTTTTTTTTTTCTTTCTTTTTTCACATTTTTTTTTTTAATGGGAACACTCAAAAGGAAAAGGGGTTAAAGTATCCTTTCTGAAACACCACAGTTCAAACACTTAACAAGTAGTTTTCTATACATGGCTGCAAACATGTAGTTTACCAGGGTTCCATCCAGAGAACTAATTCCAAAATTCTATTGTCCAACCACAGATTTCCTGTTTCCATCTATGGTTCAATGCAGTCACAGCAGCAAACACAGCAGGCTCGATAAATATTTTGGTTGTGCATGAGTACACAATAAAAGTTGATTTTTGCATTTTCGGCTGTTTTATGTCAAATTGTCTGATGTTGCTTGTCGGTCGTATTGGAATTTGACTTCGATTTGAGTTCATTGCCATTCATTCCTCATAAGGCTTTAGGGCATTCAAGCAGCAACTTCCAACAAATACAATCTCTGCCTTTTGTCAACATCAACAATAACATTACAGCTTTGTCTAAAAAGAAGCACACAAATGCAGGTTATGAACGTTGTGTCAACACAGGGTGAGGATTTAAAGGGTAGATTTTATTTGACTATAAAGTCAAACTTCCCATAACTGTCCCGGGTGGCATGTGTATGAGATAAATGTGGAAATACATCTAAATAAGGCTCGCCGCCAAGATTACGCTTGTCTTTTCAGCGTATCCAAACGCTTCACGAGCGCCGCAGGCCGTAAAGACCGCGGCGATGTCGACAGGACCGTCAATACATTCCTGCAGGGTATGTTTTGAAGCTCGAGGCCTGACCGGCAGCCGGTGGATGGAGATGTGGAAAGGGAGGACTGCTTGATGAGAGGCCCTGATAAGGAAGCATATTGGGCTCCTAAAATTTCATTTTGTGGTGCTCATAGTATTTATAGGATCTATTCTTTTCAAGAGGAAGGAGTTCAAATGAAACTAAGTTACTACTGGGGCTGTGGATTGGCCACCATTATTACACACTGCTTCTGGACAGGGATTCTGCTTTTAATGCAATTGCTTTTCAGAATAATTCAATTCCCTCTCATTGTCTATGGTGAAAGGCTTTTATTTGTAAATTTTAAAAAATGGGCCTCAGACTGTCATTATAGTGTTTTTTAAAACTATATAAGGACTGTATTTTAAGGCACTTCTAATTTCGCTGCAACATTCACATAACCGCGGTGATAAACATTTTTTTTTCTTTTTACCGGACAAGTGTTTTGGTTATTTTACACAGGAGACTTCATCCTTTGGTTTCTGGGCCCCATTTCTGGTGTGACGTTGCAGCGTTTTAATCAAAACGTCTAATTTGAGGTGCAGTGGTTCAATGGGTTTGAGAAGCCATTTTCAATCACATCTGAACCGAGTCATTATGACTAAAATTTAAAGTTCAGACATTACATCATCATATCAAACTTGCAAGACTTTGGAGTTTTTTTGGAAGCTTTAGTTTGCATTAACACTTTGGGCCTTGGTACCTGCCCCTGATGTCAAGCTTTGTTTTTTTTGGGGGGGGGGCTATCTTTTTGCATTTACTTTTCAAGATACCCACACCTGAAATCTTCAATTGTACCTCCTTAGATGAGCCTATCACACAAGCAGTGAGCGTACCGAGACGTATTATAATAGAACAGAACAGAATGTGCCTTGAATTGTCCCAAAATGGGGAAATTTCAATGCACTTAAATTAAAATATGGAATGGACACATTTTAATGACTTGGAATGACAGTCTGTGGAGATGGCGAATTGGTAGGCATCCATTCCATATCGGACTTTTTGCCAAAAAGTACGGAGACAAGATTCGCATCTTATCGCATCCATGTGCTTTTTTTTTTTCCTGCTTGCAGGCTCATGACGCCTATACAACCTGTGCCAGATGGTTGGAATTTTGGCACTGAAAAGACAAACATAACCTATTTCTTAGACGTGACGCCACTGTAGTGAAAAACCTGTAGTCATTGAACCCCAAACTCTTCTCACCTTAATGGATTTTTTTTTTCATTATGTTACATTAAACATATTTGTTGTGATAATCTGCTGAGTCCACAGGTAGCCAAAGACAAGGGTAACCAGGGCTACAAACAACAAAATGCCACACAGGGTAAGGTTTATTCAAAGTAATCCCATTGTTTCCTTGACACATTTAACGGAACTATACGGAACAATAATGTAGTATAATCAGAATGTGAAGGGTGCCACAGGCTGACGGCTTATACGCAGTATAATTTTAAGGGACCTAAAGTATAGCAATTTGCTACAAACATCGGGGTAAATTGTCAATATTTATACGAACAAAGAAACACAACTTGTGAATTTGCTAAAAATAGATAAGGTGCGACACTTCCTCAAGGAATACTTTTACACATTTAACAAAGGCTTTGATGAATATAATTTCAACAAGAACAAGAGAAGGTAGCTCTACAGTGGGGCCGAGGTAAATGCTATCGTATTATATTAACTTCTTTTAGGTAGTTTTGCGGTTTTGTTATGATAACATCCCAATTTCTTCAGCCGTTTTTGGGGATCCTTCAACATAAATAGGGTTTTTTTTTTGTTTGTTTGTTGTTCTTTTACAGGTGGAATCTTTCACTGTAGTTTTGACCAGAATGTCAGTAATAAAGAGGTCTGTTCACTATTGGTTACCAATATATTAAGATCTGTCCGAGGGGACCGCCCCGTTAAAAGGACTCAGCCGTTTTATGCAGCACAACCTAAAACTTATATATGTAACACCTAAAATCTAATAATGCGCCAACTCAAAAAAAGTCACTTTTTCCCATTTCGATCTTTTTTTTTTTGTTTGTTTGTTTCATTTCCTTTTCATGTCCTATTTAACATCCAGCTCACTGCTGACCCTACCTAAGCTTATCATTTTCAAGCACAATATCCCAAGAGGCCACAATCTGTTTAACCAAACTGTTCATCCTTTTTGGTGTCAAGCATTTCTTTGTTTTCCATATACTGGCTTTCACTTTGTGATAGATCCTCAGAGTTCCCTTCCTCTTTTGAGTCGTTGCAAAGGTCCAATCCGGTGTCCATAGAGACCGAGGAATCGGTGGAAGATGGGGCTGAGGCCTCGACGGCTGAGGTGGTGCTGGTGTCCGTTTGACTGTTGTTAACCGTCCTGAGGAGGAAAAGGCCAGAGCAAGAACCAGTTTTAGAACGTGGAGAGATACGAAGATGAAGCCGATGGCAGTGTGGGACACGGAAAAGGATACTATTAATATAAAATAATTAGATTGATTGACAGGCTTGAAGTAGAATTTTTAGAATGAAAGAAGGCTGCAAAATGACTGTTATCAGCCCTTCGATCTGGACAATTTTCGAAAAGCCGAGTGAGTTGATGAAGGTGAAATGTGTAAAAATTCCAATTTTAAACTCAATAATAAGGTTTTACAGAGATAGTAACCCAAATGTCATATTCTACTGACTTGAGAAAATAAATGTGTTTGGCACACATTGATCCATGATCCGGAGCATCTTTGTGTCAGAGGGAAATGAAAAGTCTACTAAAGGATCCATATTTAATTACATTGACCTTGACCACTGACCTATGTATGTATATATGCATAAATTGCTCAGGATCAGATACTGCAAAACAACTGAAATACAAATATTTTTTTTTCCGTCCGAAATTAATGTCAAAGGGACGCCGCACAAGAAAAGTATTGCACATTTACTGAGTTGATGATTATGAAAATGTCTTTTGGACAGATTGCTGCAAAAATCATGAGGCGTTTGTGTAAAAAAAAAAAAAATTCAGTTAAATAAAATCACATTAGAATCCTTTTATACAGCTCAAGGTGACCAACTCATACAAAACCAGGTTGCAATTTAATGCCTCTCATTCACAACCTGCTGTTTTCCAAAGAGCTCTCTTTGTGGAGAGATGTGGGGTCAGCATTGGAGGCCAAATCCGGTCACCTCAGTTGTTAACGCCATGTTGAGCATTTCAATTGATTTCAATTAGCTTAATGTAATATCACAGTTTGAATAATTGGGGGAAAAATGTATACCATACAATCCAGTAGATACCTATAATATTAAAAAAAAAAAGAGTAGACTTCTGCTATTTTAGGAAATGCTATAGTAGAAATGCTTCATTTAAAAAGCAACTTCTGGGGTACACTGATGGTGGTTGCTTGTTTCTTGCTCAGCTTAGAAAGTGACTAAATTAAAATCATGGTCTTTTCAAAAGCAGGTTCAATATATGTATTTTACATATATATATATATATATATATATATATATATATTGAACAGCAGCAGTAACAAGTCTGAATGCAAATAACAGGGACTGCTGGAGATCTGGCGTCGGGTTTGAATCTTATCTCGTCAGCTATGCACATCCCACCTTTGAATTATTTACTACGGAGTTCTTATGGGCTCTGTTCTTGGTCCCCAGCACGTTTCCATGGTAATAACATTCCTCTACTGACGTGATCCTAAAGATGACCGCACCATCCTCATTTGTATTTGGTAGTTTTGCAGATTATTTATGTGTTTGTGTGTATAGTGTAATGATAAGCTCAGCAGTATTGGGAGAGCCCACAGCACCTTAGCACAGGCTAACGCGAAAAGAGAAATCAGCAAGGAAGTAGAAAGAGCATAGGAAATACTAACATCCCATGGCGGAGGACATGGCGTTCCCACTCCAAACTGTTGGTAAAGCAGCGACCACAGAACTCACACGGAAGACGCTTCTCGACGCCGCTGGAGCCGGAGCTACTGCTGCTGCTGTTGGTAGGAGATGCAAGGACGCCTGGGAGACAGTGAGCATATCATATTGACACATGTGCAATTTTCACTTGTTATAATCATGTAAGCACCGATTAATCTTCTGCTGGAGATCGCCCATGGAGAAAGTCAAGCCGATGTCAGGACACATTAGATGTGTGGGAAGGCAACAACCTCATGTGAGGATTTTTTTCTTTCCTTTCGAGGAGTGATCAGCTGAAGGCTGTTTTTTGATGTTGTGCCTTGGCTCAGAAAACCATCGCCGCTGCAGGTGAGCGCTGCCTCGTGAGCTGCTATAGGTCACGCTATCACACGGGGAGACGACTGAGGAATATCAAACCTCAGCAAGCATAACTGCACCCAGCTCAAAGCTCAACTTCAGCCGTCATTATCAAAATGTGGGGCAACAAAACTCAACATCGTCTATTAGTAACATTATGGGAAAAAAAGCATCGATGAAAACGGTTATACTTATTTAATAGCCGCATGCGCATTTAACTGTTTTTCACTGGTCTGTGGATCCTCTTGAGAGACCCGGACGTTACTGCTAGATCATTATTTTACAGCCAACCCCCCAAACTTCGAATTTTGGCACCGCAAGTTAAGTGCCACCCTGCTCTATTGCATTTGAGAGAAGGCAGACGTCTCTAACGCTTATCTTAAAAATATGTCAACCATAACAGAAACCATGTAGATGGATAAATTGCCCCCCCGGGCTTGTTGAAAAATGTTTTTTTAATCAGCATTTTTAATTTCGCCGTAAACCGTTCCTCCAAGAAATAAGTCAAAAGTACACGAAGTCAGTTACTCTGAAAGCAGGGCCACAATTATTTGGCTCAGGAATAGAAAACTGATTATTATTTGATAATGAATAACAATGAGGACTTATATATGCATTTCACCTTGTAAGGCAGGTCTTTCTTCTCCCCCGTCCTTCATTTCTTCGTCTTCGTCCTCCTCTTCTTCAATTTTGATGTTGTCCTCCTGCTCTTCATCATTGATGTCTTTCTCTTCCTCTCCCATGTTCAGCATCACTCCCATCCCCTCATCCCCCTCGGAGATGGCGCCTTGTAAATCTTCCACCATCCCAGAGATGTCTTGGTCGTCTTCGTCGTCTGTGCTGCTCAGTTGTTCTTTTATCATCTCCAGCTGGTCCAAGTCAACTCGGCCCATCAGCTCGAAGTTCCGGATCACCTGATCAAAAAAAAAAAAAGAAATAAAAAAAAAAACATGGTAGGTAAGTGAAGTTATCATTATGTTCCACGTATTTCTGATGCAAATGCATTTATTCTATAGGATCAGTCTGTTGCTTGTAATCTCTTTTATAATTTATGTATCGGAGCAGCTTAAAAAAAAAAAAAATTGCATGTGAAATTCTGCATCCTGCGAATACCAATGTGCCACATGCCAGCGTTTCCCAAGAGATAAAAAAAAAAGATTCGCAGTGAGGCTGAAGTTTAAACCAGTGTGATGAGGGTGGTCTTCGGTGGGGAACGCAGAAAAAAACAGTCTTTCTGACCAAGAGTGTGAAGGCGTTTGCACTGCAGGGTAGAAACCCACCTTCTTTCGGGGCTCCTTGGCCACAATAACCTCATTTAATGCTATTTCATACGGGTATATGTTACACGTGGCAGGTACAGGTGCTTTAAACTGCATTTTGACACACTCATATCCAATTATTAACAATCCAGTTATGCTCCACACTTGCTGTTTCGGTATTTTTGACACAAGCCTCCATGCCTGATGCTTTGCTTCCATTTATTATGAGTACAAAAGCTGTACTGCACGTTTCTCCCAGTGTCCCCGGGATCAACGAGAAATTACATCTGCCCCTGACCTCTAACCAGAAATACCATATTAAGGTTTAAATTACCTGAATTTGAGAGGCCCCAATGAATGTGTTAAGAGAGAAGCATTAGATTTAGTGCGTTGGTCATCCAGATAATGGTTCTGAAAATGCTTTGTTTTGGGTTTTGAGAAGAACCATCAACTCCTCTTTATGATATTCAGCCCTTTTCTAAACACACTGAAAAAGAACCACTCCCGTTGAATACTAGACAAACGCTACCTGAGAGTTAATATCTTCATTATTCTTATTTTGGATGGCAGACCGGCTGCTTTTTAGACAAACATATATTTGGCAAAAACAGGACATTATATATCAAAAACTAGAAAAAAGATTGGCTCTATTTTTTGACAAATGCTTGTCTTTAACTCTCTCAACTGCCTTTTTGTGTCATTTTAAGAATGATCCCCCCGTTTAAAGAGATTAAGATATGAGACCTTACCTCTTCTGGATGTGGCTCAAGAATACTGAAGCTGCGGCAATCTGATGTGCAAGCACTCAGCCGTGTAATTCCACTTTGTCATTCACCAGCTATTTCACTCATATTTCTATCTCATTGTTTGTCAAGGCAAAGCAAAATATTTGATCCCGGCGTTCATGACGTTGCGTAGCCTCGTAATCCACCATTCTGATCAATTCGCTCCATATGTAAATATTCACACTCGAGTGAATCAGAGGGGGAATTAGAATTGAAAGATGTATTGATGTAGAGCCCACGAGGACCCCCCCCCCCCCCCCCCAAAAAAAAAAAAAAAAAAAAAAAACACACTAAAACAACGAAAAAAAAAAAAAAGATAGTCTCGCCTCCCTCTTATTATCTACTTTTGTG
>CAAKHD010033445.1:26194-37838 GCA_901007705.1 Fistularia tabacaria | reverse complement strand
GGCGTGTGTCTTTTTAAATAATGAAGGAAAGCGAAAAAGGACGGGGGGGGGGGGGGGGGGGGGGGGGGGGGGGGGGTATAGCCCAGTTGTCAGTCAGCGATACAGTTCATCTCTGCAGCACACTGCACCGACACAAATGCCAACGATGGCAAATCTAACTGTTTTGTGGCCGCCAGTCACAACTACAATATCTGACTGGTTGATCCGTGACTTTCAAACAGGTTAATTCTGCACGCTGAACAATTTTCTCCATCAATGCCTAATATGTGGACAGATTACATTCCCACTGTTACAGTTACCCAAGGCTGAAACATTAGTTTAAAAAAAAATGACTATCTCTCCCTTTTGGTAACCACCACCTATTGCGGTTGTTTGATTTTGTCAAGTGAGCTCACTTGGAGATATCCTGGAAGTGTTAAGACAGTTTTTTTTAAATCAATTTTTTCCATTTTCAGCTTTGTAGAGGTACCTCTTTCTCTAAATTTTCATTGTTTTAGTAACCTGCTCTTTAATCCTTCAACCTTTTTTTTTAAAGATTAATATCCGCTTAGTTATGTGGCACTCACGTTTAAAAAGCCTCTCCTCAAGAAGATCAGCCGGTTGCAATCTTTCTAACAAGATAATAAGAACGAGTTGAAGATAATGAACCCTTGTCTATCACCATGACTGCTTCTTCAATATGACCTTAAAAATATGCACGCCTGTGTGAGCGTTTGTGCTTTTACCTGTGTGCGCCTTATGCAGGTGGCTCTTCAAGCGACTGATGTAGGCAGATTTAAAGGGGCAGAGCTTGCACTTGAACGGCTTGTGGTGCCCGTGGTGAGACTGCACATGTCTGTCCAGACTGTCGACGAGAGAAATTACAGAAGGTGTGAGCCGAATATAATGACGTGGAGGCAAAAAGTCACAGGACGAAGCGAGCGGCGCTCGGAAAGAGCTGCACTCTTCAGCATTTACTTTGATGATTTTTTTTTTCCCAGCAGCTTATTAAACAAAACCCAAAAAAAAAAAAGCGCTCGATCCTGTTTACCTCACAAACAACAGCCACACGTTTCCAGTGACTACAGAATAAGGCGCCGTGGGGGGAAACTAGTTTACCCACAATCCCCTGATGGGAGAGTGTGTGAGCGCCTATGGGGACGACGGCGGTGTTTTTAATGCCAGCCTCGTAGTTGGCATGGGAATGCAGCTTCTTTCTGGGTCAGGACACATACAGTACAGAGGGATTACACCTGGGAGCTCAGAGGAGATGAGGACTCTCTCGTTGCCTCTCGCTCTTTGTCTCTGTGATGGATGAAACAAATCAGTCTACCAGCGCGCCCGTCTGGCTGCAATGTTTGCCTTACTCTCCTAAGAGGCAGGAGATCTTAGAGATGATGGAGGATTCGAAGGGTTAGTGATAAAGCAAACAGAATAAGGGATATTTGGCCCTGCAAAAAAACAAAACAAAAAAAAAAAACAGCTTCACCATCAACATTATTTGTTGAAAATGGCAAGGCGGTAACGATGTGAATGTGTACGAGAGGGATTTAAGCCCCTGTGAGACCTGGGAACCTATTTGTAAAGACCTCGGTCCAAACAAAAGTACCAGTACAGAATGTGTAATACACAGGGTGTGCCGGCTTTTTGGCTGATCCATGATAGCACATCTCCAGCGCAGAGAGGTACGGAGCTGGAGCTGAAACAACTTTACCCGCCAGTATTGGCCAGTAAAGGTGGGATTGGTGTCAATCCGGCCAACTGCTTTTGTTCCCCTTGCAAACAATATGTATCTCGGCGGATCTCCGCTGGCAGGCCAGTGTTGTGGATAATTAAGTTCTACATGCCCAGAACAAACTGATAGTTAATTTCCTTGTCATACACTGGATGTGGTCCTTACCCAGTTGAAATTAGTCATTTTCAGTCATTTAATCACCCCAGTCTTGCTGATAAATATTCGCGCCACCGCAGCTAATTGGTAATTACATCATGTCTGTCGATGCGCGGGCCAACTATGGAAGCCAAACACCTTAGCCAGCGAGTGCACGAGCAGCATTCAAATTGCATTCAATTTGTAGTTAACCTGACGATTCAGTCACTTAGTCGTATTGATTATTTATGAAAGATGTATAAAATAACTTCATCTATATTTCATCCACCCGTCCCCTGGGGGGATGACGGGGGGTGGAGGTGGGTCCCAACTGCGTTGTACCGAACTGCGTGTGTTTACACTTGGCATCTACACACATGCACCCACGCTGAGAACTTGTGATCGGCTTTCCCACTTTGTAAAAAAAACAACAAAAAAAAAACACACCTATATCTTTATTTACATTTTTTTTAAATGAATATGAGTATACTTCCTCACTTACTTGTGTCTGAAGGGTGAGACGAACTGGCAGTACTGGCAGCTGTATTTGTCCTCTCTGCTGAACATCGCCATGGCGGAATGACTCCTTTCATGGGACCTCAGTCCCTGCATGGACATGAAGACCCGGTCGCACTGGGCACAGGGGTGGCCCCCTGCTGCTAAGCGTTGCTTCAGCAGGCCCCCTGACACCGTGGCTCTTGCCGCAGCTACTAAGGCTGCAGCCCTTCCCTCAATAGCATCGATCCCTGGTTCCAATGTCCCCCTGGCAACAACAATACCACCGGAGCCCATCGCTGTAGCTACATGTCCAAACAGACTGTCACCGTCGCCTGTTTCGTCGTCCTCCAAGTCGCCATTTGCTAAGCTCTCAGGAGGCAGGGTCAGTGGGACCTCGGTGACTTCTTGCTGCAAAACAAAGAGTAGAAGCCTTGAAGCTCATGCTGTCAAGAATACATTGATCCCCCAACATAAGCAATCATTTAAACAAAGTCCAACTATATCAAACAACAAGTTGCATTTTTATTATATTTCCCATAAAATTATATCTAAGTGGAATGAATGGGTGGTTAATAAAAAAATAAATAAATGCAATCTCACAGCGTCACCTGTTTATGAATGACCAAGTACATCGTTGAAGACACACAAACACAATGAAGCACAAAGGAGCAGCACTTCGAGTCAAAAGACAATCTAGTAATTTTGATCGGTCAGTTTCAGCACGGTCTCTATAGAAGACCGATGGTGACTGAAATACCTTGGTTGATTAAGAGACAAATGCATTTCTCCTGCCGAAAATCAGAGCAAGACAAGCTGTTTGAAGATTTATTTCAGTATAATTTTAATCTATTGATCACATCTTTAAGGCTTCAACACGCGATCTTTGAAAGTTGTTTATCACAAGAACAAGTTGGAAAAGGTTATATTAATTGTGACGGCTACGCGGGTGGCATGGGTTTTCTTTCAGGACAGAAACAATGTGTCAAAATAGGCCTGTTGATGTCAAATCCATGTTCACGTTGCAAGTCTAGGAAGTATCAACAGCTTGGTGCTTTTATTTATGACTACTGATTTCAAAAGGAATTCAAGCTATGGTTCATTAAATGTAAAGCAGCAGCTTTTATTCTGAATTCTAAAAGAAGGAGAAAAAAAACAAAACAAAGCGCAGATATTTTAAGTATTAATCTTGTGTAATTGCACAAGACAGCCCCAAGGCAAATAACATTTGCAAAGAGGTGTAATCTGAAGTGGATTCACGTGTTTCCTGTAACTTATTATTTCACAGTATGTATGTGAATAAAAAACTAGTTGTATCTTCAAAACGTATACAAAAAAATGTTCTGTTTTAATCTCAGCTCTTTGTAACTTCCTGTTTTAATAATTTAATAATTCTCAATGATGAAAGAGACCAGAGCAAACAATTTGGCTTCTTTTCTCTGATAGAGCTGTGTCTTACCCAGATAGAGATCAAGCTATCCCTCAAGTCGGTCCACGCTTAACCTTTTTTTCTCTTTCCATTTCACTTCTCTTGGCAACTTGGCAAAACTACTTATCCATCTATTTCTCTTTCTCTCCTCTTCTCCGGACTGGGCTTGTTTCTCCAGTTGTCACAAGTAGACAGATGATCACCATGATTTTTTTTTTTTTAATATATTGCCTTGAGGAAGCTCATTGTTTCTGGGGAAGGACCTGACCCTGCACTTCATGCGGCCATAAATAAGATGTGGCATCCGCATACCCATCCTTGCCGTCCAGTCAGCCCCGACTGCACTGTCAGCCTGTTCTTCATCCCAGAAACCATCGCAGTTCGAGAGAAGACGCTCTTTTCCCAATGCTTCAAAAGACATTTTTATTCTTACTCTTTACAAAGTATTATAAATATAGTAAATCCAATGTGAGGTTTTTTGGATGACACTAAAATACATTGAAGCGAAGAGACTGTGAGACACTGACTACTAAAGTAAATACAATAAAACTTCAGTGTATCGCTTTTACTGTTTTCCAACTCCACAGACATTGAATAACTGAACAACCAGGCCTCCATTTGGGTGAGGCGTTGGATCTCTAGGCCAGCTCCCCTGGCTGGCAGGCTCCGCAGAATACTAATGTTAGAACGGTTGTTGACTGCTGCCTTAAAAGTTATGGCTCAACCACTCTGTCCTCCCCCCCTATTGTTTTTCAAGGGGAAACTGATGGAATATCTACCCGGCAGCCTCCATTCGTAGTAAATAAAAATGGAAAGCAAAGCCCGGGTCAGGTAAAAGAGATCACTTCCGAGCTGGGAGGAAGCAGGTAAAGTGGAATCCTCAATTGTTGCTTCGTTGAATAATAATAATGATCATGATAATAATAATGGGTTCCAACGAAGGAGTTCCGGGGTGAATAATACTTAAATTTGCTTTTTCTGTCAAACAAAAAGGGCATGTATGATAAAAAGACAAATTATACATAATAGGCATATAATTTTTTTTCACTGTTTCCCCATGAGAGCTAAATTCCAAGATGGATGTAGGAAAAGATATCAGACAATACATGACAATAGAAAGTCAATTTACCTTGATATGGCCCTCTTTGACCTCCCCGTAATGGACATGCTTCCTAAGGTGATTGCAGATGGCCCGGAGGGTGGGATGCACCTCTACGCAGAAATTACAACTGAATCCAATGGGGACTTTATTCACAGCACTTTCCTGAAAAAGAGATCAAAAACGGCAGGATCATCGTTTGTGTGTTTTCCTATTTATTGTTGTTTTAAGAAGTGTATGGAGATTGTTTCAAGTTGTACCATTTTACTTTAATGTGTATCTGTATTTAATGATTTTTCGTCAAGTGTCATATCTTTCAACTGTCGACTTTGCTAATCTCAGAAGATACCATCTCTTTTACATAAGATTAGTGGGTTATTAACTGCAGCTATTCTCTGATATACATTGATTTTGACAAAATGATTAAACTAATTATGCAGCTTTATAGGGCGGCCTGGCGCGGTGGCTAGCGCTTCCACTTCATAGCAAGAAGGTGGTCGGATTCTAATGGCTTTCTGTGTGGAGTCTCAACATCCTCCCTGTGTCTGCATGGGGTGGGTTTCCTTTGGCTTGTTCCAACAGTCCAAGAACATGCAGATGGCTAATTTTGAGACCCTAAATTGCAAGCTAAAGCTGGGATAGGCTTCAGCCCCTCCCCGCAGCCGTGAGTGCAGGATAAGCTGTATAGATCTGAATTAAAAAATGATGCTTTATCATCAACAACTGTCCTATTATTCATTGGGATGAAGGGATGGATAGAGTCATGTAATAAAAAACTGTGATCGCAATCTGACGGCGAGGTCACATGTTAGTAGATTTTCGCATTGCCTATTGCATGTTTGCTTGGGACTGCGCAAAAAACAGATAGGCTTGCATCACCACTCACCTTCTCAGATTTGAACTCGGGTGGTTCAGCACCTTTGTGTTTGCCGAGAAGCTGTCTCCTTCGCTCAGGCCTCGGGGCTCTCTTCTGAAACTCATCGTTGTGGCTTAATAGATGTGTGGCCAGAACAGGGAGAGACAGGAACTTCAGCTCACAATGAGAACACTGGTACAACTCAGAATCCTCGTCCCCAAGATCCGGCGATACTACAAAGTCCCTCTTGAAGTCATCGCTGTGGTGGTGGTTGTAGTGCATAGAGAGCAGCTCGCCTGTGCTAAAGGACAACCGGAAGCATTTTAAACACTTGAATGGCAGCCATTCAGAGTCCATGTCCTGCTCCTGCTCCTGCTCCCGCTCCGGTTCCTGCTCCGGTTCCTGCTCGGGTTCCTGCTCCGGCTCGGGCTCGGGTTCAGGGGGGACCTCCAGCTCTTCTCTGTCTTCCTCTAAGAATTCACTGATATCGGTTTTCTCTGGTTCTTTGGCATAGATAACGGTAAAGTAGCGACCGAGCTTGCTGGAATGCTGCTTCTTGGGAAAGACACCTGGGTGGCGTTTAATGTAGTGTGACACAATGCTCTTCCTGCTGAAGGCCTGGAAGGTGCATAGAGAACACCTTCGTCTCTCCACAGCCAAACGCAAGTCTTCACTCATTTCTGAATTTTCTGCTGCTGATGGAGGGGGAGCAATCACTTTACAAGGTTTGTCACTTATAGTCTTGGAAGCAGCCAAACAATGGGTATAATAGGCATCGATGTCGTGGCGCTTCTGATAGTGCGCTGCCAGACCTTTGCGTATGGGGTTGGTGTAGGAGCAGAGAGCACACTTGAAGACATTGTTTTTACCCTCCGGCTGAGCACGGACGTTGTTGTGCTTGATGCGATAGTGGCGAGCAATGCCTTTCCTCGTGGAGCAGAAGTATTTGCAGAGCTGACACTTGAATATGGCATGTTTCTCCGTCTTCGTGATGGGTAACTGGGAGAGGGCAAAGTCCAAATCACTGACCTCCTGGACTTTTACAGCGCTTGATATATTACTGGCACTGCATTCAGCTATTGCTTCTGTTGCTTCTTTATTGAGGGAAAAATGTGTAAACGAGGGAGCGAACATATCGGACACCGACTGATTGTGATATTTTTCATAATGAATTTTGAGTTTCTCTAATGTCCCATGTGAATACGGGCACAATTTGCATCTGTATGCACCGTAGCCCTGCCTCTGAGTTTTGCACTTGTCATCTCCATCATTTATATCACCAATTTGCTCTATGTCATTTGCAAAGTCCTCTGCAGTGACCTTCACCAATGGGTGTCTCTTCTGATAGTGAGTGAGGACGCCGTGGATGCGCGAGTTGACGTATGGACAGTGACGACATTTATATACAGAACTGGGGTTGATGTCTGCCTCCTGTGCAAAGTCTGCAGCTTTTACTTTCATTCCAGGATGCTTTTTTCCGTAGTGGGTGAGGAGACCATGGAGACTGTTGTACTCCGACAAACACACGGTACACTGATAGGCATTATTGGATATGGAAAGACGTGGGTGGGAAGGGTGGGGATTATTTTCATGAGGTTGGGTGCCAATGATCAGTGCACCGTCATCTTCAAGAGAAAGGCAGTTGAAAGATTCTTGTTCTTTGGAGAGGTGCTGGTGGAGGCTTTCAGCAGAATGCTTTCCCTTAATTATATCCAAGAGCACAGATTCATCCCCTTTAATGGCCCAAGGGTGGACTGCCTGGTAGTGACTAGTTATGTCAAATATCGTACAGGCCTCAAAGGCACAGTCCCTACATTTGTAGTGTTTCCCTTCCATACTTCCCCCTTGTTCGTGTGTCTCTGGCCCAGCCCATAACTTGCTGGCCATGTACGTGTAATCAACGTTGTGCTCGGGATGGCGTCTTTGGTAATGAAGAAGCAGGCCTTGGGGTTCAGCGTGGGAGTAAATGCACCACTCGCAGTGGTAGCCAGCCTCCAGAATGCCATCTTGGTAAGCCCAGTGTAAAATCGTCATCGCTGTGGCTTTCACAGTTGGGTGGTCTTTCTTCAGATGCTTCTTTAGAGCGTAGACATAGGGGGATGTATGGGAACAGTGTCTACACTTGAGAGAACGCAGGGGCCCACCCCCTTCAGAGTCCGTGGCAGCTGGGGTCATGGCTGAGGAGACGCTGCTAGACTGGACCATTTGTGCACGCTCGCGCTGACTCCGGACGACCGCAGTGTGACGACGTACGAGATCGGCATTGGCCTTGGTTTCCCTGTGCTTTTTCTGATAATGAATAAGCACCCCTTTTACAGTCCTGTTGCCATAATCACAGTGCTGACAAAAGAACAGCTCGTCCTCACCTTTCTCCACTCTTGCCAATTTAGAGCTCGAGTTGTTGCATCCGTCGTGACCATTGTTTTGAAACTGAGTCAGAAACTGTTTGGGAGTCGCGATTTGCAGCTCATCCATTAGTTTCATCAACCCTGGAGTGGGTGCGCCATGCTTTATATATTTTGCTGTCACTTTTACCTCTGGATGCCTCTTTTGATAATGTACCAACACACCAACGACGGACTTGTTGCTGTACACGCAATGCTTACAGTAGTACATTTCATCATCTGCTCCATAGAGCGATGAGGCTGACTGTTTTCGCGGCGAGGCCATGCTGAAGTTGAATGAAGAATTCGCAACTGCTTGTGACTGGTCGACTGAGATGAGCTTCATTGTTTTCTGTATGCGGAAATACGAGGCCTTTTGTTCCGGGTGTTTCTTCTGGTAGTGGACCAACACTGAGTGCATGTTGGCGCTGGAAAAGGAACACACATCGCAATCATAGACGACTATGCTGCTTCCCATGGTTTCTTTGAGGGGATCAACGTCAGCGCCGAGTTCGGGCGTCTTGGAGACCGTATTCAGTGTGGGGCTCGAGGAGGAGCGGGGGGTCGATGTTGCTGAATTAAAACTTTTTGGGCCAGAGTTTAATATTTCCCTCAGGGTTTGGGATTCGCTGGCCTTGTGTGACTGTTCCACCACGTAGCTGGAGAATATCATGGCATTGTTAATTTTTACCGTGGGGTGCATTCTTTGGTAGTGGGGCATCAGGCTCCTAACATTGGGGCTTGTGTAAGAACAAAAGCGACACATGTACACAAGGTTTGGCTGGTTGAAGTTAAGCACATTGCTTGCTTCGGGATGGTGATCCATGTAGTGTTGGTGTAGATCATTGTAATTCGTGTATTCGATGAAGCACTCTAAGCAGCGGAAGACTGCACTGTGGTCCTCGGGGTCAAGGATGTACTTAAAGCTGAACTTAATGTACGGGTGCATCCTCTGGTAATGAGTGCTGACACTACGAGCTGACTTGTTGTGGTAATCGCAATGTTTACAATAGAAACGGGTTATTCCGGGATCCTCTGAAAACTCAATGTTGTCATGGGAAACTTCCCTGCTGTCCAATAGGTCGGCCGAGGTGTTCTCACTGTCATCGGAAAGCGTAAAAGATATAGGAATAGGTCTGGGTTTAGATTTGGGGTGGCTTTTCCTTTTCCCAATTCTACCTCCTACATGGGACATAAATGATCCCTTTGCATAAGGTGTGTTGTAGGCAAAAATGGCAGTTTTTCTGATGTGATTCCTGCCCAATTTTTCAACACTGCTGTCATTTTCAGCTAAATCGTCATCATCCATATCATCCAGATTTATGATCAGGTCCTGTTGGCTTTGGCTTATCTTACTTTGAAGGTTTATCGCAATTTCATCAATTCTAGTCCTCTTTTTGACTGAGGACAAATCCAAAGGCAAGTCATTAATGGACTTCCTGGCTCTTTTCCTTTCCACCAAGGGCTTTTTGGTGGCAAGTCCCAAGATGGATGTCTGGGTTTTTTGCAGGAAGATTGGAGCCGTGTCCACTTCAGCATCCAGTTGGTCGGTCAGATGGCTCTCGAAGAGAGCAGGATCTAGGTCATCACAGTAGGAATGCTTGTGCTGCTGGTGAACCCTCAGACCTTTAAGAGTGGTGGTAGAGAAACTGCAGAGTGTGCAACGGTGAGGATTCTGCTGGTCGTTTGATGTGCTGGTTACCTTTTTCCCGTTGACTTTGGAACTCACGCTGCCCCCGTTTACCGGCTCCGCTCCGCTGTCATTCTGAGGTTCTGGGCTATCGCTCGTTAGGTCCATGGTCTCCATATCTGAGGAGCTATGGCTCTGTTTGTGTGTGCCTAGTTTAAGCGAGCTGGTGCAAATAAATGGACATTCATCACATTTATACACTGTGGTTTTTCCAGAAAGGTGAATGTTTTCAATGTGGCGTGAGATGCTCCGCCTGTGCATTGTGAGGAAGGAACAAAAGGGGCACTGAAATCGGTTCATGTACTTTCTGAACGGTATTCCTTTAGTCTCTAGTAGTTTATTATCCTCATCGGACAAGAGCTGCTTCGCGTCCGCTGACAGGGTTCCAGTATAGTTGGCATCATCCAGATCGCCCAAATCTTCGTCATCATCATCTACGCTGCTTCTTGAATCGTCTTCATTGAGTAAATTGGCATCTATCTCAATGCCGCTGTTGGAGACATCAGACGAAGCAAACTTCTTAGACAAAATGGAGGGGTCTATGCTGTTGGGGGTGACGTCACTAATCTGTGCAAACTGAAAAGACGAGATATCCTCAGTTGATTCCTCTATTGCTTTTTCTGGTGTTTTCCCCACTCGCTCGTCGCTTACACAATCATCGGTCAAACTGGTCTTTGATCTAGTCGGGCTTTGGGGTGAGGAAGGAGAACCTGGTTTGGGTGAGCTCGCGCTCACCACCCCCTCCAGCTCCTCGGCGCAGGAAATTATCGTGACCTCATCGCTGTGTTCCTCCTTCACATGATTAGTCCAGCTGTCCTTCTGGTCGGTCTGATAGTCACACCATTTGCAGGCAAATGTTCCCTTGATGAGTTCATTGGCTGAGTCAGAGTCCTCTCCAGAGTCGACACGTTCTGAAAGATCTCCAGCGCCCTCTGAGGGAACTTTGTTATGATACATAACTTGGTGTTTTATTATTCTTGCTCTTCGCGGTGACTTGTACGTGCAATACTGACATGAATATACCTTTGAATTGTCATTATGCATTACGACGCTGTAGCTGGGCTGCTTAGCTGTCAGCGAGGGGACGCTTGCCACCGAATCATCCTCCACAAAATTATGCACCTTTTTGGTGTGATTTCTCAAGAACGACTTTGACCTGAAGTAACGGACACAGAATTTGCACTGGTAAAACAGCAGATGGGTGTCAGCTGTTTGCTTTTGCGGTGTTTGGTCAGAACTGTCAGCAGACTTGGGACCTAAATAAGAGACAGGATGTGTGAAACATGCTGTAAAATATAGCATTACATTACATACCACTGCAAAAATCTATATGAATCTCAAGAGTGCATACTCATTCCAGCCTTGGAGGGGGGATAATCCGTGTCATCCTTGTCCTCAAGTTCCTCATCCTCATCTTCCTCCTCATCTTTCAGCGACTCAGACTCATCTGCATCTGCAGGCTGTAGGAAAACAGTGTGCACTTCCTGAATGTGGGTCTTCAAGTCATCATATGACTCAGCTCGGAAGTCGCAGCCGTCACACTGCAATACCTCCATCACTAAAAGAGGGAAGCGCTCCCTGGAAAATCAGGGAAACCTGCAAAAAACGACACAGCAGAAAAAAAAAAAAAGAGAATTCCTATTGGTATGATGAAGAAGAAAACAAATATTTACTGAGGCTTTTACTCTCTCTATTTACAGTACATATTAATCATGGGTGGCTTCACCGCCCCCCCCCCCCCCCCCCCCCCCCCCCCCCCACCCCCCACCAAACCAAAAAACACCAACAAAACACCAAACAAAAAAAAAAAAAAAAACACACGAATACAAAACCTACCTATAA
>CAAKHD010033445.1:0-16941 GCA_901007705.1 Fistularia tabacaria | reverse complement strand
AAAACCCACCCCGTCTGCCTTGGGGGTGCGGTGGTTGTTTTTTGGGGGCCTTTGGAAATGGGGGGGGGGGGGGGGGGCTTCTTACATGATTTACAATGAATCCGGGGCTAATCAGATGGCTCCCCGAAGATTTTTGCAACTGGGCTTAAAGTCTGCCTGTACTTCCCAGTGTTGAATTCTCACAAAATCCACAACAACTCCCATTTTCAGAGAAGCATCCTCAAACCTGCAGGGAACCTACCTCATACATAACGGTTGCCTGCTGACACACATAGTTGTTGCTGCCTTCAGTTGAAGACAAATATTTTGAATTTTCACTCACAGGTGCTCAGCATCTGCTGCATTTTTTTATTTTTTTTTGCATCATGGTAACTGTATTTTATTGGGGGGTACATTGTTTGCCATTGTTCCCCTTTCAAATAGGTGGATTCAAAGCTTCAAGTATTTCTCCCTTGATCTAGCTTTTTTTTTTTGTGGACCTGTTTCTGCTTGTCTCTTGTCAATTGGGGCTGCAAGGCATCTTCCTAATATGAATGGGCGTCAGCTTAATGAGTATTTCCTGGACCGACCACATTGCTGTTCCTGTGTCCTTCTGCTGATGGGCATGAACAGTTCTTCCGTAAATACCTGCATGTCGGAGAAAGGCAGGATGAGCTACAGCTTCATTGCCGTCCTCTCTTTTCCAATTTTTACATGAAAATGACTAATTCGCCAACCTTGATTTTTAGCCAGGCTATGCTTTTATCTGTTCTGTTTTACCTCTATTTCAAACTATGTATTGTATTTCAGCGCCATTTGTTATACTAATTGCTTATTCATCTGTTAGGCTATGTGCCTACAACATCCCTAAGATTCTTTATCTGGATAGTGTCTGATACTTTATATCTCACTGGCCTAATACACTATGCACAAAGGGAATGTTTGGATAACTAAAATATGCTTCTTGATGACAGAAGATCAAACGTAACTTCGAAAGTAAGATATGTTAATTAAATGAACTTAAATCCACCAGATCTTTGCGCAGAATTCCGTGCAGCTGGACCGTGTAGAATTCCTAGAAGACCTTGACAAATGTGCTGTCAACGAACACAGAAAAACAAATCCAGGATATATGTGGACAGGCACTTAATGCTTTATTTTGGGTGCATTCATCATCGAAGGAATCATTGCAGATTGGTTCGGTTAATTGCCTCACCTCCTTGTGCTCTGTGTTTCCATGGTACGACTATTCATTCACCTTCCAATACACCTGTTGTTTCAAGTCTACCAAACAAGCAGCTGTTCGACCTGCGTTTCCTGAACATGAGAATCCTTTTCCAAATCAACACTGTCTTTCTTTACAATGAAAGGAGCCCGGAGGATATTACATTTTTAAAACTGATGCCAACGCTGAAAAAAAATGTAAAAAGAAGAAAGTGTGTATACCATGAAACTGTTGCCTTGTCTATTAAAAGTTACCTGACAGTTCACGTTCATTTCTCATCAAATAGACATCAGCATCAGCAATTAACATTTTTAGGTGGAGAGTTTAAGCAGGTTGGTTTTAAAATCTAAAAATCAATTTATGTTTACATTATTATATTGAAGTTCAGAGGTCAGAAGAAAATAAAGAATTTTTAGAAATACAATGTCAACAATAAGACTACAGAATAACATAGTTTTTGATGAGAAAACAAACACAAATGGCTGGCATTGGATGTCCTGGTATTGATTCTTCGTATAGCCTACATCATAGCTTTCATATTTTCAAATAGATTTGGTCGGCCAGCATGTAGACCGCTGGTTTTTACCAATATTAACATGCACCTTGTCTTTTCAATTTGAAAATTTTGATATAGTAGAACGTATAAATGCCATCATCAGCAGAAAATTGCTTAGACTGATTATCACATTTTACACTAGACACAATTTTCTTGAGGCCTCATGTTCAAAAATCATAAACTACAGTTCTTCTTGTGATTTAGTATCATTTCCCTTCCAGTCACATTAACATTATATGTTTTCAGGATTGGCTGTCTCGATATGACATTCCTCACCACTGAAGTCGTAATAGTTTTGTATCTAAAAAGAAGGCTAGGCCCATCCCCTTTAAATCTACTGGAGGTTTGGGCCAAGTTGAGCAGCAGCAAGAAATATTTATTTTGGCACCAAATATTCAATCATTTTCTAAACCACACCAAGAGGTTATAAAAACAAGAGAAATTGAGGTAAGACTTTAGTTTCACAATCTTTGTTTGTTTTTTATACTCATCCCTCGGATCCAAAGGTATCATGGGAATCGTGACGAGGTCAAAACAATTGGCTGATTTCAGCATTAAACCCGAAATATTACAAATTTTCTGAATTTGTTCCTTATCTGTTGATTTGATTGGGACGGCATGGCTCCGGTGTTAGGAGCGGTCATCTTGGAACCGGCGGTTTTAGGTTCTATTTCCAAGCTCCTCCTGGCCCGACCAAGTGTTCTTGAGCGAGTCACTGAATCCGTAGCTTCACCGCGGGCGGTGCTTAGTAGCTGCTCACTGCTTATTGTTCATCTACGATTGGTTAAATGCAGATGACAAATTTCCGTGGTGCTATGCTGCATGCATATACTGACATAGCTATACTGAATAAGACAAAAAAGGGAAAGGGATTTTTACACAATTCGACTAAGGTATGTATAAATCGAACTGCACTCGGACTGCCGGGTAGATTGAGAGCTGCAGAGGTCTGGATTGATAGAATATCGACCGAATGTTAGAAAAAAGAACAGCACGAAGGATCACTTCCAGTCCATTTGAATGTAATTAGCCAAGCATGACTCTACAGTTCATAATTGGTATAGAGGCAACTGCTCCTTCAGCAAAACCAAGTGAAACGACAAGGCAAAAAACAACCTGGTGTACATTAAGATGATACACTCTCTCCATCTCAAAGTTGGACCGAGATTCAGAAGCTTTGTACAGCACTTTGATGGAAGGCGCTTCATAGATATGTTTAGTATTATCATTAGAATGACTATTTCACAACTCTAATAAATTGATGCTTAGGAAAGATTATATGTTGACCTTTACATTCATTCTAAGGTTCGTATGATTATTTGTGCATAAGACTATCTTGACACTGTGGAAATTGCGATCACTAACACACAGACAATGCTCATGTTGACAGCGCAGCAGCGTGTCGTTTATTAGTTCATTCCTAAAACCAGCTGAAACTCCCTCATGACTCCAAACTGCAACAGATGGTGAATTATATCTATAATGTCCACTACAATAACACATTTTTCACTGACAACACTCAACTCCTCTAAAATGCATTTTCTATCCGAATGTAAAAGGTGTAAAAAACATTTGAGGCTCAGTTTTTTTTAAGAAAATCTTGAGAAAATGCTGACTCGGCTCGAAGACCAAAATATGCAGAAACAAGGGAAAAGTTGTTTAACACATATGTCCAAACCAGGAGGGAACACAGAAATAGTTCTCGGTGGCTTTCCCCATCTAGGTGGGACAAGTTACACATCGAGCTACCAGAGAGTGAATGACTGTCAGTCACACCCACATCCATTTGTGCTTCACATACAATATCAACTAAAAAGAGTGAATAGTTACTGCACATTCATTGTGTATTTGTATCTAATACCTGTAATTTCTCATGCTTTCATTGAGACAATCGGATGTTATTATATTTCCTCTGCACATGCTGCATCAACAGCGAATCAGTAGAAATCATAATTGATGATCTTACTGATTTGCTGCTACTGGTTATTGATCTTTAAAAAGCTAATAGTACCTGTCGTTAACAATATTTTCTACAGTCAACATATAGATAAATGAATAATCACAATAAATCTCCTTTTTTCTCATTTTCTCATTTTTTCACATTTTTCTGTAATCATTAGCAAACATTATCTTCAAATTAAAACGGTTGAGATTTGTTTTTCTCAAACAAATTATTTGGCTAACTGACAGCTCTCTGGACCTTTCCCTATACTATTAATTTGGATAATGATAATTTAACATTTTATAATCCATATGAAGCATCTTCTGCTCCTTGAAAAATGTGTAGTTTCATGCACGAATTTATGCATGAAATAATGAATTTTATAAGTACAACTGATAGATTCTGGAGAGCAATATGTTTTGCTTTTTTTTTCCTGTTATTGTTAGCAATATTTAGAATTCGCATTGTAAAACATATCGCAGAATATTAGCTGACCATGTGAATCTTATCTACTTTGGAAGCCTTGAGGCTCTGTTACAGTCAGCCACGGTGGTCTGACTTAAACACAAAGCATTGCTCCGTTAAGAAGGATCGCCGAAGAATTTCTTAACATGCCTTGAAAGTTATTTTAGTTCAGAATAGGAATGGTGCACTCCAATGTGAGCCAGGAAACATACCAGCTTCTGCGAGCTGGTAGAAGGTCTTTGACATGCTTGACACTCCTTCTGCCCTAATTAGGTTTTTAACAGTAGCATGTTAAAACAATGATTCACAAAAGAAAAAGCAGGTTACTCTGACTGCCGTCCACAATCCATGACAACCGTTCCTTACACAGATGCTAATTTATTGAGAGATAAAACCATGACCAATTGCCGTATGTTTGTAATTGTGTACTTATGGTGGTAACTGTCCCTACCAATCATTTGTGGTTTTGCAGCTTCCCATGAGTTCTAACAACATACAGACTTCAGTGTTGCTGCATGTCAACTTTGATGCTGAAGCGTTGGGTTTCCAGGCACAAGAAGGCACCGTTCACTGTGCAACAAGTTTACAGTAAACATGGTGCTAGTCGAACAAGGACATCTCAGATGACAGCAAAGAGCGTCAAGGAGAGTCAAAACCACAGAAGGGAGAAATACAAATGTGTTTTTTGATGATCCACAGAAGTTGTGCAATCAACATGCGGTTTGTTTTTTTCTGAAATAAGTGGTTTGTATTTATTTGATTGTCATTTTAAGAAATATGTTTTGGTGTTTCAAATTTACAGTTTTTTTTTTTTTTTATTTACAACAGAACAGTTTTAACTTCCAGTTGAACTTTCCATCGACTGGTTTGTCTCAAAATATGCATAGTTCAAAACAAGGCAATTATGAAACATAGATGTTTTTTTATTGTTTTTCTCCATGGCATATACAACCTTAATTCCAAAATATGCTGAGATGCGGGGTAATATGTAAATAAAAACAGAATGCAATGATTTTCAAGTCTCAGAGAGCCATATTTTATTTCCAACAAAACTTAAACACCACATCAAATGTTGAAACTGAGACATTTCAGCCTTTCCCGGAAATTATCTCATTTTGAATTTGATGGCAGCAACACATCTCAAAAAAGTTGGAACAGAGGCAACATAAGGCTGGAAGAGTTACCGGCAAAAATCAAAAACAACTAGAGGAACATTGGACAACTAATAGGGTTAGTTCGTAACATGATTGGGTATACAAAGGGGCATTTCAAAGAGGAAGCGTCTGTCAGATGTAAGGATGGAAAGAGGTTCACCTATTTGCAGCAAACTGTGTCTAAAAATTGCATACGAGGCTGATGGTCAAAAATCATTGTGAACACAGTTCGCGCAACAATCCATAAAATGCAAACGAAAGCTGCATCGAAGCCATATGCGAACACAGTGCAGAAGCACGGTCGACTTCTCCCGGCCAAAGCTAATTTAAACTGGTCTAAGGAAATATGGAAAACTGTTCAGCGGTCAGATGATTTAAAATTTCAAATTCTTTTTAGAGGCCATGGACGCCCTGTCCTGCAGACTAAAGAGGACAGGGACCATCCAGCTTCTTCTCAAAAGACAGCTCAAAAGCCTGCATCTCTGATAGTGTGGGGTTAGTTCAGCTTCGACACTTGCGAAGGCACCAAAGTGGTGCATAAAGGTTTTTAGAACAACATATGCTCCCATCCAGACATCTCTTTCAAAGGAGTTCTTCCAAAGGCCAGCAAGACATTGCTAAACCACATCCTGCATCCATCACAACAGCATGACTTTGCAGGAGAAGAGTCCAGGTGCTGAACTATCCTGCCTGCACTCCAGACCTTTCACCAATAGAAAACATTTGGCGCATTATGAAACGAAAAATCCAGCAACAAAGGCCCTGGACTGTTGAGCAGCGAGAATCCTGCATCAGACAAGAATGGGATGACATTCCTCTCCTAAAACTCCAGCAACTGGTCTCCTCACTTCCCAGACGTTTACAGACAGTTGTTAAAAGAAGAAGGGATGCAACACAATGGCAGACAATGCTCTTTTCCAAACTTTAGAGATGTGTTGCTGCCATCAAATTCAAAATGAGCTAATATTTTCCATGAAAATGAAAAGGGTTTTTACATTTTTGGAGGTTGTAAATAAAGTTGGAACATACACTGATGGTTTGATATAATATTGTGGACGTTTAAATGTTCTTTCGTCCAACAACTCAAATTTCAGAAAAACGAATAATTCTTCAGTACAAGCCGTATTGTGAATTAACTGCATATAAAAATATTCAATGCTTGCTTTGAGTGGATATGAAGTGTCAGTAATATGTAACGCTGTAGTCTTGAATGTTCATTTTCACGATAGTTCAAATCACTGGTAATGATGAGGATTTTTTTCCAGATGTTTTATGCCACTTAAGTCAAAAGCAGAAAAAAAACAGAAACAACGATAGATCAGTGATCCAAATCAGCAGCGATGCATTTAAGAACCGTGTCTGAAGAAGCTAGTGTCTCTCATTGTGTATCCTAGGTTAGCTCGGGAAACTATCGAGGCTACCTGTAGCTGTGAACCACTGATATTTCCATGAGAAATTTAGAGAGGAGGCGATATTGGAGACCATTTTTTTTTTATCAGAAGCTAAGTTTTCCAAGAAGCAGTGATACAATGTGTCTGCCAGTAAGGCTGCTATGTCAACCAGTCACTGCGCCCTTTCCCACAGCTCTGCTAACTAGCAGTGAGGCTAATGTTAATAAAGTCTCCATGACCAAAAAACCTTTTGTTGCAATATCAGACAGAACATCTGTCAACTTTTAAATGCGGATTTTGCTACGGAAATAAATTTGCAACACCACAATCACCTGAAATCTGATCCGTGAGACATGCAGTTGCTCTCGTCTTGATGAGCATATCTGTTTCAGTCTTCATGTGATAAGAAAAACTGTGACCTCACTCCTACCGGCCTGTGATCAGAGCACAGAATTTCTTTATCGCACAACGCTGCACACTAGAGAAAGTCAGAATACACAGAAATGAGACATTGATTCCAACCGGCTGATCAATGGTCCCAGGCTTCACAGGCGAGAATCAATATTGTTCAGTATGAATGTTTTGCTATGACATTCATCAGGCCTAAGCAGAATAGGAGAGAAACGGCATGGGTCACAACAGGGAAGAGATTGAAGTACGACAGCAGTGCCATCAAGTTGCTGGGATATTATGTGACTGTGATGAAAGCACTTTGATCGGCAGAAGTATTACAAGAATTAAACTGGGCCCTTACCTTCCAAAATGTCACATAACTGATAATGGCAAATAAATTACCCAAATATTTTCAAACTGAATTAAAACTGAAAGGTTACCAGGGAATATTGGATACCTTTCAATTGTGTTTAACACTTTGTCAGAGTGTTTGGCCAGTAAACTTTAATTGATTCTCTTTATGTTTGAAATGAACACAATTCATGCAAACAGATTTCTGATTCCTCATGTATAAAAGAAAGTCTATTTTGTGTTACTGAAAAATCCACTTTGTAATACATGTTTTTTGCCCCGTTTCCAATAGCGTTCTAGTATGGCCATAAGAAATTTCTCAAACCATCAGATTCTTCACAAAATATTAGCCAGCAGACGAAAACGCATCCCTTAATCTGGCAACAAACATGCTTCAGAGAGCATACTGCATGAAAGATAGGTCAATCATTAACCAGCTAGATCTTCTTATTGTTCTCCATCATCAGATCCAGTTCCATCTGCTCTGTCTGAGATGATCCAAAAAGATTATGCAAATTATCTTTTTAATCCCCCAAAAATAGTTAGTCTAAAAAAATTATAAAAATAGTCACTCTTCACCATTATTATATAAATGTATAGTAACTCTTCTGACACTTCTGTTCAACATAACTGCAAGCAGCACCTGGTAATGGCCAGAATAAGGTCGAATGATGTTCTCTCCACTTCCAAACGACAGCCGCAACAGTACTTGCTGGATAATTCAGAAATTTCCAAATCCTTCTGTAACCAATGCCATTGAGACGTTTTGCAGTACTAAGGTTGTAAAGTTCAAGAGAGAGATCTCGCCTTTACCCGTCGCGAGACGTTTCTTTTGTGACGCCTTGGTAATGAGACACCTTTTTATAAGCCATCAATTGGCGCTGAACCGGCTGATATTAATTTGCGCAGACAAGGGCTAGGGTGGCTTTCTAATTACTGAACGATTTCTGGTGGTGCCTTGGCCCTCCATGCCTTTCAGCACATCCCTTTCTTCATGTGTTCAATACTTTTTCCCCTGTGTTTTTTGACATTGTTATATATAATTACATATAATTAGTGGACATCAATAGTTTGATTATTTTTCATGTGGGGAGCGCATGGGGTGTTGCTTACATTTGCCGACCATTTAATTACGATAGTAAATACATGAAAATGGTGATCAACTTATTTTAAACCACTGCATACATATATAAATTATATATATCACATTATTTTTGCATACATTTTTAAGAGTGACTGGTACACAAAGAGTCCTCAGACGTCCTTTCAAACATACTATGCCATGTGATTGCCAAATGGCAAAGGGCTGCTCAGTTAAGACTGTAATGGAACATATTTAAAAGCACTGTTGCATACAAGGAATACACTGAGGGCATAACCTTTCCAATGGATCACTGTTGCAGTTGGGATTTTCTTCCCTTTCAGCCTTCTGTTGTTTTCAACGTGACTGCCATAAAATAAGTGCAATCTGGGAACTACACAGGATCATGGTGATAGCAACCTCTGAAGAAAATTTGGATCATGCAATATTGCCCTTAATTGAGCCAGCAGAGAGATGTGATTTTCGCTCGGCGCGGGTAAATTAATACAAATAACTGTGTTGTTTCTCCTCTTTTTTTTTTTACCTGTACAAGGTTTAAACTGTACAAGCTAGCAAAAAAAGGCATGTGTATATTCTTTGGTAAGAGGGCATTCGAATATTTCGATATGCCGTCATTGGACTTTCCAGTTGTGGGAAAGGTAGTCCATCTCTCTGACAATTTCGCGAAATAAGATCGATATCATGCAGGCTTTTGTTTTCTTCAAGAGGAGATATAATTGTTTCACAGAACCTTTGTTCTAAATTTACAGCTCATGACAAAAATCCCGATGCAGAAAAAGAGCCCGATGAGTTGACAATTAGCTCTATTGCAAGAAACCAGAATGGGCTAACTTTCATTATCAGGAGCTGAGAATGAAAATAACAATTTACTACTCAATTAATCCGCCATTCAAATGTCCTCCAAAATAATTCCATACAATAACATCGATACCATCTCGTCTTGTTTCATGAACTCTTTTCCATGCATTAGTAACGTCCCAAAAAAAAATGATATTTGGGGCTCTTTCACTGCATCAAAACATCCCATTCCAAAAGCATCCTTTTTTGGAGCAACTGTCCTGTGGCAGGAGTGCCACCACCAACATCTTTGAGCATTGTTAGGAGGAAACCCAGCAGAACGCAATCATATGCTAAACGTCATGCTGTCCATCTTGAGCTAACACATAAGTAAAAATCAAGCATTGTTGTCGTGCCCATCTCTGTACACTTTGGCTTTCATTGGAAACATCTGCTCAAAATCTATTTTCCCTCATCTTATCAATGGATCGAATGAAGAACAGTAAGTAATGAAATTGAATCTTCGGCTCAGAACAAATACAAACTGTAGGTTTCTGTGTTTGGTTTGCTTTAACAGCTTGCTTCTGTAATAGAAATAAGAAAAGTCTGTTTTTCCAGGAATGTTATTCAGTGACACCCTTTTCTCTCAGAGGACTGTTAAATACAGATGCGGAGCCTTTCAGACACTGCAATCCAGAGAGCTTTGCTGATCTGTCTGCAGCCTGACCTTCACGAGTGTCACATTGACTGGACATAAAAAAGGAAAAGCCTCAACACAGCAGGCTCTGACCACCCTTCTGGATCGTGTGTGAAGCAGAGGATTGTGCTCATGACCACCGCCGCCCCGATTAGTTGACCAAATCAGAAAAATCATAGGGAGGGACAAACCAATTTTTAAATCCTAAATGGAAAAACATGAAAGAGGGTGGGAGCACATTCAACACCCCCCCATGGCCAATCGTCTGGTGCAACGGAAACATATCAGGCCAAACCAAATGTTGCACTGATGCAAGCATGCTGTCAAGGTTCACAGCTGTATTCAGGGTGCTAGCAGGAAAGAGTGGCTGCAGATGACCTTTGAAGGAGCACAAGTTTAAATGAAAAAAAAATACTAGAAGAAGCAGCTCTTACTCTTCAAACAATTGCAAAGTTTTTTTAACATGAACAAACACTGCTATGCTGATGAGCTGATGGCATCTCATCCGAAACGCCTGGACCGAGATGTTGAAGATGCCTCGGTTGTGCATTCTCGGAAATTTGCAAAAGATTCGGAAACTCTTGGAAAGATGCATTCTGAATCACATTTTTGAGAAAAACCCCAATTTCTGTATTCTGTAGAGAAGTCGCTGTTACCTCTGACACTGTCCCTTAATTCATCTATATAAGTTGGTTTGGATAGGCCAAAAACATAATAATAATGGAATTAAAGCAAAATTGGGTTGTCTGTCAAGTGTGTCCAAGAAGGACTTTAACTGAATGCAGATTTAATTCACACACACAAAAAAAAAATGGAAGGATAGAACTGAGGAAATCAGACATTTTTCTCTCTAAGGCCTCTCGCATTTTACTAATCATATGAAAACTGTACTCATCCGAACCTGTTAATATTAAATACAGTAGCACTGGCTATAACCCAGCACTGAATTGAGGATGTTTTCCTGCAACAGATTTAAGATTAAAAACTCAGCCAATGTTACAGCAAACAGCTGATAAACGTCAAATGCAACTAAAAGTATCACTAACGATTAGATGGGCTGTTGTGTATTGTAATACAGAAAGGACTTGATTAGCGTTGTGTTTAAAAACTATAAACAATCCAGTAATCATATCTAAAATGATAAAACTCTTTTTTTAACATTTGTGAATTCTTTGTTATGTTTAGTTAGAGGCTGCTTAAATAGCCTGCGCAGCTGAGTTTGTTTGTTTGTTTGTAAACACATACAGTAGTGGCGTGTATCAGCTCATCTATAGCCTTAAAAATAGAGCACCCAGTGACGATGATGTAACTTTTAGTCCAATCTATTTTTTAAAATGTGACTTCAAATAGATTACAAGTTGACAACTGATCGGTAAATCGATGAAGCGATGCACACTCAATAGTGCTCAAGTTCTGCAAAAAAAAGTTCAACACAAAATTTAGGTTTGAGTAGCAAATGTAAGACCAGTGCATTTATTTGGAAAAGACAGTATTTTCTGTACAAACTGATTCAGCCCTTAAATTGTTTTAATCTGACATGACATATGTGCCACTTTTGTAATAAGAGACCGACGGGAGATGATGGAAGACCGAGGGATTCTGAACTTTGAACCCGAACCTGTTCTGCTGACTGACACCTTCAAGAAAGCCTGCGCATCGAAGAGAGACAGAAAGATAGAAAGAGGAACGTCATTAACATTCAACTGGGCTGAAAAACCATGCTTATACCGGAAAGTTCATTTCAGAATTTCATGTCTCGCTCATCTATACTACAAGGTCACTTGATGTTTCTCTTTGGCAGATGGTTACCTGACATTAGACAGCCTTATGCGCCGCACACTGCACTTAACTCTCATCTGTCTTTGAATTTTCTTGCAAGCTTCCTCGCCCAACTTGATGCGTCCACATCTCTCTGAAGCTGCACCAAAACACATCATGGCTCAAGTAACCTTGCTTCAAGGGTAGGCTTCTGTTTAGCAAAGAGCTCAGATTGTTCCTTCTGAAAGGGGGGTGGCCACCATACACAGCATTAAGTAGCAACATTTGGCCTGTTTTGCACAGACAGAAGATAATGGCCAAGCAGATTAGGACGAGACAAGCATTAATAGCCATCTTCCACGTGTCTTTAAGGTTGTCATGGCAAAGATAAAAAAAAAACGAAAGAAAAAAAAAAACAATATAGCACTTCATTCACAGCACAGTGCTTGGAGTCTTTATATCTCATGGATTTAGTTTTTAATCATGAGCCTTCAGATATTTATGTGACCTTCAAGCCCAAAATGTTCACAAAGCAACTAAACAGAGGCTGGTAAATCCCTCAGCTAAAGGCTGCTGGGTGTGAAGGTTAGATAATGAATACCCTTACATAGTCCTTCTCTCCATTCCTGTATGAAAAAAAGAAGAAGAAGCGTTTCATCTTAGCCGATTTTTTTTTTTTGCCTCGCGCCAATGGCTGTCCATTTGACACAAAATGCACCGAATGAGAAATAGAGTGGAAATCAGATATAAAACCCCAGGAAACCATGGGGTTCAGTGAGGATATGAGGTGAGAGGAAGCAGACATGCATAGCTTGAGTTTTCTGGAAGTCCATTGCTCAACCTTCTTTTAGTATAGTCACCTCTCTTGGCTGTGCTCTCCTCTCTCTCTCTGGGTGCAGACAGAATTATCTTCTGCATCAGAGCTGAGGCTGGGCCAACGCTCTACACAGAGGACTCCATTTCACACAGCAGCCCCACTGTGGCCAAGGAGACACAGCCAATCACACTGGAGTATCAGTGGCATGGCCATCCACCATTTTGTGCTCCTCAAGGTCTTTGGCTGTCCCCCTCAGCTGAGAGGAACTGCCTCTGCTTGCTCTGCTATCTTATTACACAGATGGAAGTGTTTAAGTCTCAGAGCGAAGACCTTAGTGAGCAGCTTCCCCTCCTGTCGGTTCCTCTGCAGACGCTCAGGAAAAGAAGAAGGGAGATGTGTGGTTTTGCTCACTGCAGAGATGGCCACCTCGAGGGCTGCTCTTCACAAGCTGAAGACAACATCCTAAAAAGGTTTGCAAACATTGCCTATCAATGAAGCGATGTGTGCAAAGATTCTGCAGGTAATATTACCATAAACACGATTCTGGACGGAGAAGCATCGGAGCTGAAATTCAAGACACCTTTTAGCAACCTGATGAGACATCCCACCCAAAAATGATTAACTGAACGATTACATTCATGGCTTGCGGCAGGATTACTTTCACAACAGCATACGGGCAGAAATGGGTATATCTTTGGATTTCTCAGAGGGCTTCTTCCTTTGGAGCTTGAAGCATGAAAAAAAAAAATTCTGTTCAGTTCCATCTGCAAAAAAATGAGCATCTTTGCACCTCGACACTCGTTTTGTAGGTCCAAGCTGACACAAGGCTGAGATTATTCTTCATTCAGACCTCCTAAAACTGAAAACACACTCATTTGTGGGCTAAATAAACACCACTGAAGAGTCAGGCAAGTGAAGGATGTCCAAGGACAGATCTTGGAGTGAAACCAGGAAGTGTTTTTCCACAAGGACAATTGCTCCAGGAAACCTTGCATTCCATGCAGCCTTGTAGTCCATCTCTCCTAGGAAACTATTTCCTGGCATAAATCAATCCATGGCTGTCTACTCTAATCTCAAGCGAAATACACAAAGAACTATGTATAAAATCTTAAACACCAACTACCCACTGAGGTCAGCTCTCCTCCAGAGCATGGATGACGATGATGTGAACTCCCTCTCACTTGGGAGCTGAGCTCCTATCTTGGTCAAATTATTTCTATTTGGGGCCCAATTACAATGTCATCCATTGTATGTGATCCAATCAGTTCACCTCAAAAAGGAAAAAAAAAAATATTGCCAGAAAAGTCTGTTGGATGCACAGAGGGGCTTCTTATAAGTGGTGCTGAATGGACAACTGCCAGAAAACACTGCAATGCTGACTTCCTTCTAAGTCTGACATGGCAGTTACTACAGTTACAGGGAGTGGGTGAGGTTACAAGCTAGTCTGGATGGGGGTATTTCGGAGTGACCAAAAGAGGACACAAGAAGCTATAAAAAAGGGGGGGTTGCAAAAGTCAGTCTTGTTTATATGGAGAAAAATGTGATGATCTTTAAAAAGCCACCGCTAAGTTTAGAAGAAGTGAGGTTCCTCTTTGAGCTCACCTAACCGACATCTCGGGGGTTACTCCACAAGTTAGAGAAGAGAAAGATGAGAGACCCATCAATATTAACTTACCACTGAGACCTCCTTTCCAAACTCTTAAATATTTAATCGTCCTTGGACAGCTCTGTTGCTTCGTAGGCCGAGTCAGTGGATCCCTTCTACAAGACCACTCCTATTCCTTCTCAATGAGGGCCTTGTCCCGTGGCACCACACAGCCCAAGGAACGGGCGTCTCCAAAGAATTCAGGATTTTTTTCCACCACAGGGAGCTTCAGGCTGACAAGAGTTGGTTCACTGTGTCTTGTTCAAGAAGGGCATAAATCTTGAAATTAGGTTTGAAACCTGAGTACGCTGTGGTGACAGCTTAATTTATCTCACTGGACAAACTATTTTCATTCTCAAAAAAACTAGATTCCTACTTGCTTAATATGAAGGCGAGTAGTAAAGATAGAAGCAGCCACACTGGGTGTTTTTTTTCCAGGAGGTGAAAGGCAAAGATGGAACTGTTGATGTCCTGATGGAAAGCGGAGAGGAGGAACCAGTTTGGCAGTGGTGTAACGTGGCAACTGACAACAAAAAACTGGAATGACACCTCTAACACACCACTTCCTTGTTGTAGTGAAACCCTGCCATGATATGTGGCATTTTTGTTTGCAAATAGGCCCCAAACCGTGATCCTTGGCATTGAATTATTCAGTGGATTGCAGCAGGTGTTAACTAGGCACGGCTTTCATTTGTGACACAATGAAGTGCCGCAGCTGAATGGGCGAAGCGCTGTGTTTTATGAAGATAGGAAGGTCAGTTCAAATACAGGGAGAAGGTAGCAAGGTTGTGGCAGCAGCGCGATGACGGTGGTGTTTCAGCACAAGCGCAGCAGCAGGGCCAGGCCGCATCTCATGAGCCATGCATCATGTCAAGAAAGCACTCACTGGAGCATTTCAATTTGCTTTTGTGCGTCTCCCTAGCCTTCCTCACTGCCCCAGGTGGAGAAGAATGGAGAAGTGCATTGCCCAATGTGAGAGAGAGTGAATGAGAGGGAGGAAAGGAGAGAAAGGGTGGGTGCGTGTGTTCAAGAGACGGAGAGAGTGATGTGCATCACAACCACTTCCTTCCAGCATTCAAACCATCACAGGAGTCGCTCTTATTTAATCCTCTGTGTTGAGGTTTTTTTGGGCAAAATCCTGAAAAACCTTGCTCAAATCCATTATGTAATTTTTTTGAGTGTGCGCCACAGCTCAGTTCTGCCTTGTCACCTTAAGGATGAGCTGCAATCGTAAAGCCGATTTCATATTTTTGCACAGGTGGAGTTCAACAACTTTGATTTTGGACAGCCTTGGAGACAGCGAACTAGATGAGGACCAGGGAAAATTTCCAATAAGGTATTGTAATGGTTTAAAGCAGAAAAAAAATCAACTTTGGGAAAAACAAAAATAGATTAATAATTAGATGTCCACTTTTAAACTCCCCAACAAATGTTTTGATAAACCATTCACCTGGATGGTGAAAATAATGGGTACTATTTTGATCAATAGCAGCACTGAAAAAGCAATACTAATAGTATTAGTAATAGCATATCCTCATGCACACTGAACATGTGCTTGAGGGCAAAAGAACATTAAACTTCAGTCTAATGAACCTTTTTTTTTGCCAAACTTATTACAAATGACTTAATCCTTATTTAATAAATAAGTATGAGATAAAGTAGCATTTTTAATATCAATAATCTCAGATACACGACCACATGACCTTGTCATTGAGGTGTACTGAAATAAAAAAAGAATTCCAGCAGCTTCGTCGGCAACAAAGAACCCCAGTTCAACCAATACCAAGTTTTAAAATGTCATGACAGCACTGAACAACGGCTCAACCTTGACCTTAAATGAAATATATAATACTGAGTCATTCACAGACATTATACCATGACACTGCAATCCTGTTAGCATGCGTGTTGATGTCCTCGATTGTCAACAAACCAAAGGGGTATTTAATATAACCAAAGCATAGAGAGAATTAATTACCGTGGATTGTGTTGGTTTAACAAGACTCAGCCATGAACTGCTGAATTGTTTAAAGCTCTCAAATAAGCAAAATAAGAAAAAAAAAAATCTATGTAGCTGATTACTATCAAACAGATTATTTCAAAAAATCACAGAATGGAGCTTTTATTAAAAGATGGGTGAATCCCCAGTAAGTACAGCCTCAAGCCGAAGCAAACGTGCAGAGGGCACCCTGGGGACACTGAGCGTGTCAGCATTAGTAATAGATAATACAAGGCAAATGCTTACTTGATATAATTGAAATATCCATCAAACAGAGTGATTTGAGCTTGTGCATGATGATACTGGGCTCCTGCACTGATGCCCACCGAGACCAGCCTCAGTGAGAAGCCACAGATAATTTTTTTATTATTGTCCTCTACAATAAGATCCCTTCAACACTTTGCATGAGCATGAACTTAAACCCTAATAACCCGACCGGTGAAGACAACGCGATCACTATTCACAACGAGAAAGAGACAAGAATGTGTTTAAGGCTTGTGAAAGTTACTACAAGAACTCAGGGTGCAAATTGGGGCGAGCCAGTGACAGTATCCCAGAGACGCTCTGAGTGGTCATGGTTTTCTTAAAAAAAAAAAAAAAAAAAAAAAAAAAGACAATCAAACCCCCATCCCCAAAGAGTAAAAAACCAGGCCCAATCACAAAAAAACCCCCCACTTTCAAACCCCCCCCCGC
>CAAKHD010033372.1:182068-241112 GCA_901007705.1 Fistularia tabacaria | reverse complement strand
AGAGCAGGAGTGAAAGTTAACGGCTTATCAGTGTTCGTGGAGTTTCAAGAGGAGATTCTACCGAAATTTGTGACCATCGGATACTTGAGCTATAATGCCAGGCTGTGTGTGCCCCCACCATTGTGTTGTTCTAAGTGGCAGAAGTATGGCCAGAGAGCATCACTATGGAGCATGTGGAGCGGAAGTGCAAGAAAAGTTTGTCAATTGTGGTGGAGCGCAGCGTTGGGCACAGAGATTGTCAGGCCAGAGAGAGGGCAGTCGAAATTCAGCCGATCAGGACAGACAAAAAGTGGTCTTATGCTGAGGCGGCTAAGCAAGTGCAAGCCGAGCCTCGGCCATTGAATCAAATAAAGGTTGGAGGAAAAGTGGCTATAGATGACGATCCATTGATTGATTGCCAAAAAGAAGAAATGTTTTTGTATTTTCTTGTTGAAGTTGATGGGGAAATGAAATGAAAAATAATAAAATAAAAATAAAGAAACATAGATATGGTAATAATTTGTGTTTTTTTTATGCTTGGCAGTAGCACTTATTTCAATTTTGACTTTTTCTTCTTTTCCTTTCAGCTTTTCCCTTCAGCAGTCGCAACAGTGAATCAACCTCCTCCATTTCATCCTTTTCTCTGTATCCTCTTCTCTCACATCAACTAACTTTATGTCCTCTTTCACTACATCCATAGATCCTTTCTTTGGTCTTCCTCTATGCCTTCTTCCTGTCAGTTACGACCCCAGTAAATGCAGAGATGGACCTTCCTTCTCTGTCAACCAGCTCAAGCTTTTCCTTTCACCGTCCCAACATTCAAAGTATCTACTCGAAGTCCCAGACTCTTGCACTTTCTCTATTCTCTCTGCTTTCAAACATGCAATCTTCCTCTCCTTCTTTGACTCACAGTAGCCCAAATTCCAATGGTGCCCTGTAGGTTAAACTTGTTAACTTGGACCTTGATTGATCTGGGATGGAAGTCATAGGTTTCAATCGCATTGTTGTTTTTTGTCACAAGTTTTATGCCAGATGTTCTCTCTGGCTCAACCTTCTGCATTTATGTTGGCTTGGGGCCGCATCAGGAAGACATTGGCTTGTGCCCCCTGAGGATGTATTACATATTTTATTTTTCCACATTTATGTTTAGAATTAAACAGTCAATTTGAACCTGTTGCATACTCCTGTGGTGCCTTCCTCCGGTACCTTAGCAGGTAGCTGTAGCCTCTGGCCAAGAGCAGATATCATCAGGTGGTGAAAAACCTTCACTGGATTTTTCGGCCCTCAACCACAACACTAATTGTGGATTTCAGAAATGAAGGCCGGGCTGAAAATAGGACAGTAGTTTCTGTTGGAGGGCTCAGCACTAGATTTTTTTTGAGATTGGGGTATTGGCAGCAATTTTGAAGGATGAGGAATGGTCTGTTACAGGGAATTCATCTGTATGGTTGGTAGGGGTGACAACAGAGGTGCAGAATGTGTCCTTTTGGAAAGTGTGGGAATGGTGTGCTGCTGACATCCAAAGCTCTCAAGACAGGACAACTGGCTCAGGTGGACTCAAATTGAGGTCCTCTAAACTGCACCACTTCATCTCCCCCCAACCTCTCCCCCCAAGAGGAGTTACACTCCAGCTGACTTCTGGAGAACAGAAATTGTTGCTGTAACATGGAGCAAGAACCCATCTCAGTTTTATGGTTTGTTGAGCATGGTACCTCCTTGGGATCCAGGTTGGAAGGCAGGTCCTGGCTGTGGTGAGTGTATCCAGGACTGACAATCCTATCACTCCACGGAGCAGGGCCCAAAAAAGGAGAGCCACGGAGCTTTGTGGTAACTGCCAGGTGAAGCCCTGGAAGAAAGAGCTGTTGCAAGGTAAACATACAATTTGATAAGCCCCAGCCCCACCGCGGCCATAAGCATAGTGCATGATGTAGGAAATGACATTAAACCTGCAAGGCTTCTTTGAAGGAGCAGATGCTAGTTTACCTTGTTTCATAGGCTGGCAGCAGAGCTAAGGAAAGCCCTAAAATATCAAAGCTGTAAAAGAAAACCTGTCAACACTAAACAAAAAACATCTGTTCCTGGTTGTTACCACATGACTAAGTGAGCAGTTATGTTATGATAGTGTGATAGACTTTTCTGCTCTATTTTTCTCCTGTTTCAGTAGGTTTGAGTTACATTTCATTCACAATTATAGTCCACACAATTTTTTTTTGTTGGTTGAATTCTGTTTAACTTGTTGAACACTTCAGTGTTCTTCAAAAACATCATCTCACTTTCCCAGATGTTTTTTGAGTTCTTTATTTCCTTTCTCCATTCTTTATCAGTGATCTTATTGTAAAACTCCAGTTTGACACACACACTCACTTACAAAACACACCAACAGCCCAAGTGTAAATTAAAATATTCCACTCCAGACTTCTACAGCACCATCCCATTCTTCTACATAACCATTGTTTGGGTACATTTATGCTCCTGTTATCTACATATGACATATGTCTGTTTCAAATGTTGACAAATGTCACTGCTTACATTATCTGCTGACATTCAGTGCCATATATGTAACATGTCCCCAAATTATAAATCTCATGTTAGACATTGAGTAATCTTGTGTGAATGAAATATGCATAAATAATTAACGAAGATCATTTTGTTATTAGTAAAAAGGTGCATACTTTGTTTTTAAAAATACCATCCCTTCATAATGAAATAATGCTGCTACATCAATTTATCCAACCGTAAAATTGATTATTCACCAAAAACCTCATCATAGAACTGATCTAGAGTAAATTATCAAATGATCTCAGATGCCTGAGAGCATTTGTCATGTCTCAATAATTTTCATTGTTTTATGAGGTTTGTCATGTCAGCGGACCTTCCACTTGATGATGATGGGGATCTTGATGTTCAATGAGGTGACACATAAAAATTGACTTTTACTTTTGAGCGCGCCTTTTAGCTCACAGAACGGTTTTCTCTTTGTTTCCTATAACATTCATCGATTAGCACCAGCGAGAAACAAGGAAGAGGGTCAGAGGGTGGACGACTCTGCCTTATCCTTTTTCTGAGGTCCTTTTCAATGATCTGGGCCCTGAAGCTGACTATCTGTCCTCCATCTGAAGTATTTTTACTCAGAAGCGTCTGTGATATCTGGCAATATTTTGGCTTAAGACAAAGAAATATGATCCAGAAAGATTATTTGTCTAATTTCTTGTGTCCTCATTTGAGTTTTATCCATTTCTCTGTCCTGCAGCAACAAGATGTCCAACAAGCATGGAGTCTCCTTCAGTTGATTAACAGCATTGCTCAAAGGCATCCCAACAAAGACATTTCAACAGGCGAGGACGTTAATGAACTACTTTCCTCTTTCTGATCTTCCTCCCACAGTCAAATATTTTGATTCTGAATTGTCTCTCTCCAAGCCCTGAAAACGAGTTTGGTGTTTGCTGATGGAAGCACATTTCTGTGAGTGCTTCTGGCACTCAACGGTGAGTAACAACTTGGTCACTACTCAGTTATGAAGCTGAGAAGTAATGTTTGGAATCTAAATGCAATGAACCTTTTTAAACATTGATTGTATGAATTGAACTACTAGAAATGCTGATTAAAAAAACATTGCATTAATTTTTGAACAAAGATCTGCAGCTTTTTTTTACTGTGTCAAATAGGGAAAGTCACAAGAAATCATTTTGTTTGGTCTTCAATAGCAAATGTCCTTGGGCTTATTGTCCACTTTGCAACATTAAAACACTAATCAACACAATATTAGCCATATTTCCATCATGTTTATTGCATGGTAAAAGTGCATGGAAGGCAGCACAGTGGTGCAGAGGTTAGCGCTTCTGCCTCACAGTATGAAGGACCCTGGTTCACTTCCAACAGGGTACCTTTCTGTATGGTTTGCATGTTCTCCCCATGTCTGTGAGGGTTTTCTCCAAGTCCAAAACCATACGGCAGGTGAATTGGCAGAAATTGCCTAAATGAGTGGAAGTGAATGGTTGTGTATAAATATAGCCCTGCGATTGACTGGTGACCAGGGTGTACCCTCTCGCCTGATGGCAGCTGGGATAGGCTCCAGCATCCCCTGTGACCCTGAGAAGGAGGAGTGGTATATAATGGATGGAGTATGAATAACAATCTAGCATTAACAAGACCCCAAGAAAAAAACAAAGTATTCAAAAAGATGGGAAAGACTTATTAAATTAGTGATTAAAGGACTTATCCATACTGTTGAGACGAATTGTTTTAAGATTAAGAAGTTGACGCAAGAGAAATGGTGAGAGTTATCGGTCCATTATTGAGATTGACATTTTAACCAGTGGCTGGCGGTGTATCTGCGCCCGCAGCGACCCCTGCTCCCATTCAATGGATACCCCCGCAAGGATGAAGAAGGTATCTAGGTGGGCTGTCAGCTGCTCACTGATGTGCTGGTGGAGCTCATTCAGAGCCTCCAGCCTGGTGTTGTTGCTGGGGCTCTGAGGGATGTAAACAGCCACAAGCAGTATAGCCGTGAACTCCCTCGGCAGGTAGAACGGCCAGCACCATATGGCTATAAACTCCACAAGTGGTGAGCAGTGTTTAAAAGGCCACAACAGCATCCCAGCAACAGGCGTCGCTGATGTAAACCCCCACCACCGCCACGGATCTTACCTCCATCAACAAGAGCTCTGTCCACACGGTAGCATGTTAGCCGGTCGAGCTGGACAACGCTGTCCAGGACGCTGTCGGTGAGCCAAGTTTCCACAAACATGAAGACACAGCACTCATTCACAGTCTATATGATATTCTGGAGTAGGCGTATATGGTCCAGCCGATGGAAATCAGAAGCTCCCAGTTGTATGTACGTCTTGTGACGAACAGGACAGACGAAGACGAACAAAGATGCTGCGATTCATACAAAAACACAGCGATTCACCCCTCCGGTGGGGAAAGAACCTGAGCTGGTGAGCACAGCAGAGAGGTTCCGGCTAGATATAGTTGGACTCACCTTCACGGACAGCCAGCAAAACCAAAAAGAGTGAGGTAACGGATCCAAGCTGCCAAAATTAGTTTTCTTCGCTGAGTTTCTAACTATATTTAGTGGGGCAATGACCCTGACTTTTGTCTAGGTTTGAAACTCTCCTTGCTCAAGGAAAACAATAACAATGACAGTGAAATAATTATACACTGAAGATTGTAATGCTTGTTTTATTTCTAATTTGTCTCCAAACAATATCTTTTTTTATATTCCTCTGTTTTGTTGTCTACGAAGAGAAAAGTTGTGCATTTGACTTCAGTGGGACAAAGAGACACAGAGTATTGTCAATTCTAATGAATTTCCAACCTTTGCCAATCTCTTGGGATTCTACAGTTTCCCTCTGAAGAGTTCCTTTATTGTGCTTTTTCCCCTTTCCTTTTTCTGTTTGATTATTTGTATCTTTTTTGTTTTTGTTTGTTTCTTTCTCGCCTACCTTGGTAGCCTGCATCGCTCATCCTACATCTCTTCATTGCCTCCAATACAAACGGTTCTTATTCGTCTTTGTCTTTGTTCAGTCTTATCTGGATGGAAAAGTCTGGGTCTTGCAACACAGAGCAAAATTGTAATGAGAAGCTTATTACGTCCAGGGTCTAAAGTTTTGGGTTTAATTGACCGACTTCAGGAGCTTAATGAGACAAATGACTTGGAGGGACTCAAATGCACACACACACGAGACATATACAATCACACAGAGACAAGACAGGTGCATGCACACACAGACACGACTTTGACATATTATGCAACAAAACATAAAACACAGCTGTGAGGCATAACAACAGAGGCAGACGGAGACATGTACACAAACATACATAAAACACATAACACACAAAAAACTTGGCGGTAATGTCTTGAATACCTCAAGTATTCCTCCAATTATTTTTACCTCTCTGTCTTCTCTTTCTTAATTTGTTTGTTTATCTATCCACTCCTCTTTTGCATGTGGGACTAGACACCGTTTTTGCAATGCATTGCATTGCCTGCCACAATTTTCTCCTTCCAAATCTAAAGAAAAATGTTCCTCCACCAGGGAGGAACTTCTTCAACTCAAGGAAGCAGCCGGACTCCCCGTTGTGCGCATCCCAGAGGAGCTATGGCGGATCACCCGTTGGGGGAGGTAAGCCGGCGCAAAAGGTGAGAGAGTGAACAGAGAGGGACAGGAGATGCAAGCCCTTCTTGCCCTCGGTCATCATGGGGAACATAAGGTATGTAATTCTAAATTGTTTTGACTTGTGCCGCTGTCTTGGCCAGGACTCCCTTGAAAAAGAGATTAGTAATCTCAATGGGACTTTTCTGTTTTAATATAGGTTGGAAGGTCGCTGGCCAACAAATCAGACGAGCTGGCAGACCTCGTCGACAGTCAGCATGTTGACAGGGAATGTAGCATGCTATGCTTCCCAGAGAGCTGGCTACAGGTGAGCACACCGGACACTGCCATCAATCTGACTGGTTTCACACTGACACGCACAAACTGGGGGAGACAGAGCGGCAAGAAGAGAGGATGAGGGCTTTCCATATACGTAAAAAGTAAATGATGCAACCCTGGTCATATCACCGTAAAGGTCCCTGTGTGCAACCCCAATGTGGAGCTTGTGGTAGGAATTTGCCCCTGCGTCCCACCACGTTAGTTCTCACACTCCATCCTGGTACTCGTTTACGTTCCCCGTCTTCAGCCGCAGCCAGCACCGGTGTCGTCATCCACTTGGCGATCGCTGCTCTGCAGACACGCAACCTAAGCGCTCTCATCCTGATTTGTGGGGACTTCAAGCACGACCCTCCCACTCCCATTCTCCCCACCTTCTCTCAATATGTAGACTCAGCAACAAGAGGAAATAAAACCCTGGACCTCCGAAATGCAAATGTGAGGGATGCTTACAACTCTTCCCCTCTTCCCCCTCTGGGCAACTCAGACCATAAATTGGTACTCCTGGCCACCACCTACACATTGATGGTGAAGAGGCAGGGGGGCAACACCTGGTCTGTGAAGAACCTGTCCAAAGCCACAGATGAGGCAATCCATGAAGTACTTCATAGTCTCATCCAAAAAGGTCAGTTGTTTCAATTACAACAAGCCATTGATTGACATGAAAATCAAAGTTCTTCTTAACAGGAAGAGGAGAGCCTTTATGGCTAAGGACCACCAGACCCTTTGGGCTGTCCAGAGGGAGCTGAGGGGGAAGCTGAGGGAGGCAAAACTCAACTTTAAGGAGAAGGTTGAGCAGAGCAAGACAAAATAGGTTTGGAGGGAGGTGAGGAAGATGACAGGCTGTGGGAAAACCACACCTGGAGCCAAAGGTGCCCCTGAATTTGCTGCAGAGCTAAACCTTTTCTTCAATAGGTTTGACACTCCTGTGAGCTCTGACGCTGGATCTGGGCAACCATCCCCCACCAACACCTTGCCTCCCCTGCCCCCCCATTCCCATTCCCCTTCCCCAGCTCACCAGCAGCTTCTAAGGACACTCCCTCCCACCCCTCCACCCATCACCTCAAACTCGGACACAACCACTATCTGCCCCCCCTCCCCCATCAGCAGTTCCCTCGATCGAACTCCCCCCCCAACCCTCTCCCCAACCATGACCTCAGCCTAACCTCAAACCAAGTGCAGAGGGAGTTCTCCAGGTTGGGGCAGAGCAAAGCCAGTGGGCAGGACAAAGTCAGCCCCAGGGTCTTCAAGGTGTTTGATGGGGAGCTTGCTGGAGCCTTCCAGGACCTCTTCCACCTCTCTCTGAGGTTGCTGAAGTACCCGACATCTGGTAGACCTCCTGCACTGTCATACATACATGAGAAAGGATGTACAAGTGCTCTCAACGACTACAGGCCGATGGCTCTAACGTTACATGACATGAAGTCATTTGAGATGCTTGTACTCCAGCACCTGAAGGAAACAGCTATCTGCTTCCCTGGACCCTCAGCAGTTTGCGTACAGGCAGCACATGGGTGTGGATGATGCAATCATCTTCCTCACACACAGGGTCCCATCTGGAGGGTTCAGGAAGCACTGTGAGAGTCACTTTCTTTAACTTCTCCAGTACCTTCAATATTGTGTGACCCACCCTCCTTCAGGACAAGCTGCTGAGTATGCAACTTCAACCCAACATCACTGCCTGGATCCTGAACTACCTCACAGGACGGCCGCAGTATGTCAGGGTGGACAGCTTTGTTTATGAGGCTGTGACATGCAGCACAGGAGTGCCCCAGGGTACTGTCCTGTCTCCAATCCTTTTCACCCACTTCACTGTCTACTTCCGGCACAATTCCAGTTCCTGCCACCTCCACAAGTTATCTGATAGCTCTTCCATCGTTGGATGCATCAACAACAACGACGAAGAGGAGTGCAGAGACCTGATTGCAAGTTTTGTTGAGTGGAGCAACCAGAACCACATCCTCCACCTCAACATCTCCAAGACCGTGGTGTTAGTGGACTTCAGGGATAATCGGAGGAGACATATACCAATCACCACCCAGGGTGAGAAGGTGGAGATAATGGACTCCTACAAGTACCTTGGGGTCCAAATTAACATACAAATGCCCGCGACAGGAAGGGTCAGAGCAGGATATTCCTCCTGAGGAGACTGAGGTCATTTGGTGTCTGTCGCGGGCTCCTCGAGACCTACCAGTCTGTGGTAGCCAGCGCACTCTTCTTTGCTATAGTGTGCTGGTTGGGCAGTGCCAGGACTGGTGAGGTCAACAGGCTTAACAAGCTAGTGAGGAAAGCCCGCTCGGTGCTGGGACAGAACCTGGACCATCTGGAATCGGTCTCAGTGGGGAGGGTGAAGGACAAACTGGGAGCTATCCTGGACAATCCTTCCCACCCCCTGCACGACGAGCTGTGGCTGATGAGCAGCTCATTCAACCAACAACTTATCCCATTCCGGTGCAGAACTGAACGCTTCAGACGCTCCTTTATGACCACGGCCATCAGACTGTATAATAGCAGTCTGGACAGCAAACAACTCTGACCGGACGGAGATGCATCTGTGCTACCACTACCTCACTACCTCACTCATCCACACGTCGTGCCCTTCATTGTTTTATTTTTATCCTTGTTGGTGTCATTCCATCCACATCCTGTTTATTTTTTGTCATTGTTGTTGTCTCTCTGTTTCTATTCTTGCCCTTGTTGTTGTTGTTTTGGTTGTCTATCCTCATCTTGCTGTTTTTTTTGTTGTTTTTTTCATTCGGTTATCTATTTCTCTCGTTGTTGATCACTTTTCTGTCTATTTTTATAGATATATTTTGCTATCTTTTAACTGCCTCTTTCATTTATATTTATATTCATATTTATTGACACAGTGCTATGGTTGCATTGCTGTGACAAAAGAATTTCCCCTATGGGGATCAATAAAGTTCTATCTTATCTTATTATGGTTTAAGACGGAAAACAAACAAACAAACAAAAAAGACATCAGCCTGATGTACATCAAGGTCTCTTTAAGTGTCTCATTAGAAACATTTTATGTAAAATCTTTCCTCTTTGTGTCAAACTAGGAAGTACTGACTTTGTGTCAGGCTAACACAAGCTAGATAATCCTCCTGCAAAGTAATGCACTATCTAAAGCTGAAATAATGCAGCACAGGTACACACCCACATAAATGCAACCAGTTAAAACAACTTATCAGTGAGTAAAATCATCTATTTCATTTTATTAGTTTATCTATTCGCCAAGCATAGAGAAGTCTTGATAGCTTTGATTAGGAGCAGTGTGATGTACACATCCTAAGTATCTGTGAACCTTTGGCCCGGTCTGAGGTCCTGAGCACTCTGGAAGAGATTTTCTTCCAGGATATCTCTGTACTTGGCCACATTCATCTCAATTGCAACTTGTTGTCCCTGCCCCTGCAGCTGAAAAAACACCCCCACAGCATGATGCTGCCACCACGATGTTTCACTATTGGGATTGTATTGGGCAGGTAATGAGCAGTGCCTGGTTTTCTCAACACATACCACTTAGAATTAATGTCAAAAAGGTCAGTCTTGGTCTCATCTGACCAGAGAATCTTATTTCTCATAGTCTGTTGGTCCTTCATGTGTTTTTGGCAAACTCTATGCAGCCTTTTATATGTCTTGCACTGAGGACAGGCTTCCATCGGGCCATTCTGACTGGTAGAGTGCTGCAGTGATAGTTGACTTTGTGGAACTTTCTCCTATCTCCCTACTGCATCTTTAGAGCTCAGCCACAGTGATCTTTGGGTTCTTCTTTACCTCTCTCACCAAGGATCTTCTCCCACGATTGCTCAGTTCGGCTGGACAGCCAGGTCTAGGAAGAGTTCTGGTCGTCCCAAACTTCTTTCATTTAAGGATTATGGAGGCCACTGTACTCTTAGGAACCTTGAGAACTGCAGAATGTTTTGTAACCTTGGCCAGACCTGTGCCTTGCCACATTTCTGTCTCTGAGCTCCTTGAGCAGTTCGTTTGACCTCATGATTCTCATTTGCTTTGATATGCACTGTGAGCTGTAAGGTCTTATATAGACAGATGTGTGCCTTTCCTAATCAAGTCCAAACAGTTTAATTAAACAAAGCTGGACTCCAATGAAGGGGCAGAACCATCTCAAGGAGGATCAGAATAAATGGACAGCATGTCAGTTAAATATGAGTGTCACAGCAAAGGGTCTGAATACTTATGACCATGTGATATTTCAGTTTTTCTGCTTTAATAAATTTGCAAACATTTCTACATTTCTGTTATTGTTTTCTGCCAAGATGGGTAGCTGAGTGTACATTAATGAGAAATAAAATTAACTTCTTTGATTTTAGCAAATGGCTACAATGAAACAAAGAGTGAAACATTTAGGGGGGTCTGAGTGCTTTCCATACCCACTGTAAGTCTCCTGCACAATCAGCTGAGATACATAGACACATAACTGACGGTCCGAAGCACAGACACTCCAAAACAAGTTACTGTCTGTCAGGCATATTACAACCACAGTGGACCTGAAAACCCCCTCAGATTTCAACTGAGCAAAAAAGTAACAATAAAAATTAAAAAGACCTGCTGAGGAGACGAGTCAAAGGAATCATGTGGTTTGAGTGTCTGTGGATGTGTGCATTTGTGCATGTAATGTCACACAGAGGACAATGGCTGTCCATGGAGATGCCACTTGCAAAGGGACATACTGATTTTATCTTCTACTGTTATTGCAACAGAATAACAGTTGGACTGTGGGTATGTTTCAACCGATTTGATATTAGAGATCTCATCTCCCCCTTTTGGGCAAATTAACATGTGAGCTCGATGGTCATACTTTTTTGTGTGTGTGCATGTGGTGTTTGTTTATTTGCATCTTAGTAAATATGACAAATTACAATCTGTAAAGTCTGCTTTTCCTCAAGCACACATACTAGAAATATAGTTCTGTGTGAAATGTAAACATGTTCTTACAGTGTGAATGTACCTATGTGTGTTATCACGTACATGTTTGTGCCACTGGATTTGTGTTGGGGGGTTTTTTCCTGCAGACTTTCAAAAGATTTTTTTTTTTTTGTGTGACTTCATGGTGAAGAGAAAACAGAAAAGCTGTTTTTGGTATCATCAACTTACCATGGTGGGGGTTTGCATTGAATTTGCAGCGGTTGATTAGGACTCGCTGTTCAACTGCCCCCACCTGTCCTGTGTTTTGCTAATTCATTTCACCTGTCTTGTTCCCTTTAAAAGAACCCCTTAGACCAGGCATAAGTTGTCTTGTTGATGAATGGAGAACTTGAATTGCTGTTTTGTGTGTCAGGGTGCTGATTTTGCGAAGCCTTCAATAAATGTGAAGAAAGGCACTACTGAGTGTCTGGCAGTCAGTAACAGGTGAGGTCTCCCAAGACAAAGTGGTCTGACTAAGAGCAATTTGAAAACCCAAGACACCCTCCAGTAGCCAGGTCTGGGAGAGGAGCTCACCGGTGAATGTCTAGTGGTCAGGGCTTGGCTGAAAAAGCATATTGGATATCATTTAATTACAGAAATCATCCTAAAAACATGCAATGAAAGGTAACAGATTTAATCAATTATGTTATCTTATCTCTGTGCATCTATTTTTATGCATTGTCTGTCCTTTTTTGTTTTTAGTGTTTTTCTCAATATTCTTGTTTTTCATATTTGCAAAATTTCTTTAAATTTCATTTATTCATTTTTGTGTTTTCCTATTTTGACAAAATTACTCAAGGCAGTTCCCTGTGATGTAAGGGAAAAGCACTTGTCGAATGGAGGAAAAAGTAATGATGGGCATATCCAAAGTATGGGTCACATATTTGATCAAAACAAATAATCAGCAAAAAAACAAACTTTCTGAAAGAAATAATTAAGTCCACAATGATAAGTTAGAAAACACCTTCATGACCTACTTTGATGCTTAATTATCTTTTTTTTTTGTTTGTTACTTACTGTTGACACCTTGCACCTTGCTTGCATCCGTCTCCGAAAAGGCTAATACGTGCCATAATCTAATTCAACCGCACTCCGTCCCTCTCTCTGTACAACTTCAAGGGAGATTCTCTTGGTCTAGAGAAGAAATCTCTCAGCTGAAGGAAGAAGCTAAGCTGTGAAGGTATTTATTCAGTTTAGAATGATGAATTCGACTAAAAATTCCTTAAGAATATTTTTTTTTATCATATACAAAACATTTGAAAAAAAAATTGTGGAAAATTTACAAGAAATGCTGAAAAAAAATCAAAATGAAAACCTGTCCACTAAAGTGCATGTATATGTTTGTACTCAAGGCAATATGGGGAAATTTAAACACTCAATGAACTTTCTACAATGTATCTTTGAAGAAAATAAAGAATGATGTACAATTTAAATTATTTCATTAAGGAAGTAGATGAGATCCATGGGAGTGTTTTTACATCTTGCAATGTTGGGGAATCTGTACATAATTTGAGCTCTAGAACCTACAGTACCCTGTCAAAGAACACAGCAATGGTCATACATAGTTATACTGGAAATACAAACATACATAAATACATACTGATATACACACTAAACAGACACACCCCTATGTAAATATTGCTATAGATATATAAATAGAGAAGGGAAGAAATAGAAAGGGTTATTACAATTGAAAATGTGTGGATACCGAAAAAACACTTGAATAGATTGACCTAAATCAATGTAGTGAGGAAGAATAATGGGTGTAATAAGGAAAGCCACTGCAATGTGTGTTTGTATTACAAGTGAGGTGGGGACCCCGGGTTAAGCTTGCAATGCTGTGACTTTCCATGCATATCATATCTATATATTCCTTGGATATATATTCCTTGGATTCATAAATACAAATCAACGAAGGCAGAAAAACAGCGATGGAACTTATTTCAGACCACATGAGTTTTTTCCAATGATGAATGTTAAATTGGATAGGAAAATTAATGATTGATTAAATAAAGAGAAATATGAATTTACTGACTTGAGATGTATAAGTATTTGTGTGTGTTTGTGTCAGTAAATGTTGGGAAGATGAAAAAATGAAAAGACATACTGCATGTCTGTATGGAGAAAATGTTGGGACACTTGAACAAATACCACATTGTGATTCACTTCCCCCTGGACAGAAAAAAAACCTGACAAGAACAAGACAAAAATAGCCTATTTTTAATGATGATGCATGGTTTGGAAGCTGACAGAAATGTGGGCGTAATGTTCTATGGAGTGATGGTAACACAGCACTGTTTGCGCTAGACCCCATCCTTCAGGCAAATCGTTAAGTTTGTTTTTCTCTGCATCATTTAAATGTACAGTTTCAGTGTTTGTGTGTATGTGTGTGTATGTGTTTCCTGATTCTTACAAGGATTAATAAATAAACAGAGGGTTAAACCAGTTACTGTGTCTGAGCTTGTGATGTGTGTGATTGTATGTATGTAGCTTGAGTTGAATAATGCAAGAGTGTGTTTGGTAAACATATTAGCTAATCGATCATGTACTCCAACATGCTTTTTTTAGCTGAATTACACTAACTTACAACCACTCATTTTGCAGTTACTGTGTTTCTGCAGTGTCCTGCCTGACACTGTGTCTTCCTCTATGATAAAAATCAGACAAATTAACTTGGTTAACTGTCTACTATTTTTGAGACACCCCTCCTCTTTTGACAGTTTTGGGAGGATATGTGACAAGAATTAATTTGACCAAAAAACAAGGCATTACAAAATAGGCCAATGAGAAATGAAAGCAAACAAATTAGCCCAATTTAGCCACTCATATGTAGAGGAGTCTGTGTTTTCCTTTCTTTCTGAGAATATTTCTTCTGAGCATCATATTTCTATTTATATTCAACAATGCCTTGCCATCTTTTATCGGTTTGAAGGAGATTTAAAGTAATTCAGTGATCTCCCACACAAACGTGTTTCTCATGAGTTTTTTTTCTGTTAAAGGAAAAAAAAAATTGTTGGATGTAAGGATAAGGATATGTAAGGATACTATTTATCTCTGTGTCTTTGGGAAAGAAGTTTCCGGTTTATGCTCGCTATTTTAATTCTTATTTTGAGATGTAATTTCTCAAAAATCTAGTACAAGGTCAGTACCATTTTTATTGAATTTGTAGATACACATATCTACACATATGATATACATATGTAGACAATTACTTGCAGATTTTACTTTTTTTTTTCCTTGTTTTCCAGCTTTGTGTGTTTGGATCTGTGTGTGATGATTTCACAAAAGTAGTCTCAGTTTCACAATGTCTTTCCCTCCTCAATTTTCATCATATTTTTGGAAGACAGTGCAGTTCCCTGCCATCGTGTCTCCCCTGCTGCCTCATTGTAACCTCTAAAACCTCTTTTTCACCATGTGATACTCGTGTCACTGCCTTTATTCTTCAGATTTTCCACTCCAAACTTTGCCCTAATTTAGCGAAAGTAGCTTTCAGAGTTTTTTTCGGGTTTGACTCACTGTCAGGTTGACAGGAAGATTAGTGACTGAAATGCTGTAAATCCAGCAATGGTCCCGAATTAGTGTCAGTCCTCATCCTCTGACTGAAACTCTGTTCATTACAGTTTCAGCAAGATGAGTGGGCACAAAACGTCCCAACCGGCAAAATTGTGTCATTGTGCCAGCTGTTTAACGAACTTGCAAATCAGAACAGAGTCACAACATTGAAAGGACACTCAGGTTATGATTATTATTGCTATTATCAATATTATTATTAGTAGCTGTAGCAGTGATAGAAAGTTGTGGCAAGACTGCCATCTATCTGTAACTAAATAATGCCCTTCTTAGCAATTCGAAGAAAATAGGGAAAATAGGGAAAATAGCTCCTGTTGTTTCAAACGTTTTTTCAAAAATACTTGTTGATAAATAAGCGATTACTAAGTTAATTATATTGGACAAAGCAATTTATTATCTTATGATAGTAAGATAAGTTATTTGAAATGCAGCCTCAGGGCGGCATGGGCCAGTGTCTCCTGGAGCCAGACTCGGGGGGGCACAAGCCAGTGTCTCCCTGAGCCGGTCCCAAGCCTGAATAAATGCAGAGGGTTGCGTCAGGAAGGGCATCCAGCGTAAAACTTTTGCCAAAACCAAATATGTGAATCAAACCTAAAAACTTCATACCGGATCGGTCGAGGCCTGGGTTAACAACCACCATTGGTGCCGATAACCTACAGGACTACAGTGGGTCGAAGAAGGAGAGGAGGAAGGCCTGTTCAAAAGCAGAGAGAGAAGAGGAAAGGCAAGAGTCTTGAACTGAGAGTAGGGACTTTGAATATTGGGACGATGACAGGAAAAGGTAGAGAGTTGGTTGACATGATGCAGAGAAGGAAGGTGCATATACTGTGTGTCCAGGAGACCAGATGGAAAGGTAGTAGGGCTAGAAGCCTGGGAGCAGGTTTTAAGTTGTTCTATCATGGTACTGACAGAAAGAAAAATGGAGTAGGAGTTATCTTGGAGGAGGAGTTTGTTAGGAATGTTCTGGAGGTGAAAAGAATGTCAGATAGACTTATGAGCCCGAAATTAGAAATTGAAGGTGTAATGGTCAATGTTGTTAGTGGCTATGCCCCACAGGTAGGATGTGAGTTAGAGGAGAAGGAGAAGTTCTGGAATGAGTTAGATGAACTGATGCAGAATATCCCCAGAAGTGAGAGAGTGGTAATTGGGGCAGATTCAGTGGAAATGTTGATGCAGGCAATAGAGGTGATGAAGAACTAATGGGCAGGTTTGGTATGCAGGATAGGAACGTAGAGGGACAGATGGTGGTAGACTTTGCAAAAAGGATGGAAATGGCTGTAGTAAATACTTTTTTCCAGAAAAGACAGGAACATAGGGTAACTTATAAGAGCGGAGGTAGGAGCACGCAGGTAGACTACATCTTCTGTAGACGAGGTAATCTGAAAGAGATCAGTGAGTGCAAAGTAGTGGTAGGTGAGAGTGTAGCCAGACAGCATAGGATGATGGTTTGTAGGATGACACTGATGACAAAGAGGATCAAGAGGACAAAGGCAGAGCAGAGGACAAAGTGGTGGAAGCTGAAAGGGGAGGAGTGTTGTATGGTTTTTAGGGAGGAGATGAGAAAGGCTCTTGGTGGTCAGGGAGAGCTTCCATATGACTGGACAACTACAGCTGACGTGATCAGGGAGACAGGTAGGAGAGTACTTGGTGTGTCGTCTGGAAGGAAAGTAGATAAAGAGACCTGGTGGTGGAATGAGGAAGTGCAGGAGTGCATCCAGAGAAAGCGGTTAGCAAAGAAGAAGTGGGACACTGAGGGGACTGAAGAGAACAGACGGGAGTACAGGGAGATGCAGCATAAGGTAAAGATGGAGGTAGCAAAGGCAAAACAAAGGGCTTACGGTGACTTGTACACTCGGTTGGACAGTAAAGATGGAGAGTGATTTATTCAGGTTGGCAAAACAGAGAGATAGAGACGGAAAGGATGTACAGCAGGTCCAGGTGATTAAGGATAGAGAGGGAAATGTATTGACAGATGCTAAAAGAGTGATGGGAAGATAGAATGAGTACTTTGAAGAGCTGATGAATAAGGAAAATGAAAGAGAGGGAAAGGTAGAAGAGGTGACTATTGTAGACCACAAAGTAGCAGAGATTAGTAAAAGTGACGTCAGGAAGGCATTGAAGAGGATTAAGAATGGAAAGGCAGTTGGTCCAGATGATACACCTGTGGAGGTATGGAAATGTCTAGGAGAGGCAGCGGTAGAGTTTCTGGCTACATTATTCAACAGGATCTTAGAGAGAGAGAAGATGCCTGAAGAGTGGAGAAGAAGTGTGATGGTGCCCATTTTTAAGAATAAGGGGGATGTGCAGAATTGCAGGAACTATAACTGTAACTATAGAGGGATAAAGTTGATAAGCCATACAATAAAGTAATGGGAGAGAGTAGTGTAAACTAGACTGAGAGCAGAAGTCAGTATTTGTGAGCAGCAGTATGGCTTCATGCCAAGAAAGAGTACTACAGATGCAGTATTCGCTTTGAGAATATTCATAGAGAAGTACAGAGAAGGTCACAGGGAGCTACATTTTCTGCAGACCTAGAAAAAGCAAACAACAGGGTGCCGAGAGAAGAGCTTTGGTTTTGTATGAGGAAGTCTGGAGTAGAAGAGAAGTATGTTAGACTGGTCCAGGACATGTATGCTGGTTGTGAGACGGTGGTGAAGTGTGCTGTAGGTGAAACTGAGAAGTTCAAGGTGGAGGTGGGACTTCATCAGGGATCAGCTCTGAGCCCTTTCTCATTTGAAGTAGTGATGGACAGGCTGACAGATGAGGTTAGCCAGGAATCTCCATGGACCATGATATTGTGATCTGTAGTGATCAGGTTGAGGAAAATCTTGTGAGGTGGAGGTATGCTCTGGAAAGGAGAGGAATGAAGGTTAGTCACAGCAAGACAGAATATATGTGTGTAAATGAGAGGAACCTGGGTGGAACGGTGAGCCTACAGGGAGTGGAGATCAAGAAGGTGGAGGATTTCGGGTACTTAGGGTCAACAGTATAGAGCAATGGAGAGTGTGGAAAAGAGATAAAGAAACGGGTTCAAGCAGGTTGGAATGGGTGGAGAAAACTTTCAGGGGTTCTATGTGATAGAAGAATATCATCTAAAATGAAAGGAAAGGTTTACAAAACAGTGGTGAGACCAGCGATGCTGTATGGTTTGGAGACAGTGGCACTGAACAAAAGACAGGAGGCAGAGCTGGAGGTAGCAAAGATGAAGATGTTGAGGTCCTCTTTGGGAGTGACCAGGATGGATAGGATCAGAAATTAGTCCATCAGAGGGACAGCACATGTTAGATGTTTTGGAGAGAAGGTCAGAGAAGCCAGACTGAGATGGTTCGGTCATGTACAGAGGAGGGATAGGGACTATATTGGTAGACGGATGCTGGAATGGGAGATGCCAGACAGGAGGTCTAGAGGAAGACCTGATTGAAGGTTTATGGACGTAGTGAGAGAAGATATGAAGGTTGTTGGCGTGAGAGGGGAGGATACAGAGACTAGGGTTAGATGGAGAAGGTTGATTGCTGTGGCGACCCCTGAAATGGAAAAGCCGAAAGGAAAAGAAGAGGTAAGATAAGTTCTATGAGAATGTAAAATGAAGCACCTTTAGGATTTTTTTCGGCTCTGTATTCTTCACTAGATTATTAGTTTTGTTTAACTTTTCTTTTTTCTTTTTTTGCAATTTCCCTGGTTTCTTCTCAGATTTTTCCCAATTTTTTTAAACAGTGTTTTTTTTTGCTTCCATCAATGATGTCAGTCTGCAGGGATATAATTATATCTGTCGGTTTGCTTTTCAGCCCAGCGGAAGGATCTGAAACAATGCAATCTACAGTATTGCTAATAAACTTCTGTCACTTCATTGCCAATAAACACTTTTTTTTCTCATAAACTAAGGACTCAATTTGCCTTCACAGAGGAGTTTCCTTTACCTCTTGTGTTAATTAAAGTCTGTCAAGCTAAAAAAAATCCTCAAAAATGAAGTGCAAATCTTCTTTTCTGAGCTCACTGATGATTTGTTTTTGTTATGATGATGGTCTCAATCAAGTCCTCTAAAAAAGATTAACATGTGGTGCAAACCACATTTTAACCACAAACATTTTCTAACAAGAACTAGTATGAGTGATCATATCTCTCTAGTATTGTTTTCTCTGTATATGCTGCACAATTCAGAATAGAATTTAATATCCTTCTCCTCATCTATAAAGCCCTGAACCATGGTACCACCATATACTGAAGAACTGTTAGCACCTTGCCACCCAGTCAGATCTGTACCTCCTAGGAGTTTCTAAAAGTCTGATTTGGGCCAGAGCATGCGGGTACCAAACTCTTCTTCTGTTGAATCATCTTCTTATCTCAATCCTGGGGTCGCACAGCCTCTCTTGTTTAAGAGAGGGCTTAAAACCTCTCTTATTGAGAAAGTTTATTGCTAGGACTAGGCTTCCTCCTGGTCGTGTTACCATATGCTTACTCTGCTCAGGGATATCAGATGATGCAGTTGTCTTATTACTCGCTTCCTATCCTGTCTGCATTATGTCCCTTTGTCAATGCAAGATGGAAACCTCATATCATCTTGTGCCCATAGGCTCACACATTTTGCAGGTCCTAGGGGGCGTAACTTGATCTACTGCAGCAGTCCTGCTAGGAGTTCACCACTGCTATTTCTTTTATGAATATATATATTTTTTTATTAATGTAGCATTAGTGAAACCATTAGTGCTACTGTTGGTATTAGTAAGTGATCAATAGTTCCTGTCCCTCCCAGGCCTTAAAGCTCCCCCTGTCTTGATCATACATTATTGTAATTAACAATACCATTATAATAACAATGATAATAATAAGATTAATAATAATAATATGAGGAAGAAGAGGAAGAAGAAGAAGAAGTAGAGGAAGAAGAGTTTGAGTTAAAAAATTCCCATTATTCAAACGCTGGGATTTGACGGGAATACATTTGATGACAACACGTCCAGATAGTCAGTATAGCTCAGTGGCAGGTGATCAACTTAGAAAGAAAGTCCCCCGGGTTTCCGGGTAAAGAAAGGAAATCAGAATTCACTCTTATATGGGTCTCAATCAGTGCTTTAAAGACTGTCACTGGACTCTCATTCCCTTGATCACGGGCATTCTTTTAAGGGTACGCCACACGGCTAATTTGGCAGAGCCCATCAAAAGTTTAGCATAACTGTTACCCTTCTGTTGTTCTTCGAATACTTTGGACCAGAAATAAATTAATGGAGGGTAAAGGTAACCCTCAAACCAAGAGGTCAACCCTTCAAGAAACTAAACGGTGGCAGCAACCTGGGGCATTCAACAAATAATTGAGGCAATGCTACAAGGCTCATCAGCTCCTCTTCAAAGAGGTCCGGTCCACAGAAACTTTGCCACTTTGATTCCTCCGCTTTTGATTGGGGTTGTAAGGTAAGAAATTTGACACAATTTGTGTAGAGGTCTTTTTGTCTGTAGCCTGAAATGCTTTCAAGCTTGGGGTTCAGTAGCAGGCCGTCTTTGTCCTCCAGCTCCCCAACCCGTGGCAGAATGGTCAGCGAGGGGAACCTGTATTCGATGTCCTCGTTCCATAGTTCGTGACGGGAGCGATCCAACACAAAGCACTTCAGGAGGGGAGGGAGAGCGTCACAGATTTCCTTAGTGACCCTGGTGAGCAGCCTAACAGAGGTGGTGTATTCAGAATACCTCAGTGCAATCCGGGAAGAGGGAGTTAACTGCAAGAAGTGACCCAGCTTTGTAAGGCCCGCCCTGCTGAGGTTGAGATCCAGGCCTGTGGAACATAAGGACCTCCAGAAACTGTTGAACAGCAGAGGCTTCTTCATCAGCCACCAGCACAGGGGTTCATTCTCTACCCGCCTAAATGCTAGAACCTGGCAAGCTTGGAGGACTAAGCCATAGAATGATGTGAATCCTGTCTGGTTGAGAACCTACCACCATCAAATGAGCTGTCTGTCCAACCATAACTGTCCAACCTTTTTCAAGAGTAGCTTTGCAGTGGCCAGCCAGCTGGGTCCACACTAATATAAGTTCCTCTTCACTGTATGCGGTCTGAAAGCTGATACCTTGCCAAAAATGTGAGTGAGGCCTTGGCCTCCCTCAGCAACCGAAAGATAGAAGACTGCTGCTCGAGTACAGTGTTTTCCAGATCAGTACAAGTCGAGGAGATCTCCTCTCACAAGCCTTTTGGTGGCGCTACTGCAATAAGCTTGTGCCAAAGCATTGAGGCAATCAGATTATTGATAACTAGCATCCTTTCCCTATAGGACAGCTGAGGCAGTAGTCACCTCCACCTTGACAGCCGTGCACTAACCTTTTCTTTTACTCCTTCTGAATTACTAACCTAAAAATGTCAGTTCCTAGGTACACCCCTAGCACCTCAAAACTGTCCCTCTCCCAGCTGAGGCCAGCGGCTAGGGTGTGCAATTTGTGGCCACTCCATTGGCACCGGCAGTAGAGCTTTGCGCTTTTCCCAGTTCATCTTTGCTGAGCTCGCTCTCTCATAGAGAGCGCATACATAAGGTGCCCAACATCATCCTGGTTGGAAATGAACACATGTATATCGTCAGTGTAAGCACACAGACTAAAGGAGTGCTCCTGTCCTCTTAGCCCCGGCAAGGTGAAGCCGTGGAGCCGGTTCATGAGCTGAGAGATCAAAGGCTCGATGGCTAGAGCACAGAGCCACCCGGAGATGGGGCAGCCTTGTCTTATTCCCCATTGAAAGGCAAACGGACAACTCAGCCCTGTGCCCATTTTAACCAGACACTGTACGTCATGGTAGAGTAAGCGCAACCAGGATATGAAGTTGTCACATGTCCCCGCTGTCGTCATAGAGGAAGCAGCCTTATTTCCAGCAGCGACCTGAACGAGGGTTTTGCAGTGCGCACCCCACCTGCACTGGGTCCATAATGACAGGCAAAGGGGTCGAGTTAACTATACTCACGGAACTGGTGGACACAGCCGCACTGAGCCACGCCATCGTTCAGCCATCAGTAACTGGATGCAGGTACCAAAAACATTTCATCTGCCCTGAACTGGCGTACACAATATAGGAGGCATCTCCGAGCTTCACCCTGAATGAGATGCTGGATAGCGTGTCCAGAAACATGAAACCTGCCTCCTTAGGGACTGAAGAGGCTTTAGCCTGGGATCCTTGCACCCCAGGCTCACTGTTGTAAAGGCATCGGTGAACTTTCCAAACCTTTTGAGTTCATTTTCCAACAGTCTGTTGGGAAATGAACAGCAGTACAACGGAGACGGTAATCCACATTGACGGTATGGACAGGGGGGACACCTGTGAAGGTATCGGTGATGACCACCCCGCTGGCAATCAGCTGGTGGACGAGTACTTCCGACTTCAGGAAGGCAAACACTGCTCAGTTCATTCTGGATGCATACGTCAGATCGACATGTCCCACCTGCTCACTGACTGCAAGCAGTATTCCCTCCACGGACACAGTGCAGTCAGGAGACATTATCTGTACTCCATGCCGGAGTGGGGGCTCGGAGGATACCATGTCTCCCTTTAGCCAACATCGCCGGGCAGGTGCGTGGTCGCACCTCCTGGCCCAAACAATCGAATAAACAAAACAAACAAAAATCATGAATATGAACAATAAAACACAGACAGGAAAGAAAAAAAAACTAAAGTACATATATGGAAAAGGTGAGTGGAAAAGTGGGCCAAATGGCCCAAAAAGACGCCATCAAACTCTGTTTCCCTCTTGCACATCCACACTGGAAGAAGAAAGAAGACAAAGAAGATTTTTTTAATTATTCATTGTTTACAAAAAATATTCCCCCATGAGTACATATATTTGTGTCCGTGTGTGCGTGTGTCATTAAATTAAATTGTATTGCTAAGAAGGGAGAGGCATTTGTTTTTGTGGTTTCTTTGTATTTTTTGCTTGTTAATAGATTGGTTTTTGACATTTTAATGAATAAGAGGCAATTGTTACACTTTTCAACATTATCAAACAGGCAGAACTCATTTAAGGACATTGGGATTTGATTATGTGTGACCTTCTTGCACACTCTGTGGAGCTAATGTGACGTGTCAACAGAAACACGAGTAGTTCATTGCAACAATTTCAGAGAACAGTTAACCTATAGTCCAGCCTTGAGGAGATCATTACAAAAAACAAGACTTGAATTTTGTTGTAGCTTTGCATATTCAGCAGACATAAAAGATTAACGAAAGCTCATGTTTAGACAGGTTAAACACACTGCTTGAGGTGTTTGTTGCCGTATTTCATTGCATGAAAAGGATCTCTAAGCACATCGATTTGTTTGTAAGAAGAGATAAGGTTGGCTGGAGGTCACACATTCATGTCTCATTCCTGAACCCGAAGGGTTTTGTCACTTCATCACATGCACTAAAACGAGCAAATCAATACATAGCATTTCAGAGCTGATTCCCTGGAAGAGGCAGGGTCTTAATGCCTCAGCAGCTGGACCAGCTAGTTGCTTGGGCAGAAGAGGGAAATTAATGAGACAGTAAAGTCAGTTATACAGTTTTCCCCCTCATTAAGAACTTGATGTACGTCATAAATAGTACGACAATCAGACACCTTCATTCTCATTCATTTGAATACAGAGATGGAGTCTCAGAGTTCTGCTGATCAGATTTATGATTTCTGATCAATATTACATATTGTGTAATCTACTGTCAAGCCCAAAATTTTTAACATCCCCAGGCTATTAATAAGTTCGGGCTTGACTGTTTATCAAAATGATATCTTACTGACATGAGACATGACACATCTGTGATGGGACCAATGATTTTTTTAGGTAAATCATATTCCATTCAGCTGGTTGTCAAAGCAGCATCACAACAGGAAGTGAGTTTCAAAAGTGATCAATAAAATGTATTCATTCTTTGATATGAAACCCGGGTGGGAATTTTTTTTCAACATATAAACATGTTTTACTCCATAAGAATAAGTTAGTCAATCCGTATTCAGTGTTCTGTTTTCTCTGATCAGTAAAACCCTACTGCTGCTCTGTCTTCACCTTGCAACAAAACATAACACCCACACTCGCCCACCAAAATGCCTCTAAGCAGACAAACGTGCAAACACACATTCACACACAAACACACATGCAAACACACATCCACTTGCATGTGCACCTTCTCACACACACGCTATTTTGTGTTTTTTTTGTCTCTTTCACATCTTTATCACTGGTTTTGAAATTCAGGCGATGCTACGTCATGCCAGTTGATGTTCATTCAGAGGCTGATAAAGCGGTGACAGCTGACCCTTTGCAGGCTCTCAAATCATTAAATCAAGTTATGTCAGGAGAATGAAGAAGCACTTTTCTAAAACTTTATTATGATAGTCAGAATTTACAAGAAAAAAAGTCCGAACATGAGTACATAGGAAATGATTAAAAATTAGGATATTGGTTAATTAGAAAAAAAATCATTACATATAAAAAAACAGTTGCACAGTCATTTATAATACAAAATGTCCATTTTACATTCAGGCTACAAAAGAACTTGATTCCCATGTTGTGACTTTCTTTTTCTTTTATTTTCAACTGAATTTCATTATTTTATAGTATTAATTATTCTATTATTAACAAAGACCATTTTTTTTCATATTTATTTAACCACATAATCCAAATCATTTTTACGATTTGAAAATGTTTGCTTCTCCTTTAAATTTTGGACAATTTTTGAAAAACTCATAAGCTATAACATTATTTGTACAGTAGAAACATTTAAAACAAAACTAACTAAATGTACTTACTTAACCCAAAATCAAGCACAAAAAAAAGCTTAGAATTCAGCAAGAACTCACAAGATAAGAGCCCAAATTGACCACTTAACAAGTTAAAAATGAGCAGCACGGTAAGTTTGAGAATCAGAATTACCTGTCAGGGTGCTTTATGTCTCTACATTTGCTCGGACTGTGCCTCTTTATTTCTACAGAGATTCTGGGCGATTACTTAGCTCCTGGATTGGTCTCGTCCAGGAAACTGACGATAATGTGACAATAATAGTTCTATCTTTGACTGTAGGTGTTTTTCCATTTCCGGGGTTTCACTCAGAAACTAACGCATCATAATGTGCTGCTGAGCAGAACTCTGTTTAATCTGTGACATTTTAACCGTCTGAAATATTCAAAGGCCTGTTTGGCCAAGAAATGCAAGGAAATATCTCGATACATATGTCATGGGACTAGTTTTAAAAGACAAGATTAAAAAATAAATTTTGCCCCCAAATCAGCCAAAAGTTATCCAAATGTTCTGAAAAAAGAACATATATACATACATATACTGGATTCATATATTATATGTATATTATATATTTGTGTGTGTGTGTGTATATGTGTGTGTGTGTGTATATATATATATATATATATATATATATATTAATACATTATGAATATGAATATGGAATAAAAGTCAGCAAAACATTACCTAGATTTGGGAAAATGATTAAATAAAAAGATTGTCAAGAACATCACAAAAAACATAAATCTAACATTGAAAGAAATTAAAATAAAAATAAAAAGTTGGTTAATCAAGTTAAGTATGTTAATCCTTTTATAATTTCAAATTTGCTTACTTTTTGGCTGGATGGGGGGGTTTGTTCCCTTCATCATTTATTTTCTGAAAGAGTTTTGGATTCCTTGGTTATGTTACCCTCTGGTTATCAGGTGATTTTCTTTGTTCCCCAAGTGACATCATTCACCTCTTCCGCCTTGCAATCGTGATTGTGCTGTTTCCACGGAGATTTAGGACTTAGTACTAGTGTGACAAATGGGACACAGACTTTAGAAACAACAGTTCAGACATTACTTTGGGATTCTGCACATTCTTTATCCTGATTCAAACATTCCTTTGTATTTTATTACATGACACTTGTAGCCGCAGCTCCTCTGGTAGTCAGATTAAATATAGTTACAAAGGCAGTATCTGACTGGGCAGAGACCAATATCCTTGTCATTTTCGGACACAATTGTGATCATCATCATCTCTCTCTCCCTGTCACACACACACACTAGGGCAACGATAAGCAAACTAACTAGTTTCACATACTTCCAGTCATTGAAAGCAGCACAACACAAGCAGAAACACACAAGCAAAGCAACAGCGCCATCACGTGGTTCTCATCATTAACTGGGTAGTCCAGATAAAATTCATTACATCATTTTTTTTCTTCTTGATGTTCATACGACCTCTAAAATTGAAATAATTTATCATTTGTGAAAAAAACAAGCAATTAAAAAATGAGATCAAAAAAGTTGATGTGTGGGAACTAATTGGATCGCTTAGTCATGTAGCGACATTTCCTGTCTTGACGAAGCACAGAAACTCCACACAGAAAGGGCCTGCTGTTGGACTCGGACCAGTGCCCTTCGTGCTGTGAGACCGAAGCGATAAACCACTGCGCCACCGTGCCACCCTATACTCGATCATGATTATAATAATCCAAAGCATACAATGGCAGTTTCACCTGTTAATGAGTTACAGATGTTCACTTGATATTATGAAATGAGGAAGGTATCCCTCTGTCAACAAAAGAAAACCCCACAATGGCCTCTGAAATATCTGGAACCTGACTAAAGTTATCATAAATAAAACTGACTGAAAATTAACCGATGAGATTCAGACATTACTTATGAATTGTTGTTGAACACGGTAATTCACAAAAAAAAAATTAAAGCAATGAAAAAATGTCTGTAAGTGTCAGTAAGACATATGCATTTGTAAACAGGTATTTTGCCCCATTTAACCTGAGCAAACTGTTCCAGCTGTTTCATGTTTGAAGGGCAGCTTCTAACTCTTACCACAGATGTTCAATAGGATTTTGAATGGGGCTCATTGAAGTCCCCTTCAGAATAGTCCAATGTTTTGCTCTTGGCCATTCTTGGTGTTTTTATCTGTGTTTTTGGTCATTATCCTGTTGGAAGACCCATGAACTGTAACTGTAACTGAGACCAAGATTTCTGACACTATACAGCACATTTCACTCCAGAATTACTTGATAGTCTGGGGATTTTATTGTTGCATATGATGGTGCAATCTGACAGCTGGTATACCTTGACCTTGGAGGGTAAATCCACAAAAGTACTGTTTTCTAAAAACTAATTTTAATGAATGAATGAATAAATAAATAATTAGATATATACATGAATACAATCAGCTAATGAGAGTAAATGCCTCCGTAATAGAAGCCAAAGTTAGGAAATTTAAACTTGTGGAAAGCTAAAACCATGAAGAAATTAAGATCTTTCCCCTTAAGATTATTACAGAATTATCTGAACATCAGCAGGAAATCACTGAACAATGAGCAGGTAGGGGAAGTGTCTCAAGGAACCTTTATTTAGGGGTTCAAGACCTGGGAGTACAATCAAGATATATGACAATAAATAAAGGCATCACAGACACATTTTTAGTAAAGGAATCAGATTGTATTATTTTTTTAATATGATATTACTATTAAAGGGGGAAATAAAAAAAAGTCAAGCTGCACAAGTCATGCTGACTTACTTTGATGAGCAGCAGGTTCCAATGTTTACAAAGCTGAAATACACCAATAAGAATAATAAATTAATAAAATATTTATAAATTATATTGGCAACTCAACATTCACAGAGTTACAGAGAAAGCAGGTTGATGTCGTAACGCCCATCCACCTGAAACAGAAACACATTAACTGTCAAACGCCCAGCTGCTAAACTGTCTATCCCTGGGTATTTCATTTTTCGATTATTAACTTTTCAGCATTGTTCAAAGGAGCACCGAAGGAGCAGGGGCATTGGCAATTTGGATTTCACTCGAAAGCGACAAAGTAATTTTCATGGTTTCACACTTTAGTTTGTGTAACACAGGATGACTCTTTGTCTTCCCCTTTGATGGATAACGTCTTTTAAATTGTATGATCGCATGTCTCATTTTACATGTCACATCATGTAATATACAAAACATGGTTGAGACCCATCATGGATTCAGTCAGGGATCCCCTGTACCAGGTGGATAAAAGAAGGCTTACATCAAAGCGTCCAACAGATGCAGTGGTCTGATGGTTTTGCATCACCTCAGTGAGAGCCCACATTTGCTGGATGCTGGAAGACACTATCATAGGGTCGGGGAGGCCCTGCACAGAATTACAGATGCACGCGTGAACACACACACACACACACACACACACACACACACACACGTACACACACGTACACACACGTACACACACGTACACACACACACACACACACACACACCACACTGTTCACCTCTAGGTCAGGATGACGATCTGCCAGGTTCAGGTCAGACAGCCAATCTGAGAGGTCCTTCTCAGTATCCTGATGAGAGGACAAAAAAAAAAAAAAAACAATTCGATGTCTATGAGGTTATCTGATCATTTCTCCTGACAGTATGTAACAAGCTTCTGCTCTGGTGCCATCTGATGTATGTTTGACTAAAGAGCTTTACGACTATCTTTGTCCTGTTCATGTAATCTTTGAGGTAGGTACTATTGTTTGTAACTCTTTGATACTATTTTTTCTTTTATTCAAGAAAGGTGGTCCACAGAAATATGTTCTGATGATTCCAGACAATTCTATGTATATGTAGTAATTGTTTTATTTTTGTAAGATTCACTCATTATTTGCCTGCCAAATCTTCAACTTGCTGTTTTATCAATAATGAGCTGGGTTTTATTTTTGTCTTCCAGTTTGCTGTCATGATTCATGGCCAAATAAAATGTTGTAAGACATCATTAAGCATAATATCAATATCTTGGGAAGTTTGTCATGAATCTAACATTCATTTACATTCTTCAGAACAGATGGACTGACTGGCTGCCTGACAGGGAAGATCTTGATGTCCTCCAGGCTGAAGGTCAACCAGACTGACGACGGCTGTCTCAGGATCAGCCTCATCGATGACACCTGGTCAGGCTGCACCTGCATCTGGACCCATAACCATTCAAATGCATTTAACTGATGACAATGAACTGTTCCATGACATAGGATGTTGGGTCACTCAATCTGGTTCTTCAAGAAATTTAAGTTTAACGAAAAAAAACAATAATCATTAAATGCGAGGATTGAACTGAAAGATAGCAGTGAACTCAAAAAATGTAAATATCAGAAACATCACAAAAAACCTGAAAAGATTAAAGAAATTTTAAAAAACTGTCCTAAAACGCCTGAAGTGAAAACCCCTTAAATCTCCTTTAATTTCATCCACAACAACTATGATTTGACTGTCCCAAATTTCATATTGTGGCTTTTATATTTATTATTAGTAGTAGTATTATTAGTATTTTTATTTTACTTTTTATTACTTTAGTCCATCAGAATTAACAATTGATGCTGAAATTAATTTTACAAGCTAAAGCTGCTGAAACCATGCATTCCTGATGTATTGCAATCAAGTGCTTCGCTTGAAAGTGAGGCAAAAATGGGATATTAAAGACTGTGAAATCTTAAGATTAGACAAATAAATCATTGGGAAGAACTTTAGCTTTACAAACAATTTTGCATCAGATATTCAGCACAATATGTATAATGCAATATTTCGTTTAATTACGTGTTTAACAAACTGATACAAAACTAAAATTAACTATGATAAAGCTCACTCCCTTTTTCAGTCTGACACAAACACACCTGGCTCCTGTGGATGGAGTAGTAGTCCTGGGACCCACCCTCAATGTGGGGGTTGTCCATCAGAGACATGTCTCTGAGTGGGGTGGTCCACCTTGGTAGGGCATCCTGACCTGGACTCCTCCTCATTAAAAGCACCGTCAGGTAAGCTGTGTAGTAGTTCTTGAAACTAATGGCCTCTATCTATAGACAAACAAAGGCACGGATACTTTTAATGCTAAACATGCTCATGAAAAGCAGCCTTATAATCCATTTTGACAGACTTTTTAAAAATACTTTTTAAAGCCTGTTCCCCAATTGTTCACTAATACCCTGATAAATGTGATACATTGAATCAGTTCTGCTTCAGCTTGTCTTGTGTTTTATGGGTTTGGTTGTGTTTTATGTATCTTCCTCTGTATACTCCATATACCTACCCAGTTTGCCATATTTTGTGTTAAAAAGATGAATCTGGACAACTACTTTTGTGTATTTTGTATGGCTCCATTCACATGCAACAGGTTCAAGTGATTAAGGATAGAGGGAAATGTACAGAAAGGTGCCGGAAAGAGTGATAGGAAGATGGAAAGAATGCTTTGTAGAGCTGATGGAGGAAAATGAGAACGAACAAGGAATAGCAGAGGTGACCTTTGTGGATCACATAGTAGCATAGATTAATAAGAGTAGAGTGAGGTGGGCAACGACGACGATGGAGAGCAGTAAGGCAGCTGTTCATGATCATATACCTTTGGAGGTATGGAAGTGTCTAGGAGAGGCAGGGTCAGTTTCTGACTAGATTATTGAACAGATGAGTGAGAGGATGATTGAGGAATGCAGGAGAAGTCTGCTGGTGCCGATTTTTTAGAATAAGGGAGATGTACAAAATTGCAGTTACTACAGAGGAACAAAGTTGAAGAGTCATTAAGTCACAGAGAAGAAAAGAGGAAACTAGAAATGAGCAGCAGTATGTTTAATGCCAAGAAAGAGTTCTACAGATGCAGTATTTGCTTTAAGAATGTTGATAGAGAAGTATAGAGGGAGGCGCATTGTGCCTTTGTAGATCTAGAAAACGGATACGACAAGTTGCGGGAGATGAACTATGGTACTGTATGAGGAAGTCTGGAGTGGCAGGGAAGTATGTTATGTGCAGGACATGGATGTATGAGTGCTGTTAGACAGTGGTGAAGTGTTCAAGGTGGAGGTGGGACTGCATCAGGGATCAGCTCTTAGCCCCTTCTTGTTTGCTTTGGTGATGGACAGGCTGACCGGTAAGGTAAAACAGGAATCTTCATGGACTATTATGTTTGCAGATGACATTGTGATCAGTAGGGAGAGCAGGACAAGGGAAATCTAGAGAAGTGGAGGTATGCCTTCGAAAGAAGAGGAATGAAGGTTAGTTGCAGCAAGACAGAATACATATGTGTGAATGAGAGGGACCCAAGTGGAATGATGAGGCTACAGGAAGTAGAGATAAAGAAGGTGGAGGTGTTAAGTACTTTGGGTCAACTGGCAAGAGCCATGGAGAGTGTGGTTAAGAGGTGAAGAAACAAAAAGGTTGGAGCAGGGGGAGAAAAGTGTCAAGAGTAATTTTTGATAAGAGTATCAGCTAGACAGAAAGAAAACTGCACGGTAGTGAGACTAGCAATGCTGCTTGGTTTAGATACAGTTGCATTGAGGAAAAAGACAGGAAGCAGACCAATATATAGCAGAGTTGAAGATGTTGAGGTTCTATTTGGTAGTGACTAGGATGGATAGGATCAGGAATGAGTCCATCAGAGGTACAGCACATGTTAGATGCTTTAGGGATAGGCCAGAATGAGACGCTTTGGACATGTATAGAGGAGGGAAAATTAATATACTGGTAGAAAAATGCTGAGATTGGAACAGCCCGGCAGGCGTCGCAGATGAGCACTAAAGAGAAGATTAATGGCTATAGAGCATGAGGAAATTAAGTTTGTTGGTGAAGATACGAAGAATAGGGTTTCTCATCTAAGGTTAGATGAATGTAGTTGATTTACTGTGGAAACCCTCAGAGGGAGCACCCGAAAGAAGATGGCTCCTTTTACTCGACAAGAGAAATAATTTCTCCTTTCAACAGGTGATCCGTATGAATGAGAGTTTTATTTTATACAGAGTATATTTTGATCCAATTCATTCGGCTAATCAATTGTTGTGTTTCTTGAGAATGGAACATGAGGTAAAAAGAAATAAGGTTCTTCGACTGAACTTCCATGACAGCAGCAGGCTCACAGAGAAGTTTCAGCTAAATAATATGATATGATATGATAAAATTCTGTTGATTCCAGAGGTAAGATTTGAATTAAATCCCCCCAAAAAGAAGAAAACTTCCCAATTGATTCAAATTTTCAAGAAATGTAGGTCAATGTTTACCATTTTTGCAGTATAAACTAAGAGCATGGCTGTCAGATTAGACCACACTGAAGCTGATGGATAATATTTACTTTAAAACAAACTCTTTTATATGATGAATCCTGCTCATTAAACATACAAATATACAGCCAGTGGTCCAGACCAAATGTTTTTCTTAAAAAAAAGAATGAAAAACCATGAACCAGCCTGAATTGGGTTTGGGAGCTAAAGACATATGCGTTCTGGTGGATAAATCCGTCATGCTTAAAACAGTGCTTTGAAGTTCCAGCAACTTTTAACTTAAAATAGGTTCACTTTGAAACAGTAGTTGTATGATGCTTGGGGAATAAAAGATACGTTATTTCATTCCAAATTCCGTCAAGAGGACAGTTGCTTCTGTGAGCTCCTGTGATGCAGTAATTTATTTTTTGTTTTTTTCCCCATGTTTCTGATATGAAAGGTAGTTTTAATTTATCTGTAGTGAACTTAAAGTTAAACTTAATAGTTTTTGTTAGACTTATGGGAAGTTAAAACACATTTTTTTAACACTCCTAAGCTTTAATGACAGTAACAACAAATGCCATCAAATTTACAGTATTTTGGATGTTTTTCCAATGATTAATGTTAATTTAGTTGGTTAATTTCATATCATACACTGTATTTATGTGTGTGTGTACATATATATATATATATATATATATATATATATATATATATATATATATATATATATATATGTGTATGTGTGTGTATGTGTGTGTGTGTGTGTGTGTGTATATATTCGCTCAATGCTTTATCCTGCGCTCAGGGTCGCGGGGATGGAGCATGTCCCTGTGGTCATTGGCTGAGAGGTGGGGTACACCCTGAACCGCAGGGCCACATATGGAGGCAACCAACCATTCACTCTTTCATTCACATTTGGGCCTTACGCATTTTTTTGGATTGTTTGAGGAAAAAGAGAAAACCCAAGCAGACACAGGGAAAACATACAAGCATTTAAGACAGACAAAAGGTTAAGAATTTGTTATCAAATCTAACTCCTGTATTCATGTCATGGTTACTTCACCTGTACTGGCAAGATTGCTTCATTATCGTATAATCTTTTATTGGAAAATGAAACTGCTCACAACGCCCACAACCAAAGATTCTAAATCCTGAAAAGTCAACTGAAAAAAAAAAGAATGAATAAATGAAGCCTAATTTTTATTGATTAATTTTGATATCTTATTCACCATTTATTCAACTCACCAACAAAAATTGGTGAGACCCAGATAAAAAGTATTCTGTGAAAGTCTCAGCCTGGTTCTTTTTATAATACTAATTTTACTTCCAGTGGTTACCATGGTTTCCCATCTCAGAATTAACTTACATTCACAGGTTTTCTGAAGGGGAGATTGACATCGATGACACAGACGCCTGAATGAGTCGAGTCCTTGGCACTTCCAAATTGCAGGTAAACAGGGGGTTTAATGGTGCAGGTTACAGGCGATATAATGTCATTGGCATCCCCACTCATTTTCTGGATGACAAAAAAGATACTTTTGACCAATCACCACATTTTCTGTTGTATTTTCTTTTGTCAACTTGATAAAGTTATTTGTTTTTGCAGTATTATCTACTGGAGGACATTATAGATTTTTTTTTTTTATTTAATCTCAGACTCCTTGAATCGTCAACATGTTGCAATAGAGTAGTTGTGTTTTCCCATGATCCAGGGAGCTGTGTTGTTCAGGGTGTCAGCCCCTCATAGGTCTCCCAAGTCAAAATGGTCTTAAGATGGTCCAGACTGAGAATGATTCAAAAGAGCCCTAATGAGTAACCCAACAGGGCAGCAAATCACTTCATCCAAAATAGAGAGACTTGTACACCCTCCTGTCGGCAGGGGTAAGAGGGGAGCTCACTAACAGGCATCCAGTGTCTAGATCAGGGCCTATGGGGTCAGGACAGGAAGAGCCAAAACAAGCCACATTGACCCACTACCCTTTTTTCCATGAGTTGCTCAGAGTAAAAGGCATAGGGTGGTGTATGGATTCTCAAAACTTCCCTGCTGGAATTCAATGTGTTGAAGTTTTCCTCTTAACCAAGAGGGCTACTTCTTTGCAATTACCAGGGGAGGAATGGAGCTCTGTAGTGGCTGTTTGCATTTACGCACAAACAAGTGACTTATCAGTCTCTGGGTCACTGGGTGGTTACAAAGATGGGATTTAACAGTTCCACTGTGAGACTTTGATGGGGGAGAATGTTGGAGGAGGGATGAATGGCTCCGTCTCGGCAAGGCGTAGATTGGCCATTACAAAAAAAGTAATCATTCATAAGCGTATATAGTACAAGAACATCTTCAGCCAAAGATCAATGACTTGGAGTCCTATCACCAGACTTGCATCCATATGTCTCAGAAAATTGGCTGAGAAAGGTAGAGAGCTGGTAACGGGTCATCAACTGGGACTAAGTTGAATTAGATGGTGGTGAACTGGGAACATTTGGTAGCGGACCCAGTCTGTGGGATCTTTACACCACAGAAGAAATTTGACCCGCATTTGTGGTGGAGGTAAGGATTGTTGAATTAAAAATGTTCCATGTTTAGAAGTAGCTGTGGTCACAAAGTCATATTTCCTTGTTGTGGTGATAACTGATGGAACTGCTGGTGGTCCCTTGCTGAGGTGAAGGCTGTCAGGCCAAAGCATGAGCCAATCAGGTGTGGTTGGAGAAGGGATCTCCTGAAACTACGAATAATAACAATGGCTTAGATGTACTGCAGGTTTGGTGACTGTGGAGGAATAAAAGGAGTGGGAGGATTTGGGGCATGAAAAAAAAAAACTTTCAGGTGGCCTTCCGTAGGTTCTAGCAGACTGTAAGATATATTCTGGTAAGGGACTCAAGCTGTTAAGGGGCAGAGGCCCACTAAACTAATTCAGGGAAATTGTGAGGCAGAGAAAAGAGCCTTCTGAGGAAATCCTCAATCCAAAAATCCAGCCCTCAAATTCGACCTCCTTGTTGGAGGTGGAACTGGAATAAACTGCATAACCTTTATCAATATCCCTAATAAAGTTTACTGAGGTATACAAGAAAGTATATTACTCTACCATTTTTGCCTTGTTTTCCAACAAGGCAAACAGTTGTCTTACTTCACATGCATTTTCAATGTCACATCGAGTTCAAAGGAAATGTCTCCTTTTTTAAAAGGGGTATAGCTCCTGCTATAGTGGAGGTAAGTGGAGACAATAGGGGTGGGTCAGGGACCTGATAGTGATGGCCCAGGGACAGCTCCTGTCGGTGGTTTTCCAGGTGCATACACCAAGCATGTGGCCATGAAGTCATTCAAGAGTAATTGGAGGGATTCTGTTTTTTTATCTCCCGATCACCACAAAGCACCCCCCTGACAATGATGGTTCAGTTTCATAGGACAATAAGGATAAAGATGATTTTCAGAAAAGAAAAAAAAAAAACATATTTACATTTAAAAATACAGCCTCGAGTTACAGTCTTGTGAAGAAATTAGGACAACCTATGAAAGCCTGTATATTTCAAAATATATTTGGACATATTGATATTTAATATAAATTTTAATTATACTGAGGGATCCAAATGATATCGCTAAACAATTAAAAAATAAGAAAGCCTTTTTAACACTTATTGTGAAATGTAATATAAAAAGAATGCATTTCTGCTGGGGAATGAATTAGGACACCTGCACATATTATCCCACATAAAATGGTTAAAATCACACACAGGTGTATCATGTCAGGTGCACATGATCAGAACATCATTACCCAGCATGTTAAAGAAACCTTGCCCTATTTAAACCTCAGATTTAGTTTGCTTTGCCCCTGACTGTTGAAGTGTTGAAGTGAGATCTAAAGAGCTGTCTGATGCTCTCAGAAAGAAGATTGTGGCCACTTATGAGTCTGGTAAGGGATTTAAAAAGATCTCAAAAGAACTTGACATCAGTCTATCCACCATTCGGAAAATTATTTACAAGTGGAGGACATTCAAAACAACTGCCACCATTCCCAGGTCTGGCTGTCAAAGCAAATTCACCCCCAGAGCAGACTGCAAAGAAGTCATCAAAAATCCTCAAGTGTCATCACTGAAACTACAGCAGGGTCTAGCTACGGTGGATGTGAAAGTGCATGACTCTACTATCATAAAGAGTCTACACAAGTTTGACTTTCATGGGAGGTGTGCAAGGAAGAAACCATTGCTCTCCAAGAAAAACATTAAGGCCAGATTGAAGTTTGCCAGAGAGAACGTAGACAAAGTCTGTGACTTCTAGAATAATGTTCTTTGGACAGATTAATCTAAAATAGAATTATTTGGACACCAGAACAGAGGACGTGTTTGGCGTAAACTAAGTACAGCCTTCCAAGAAAAGAACCTCATACCAACTGTGAAGCATGGAAGTGGAAGTATCTTGGTTTGGGGATTCTTTGCTGCAGCAGGACCTGGCCAGCTCACCATCATAGAATCCATCATGAATTCTACTGCGCATCAGAGGGTGCTAGAAAGACATGTGAAACCATCTGTAAAAAAGTTGAAGCTGAAGCAGAACTGGACACTGCAACATGACAATGACCCAAAGCATACCAGCAAATCCACCAAGGACTGGCTAAAAACTAAGAAGTGGAGAGTCCTGGAATGGCCGAGTCAAATCCCATTGAGATCCTGGGGGGAGTGACTTGAAACTGGCTGTTCATGCAAGAAACCACTCAAAAATATCACGGCTGACAGAATTCTGCATTGAGGAGTGGGGCAAACTTTCTTCTGGTCCATGTCAGAGACTGGTAAAAGGCTACAAAAAGCATCTCACTGAAGTTAAAGCAACCAAAAGGGGCAACACTAGTTATTAGGGGGTAAGGTGTCCTAACTTTTTCCTCCATTAAAATATGCATTTGTGTTCATATCTTTTTTTATGTGTAAAATAATGTTGTTGTTTTTTTAATTGCAATTTAATCATTTTCTTTTCTAGAAATGCATAAAAACATGATTGGGCATTGATATGTGAACATTTCTTAATGAAGAGCTGATTATTGAATGGGGTGTCCTAATTTTTTCACATGACTGAATATATATATATATATATATATATATATAAATAAATGTATATAACTAAGAGTTATTTATATACATTTCCATCCTAGTCAGCAAAAAATATCCATGAAACTGCTTTTCATAGCATTAATTACATTTATTAAATTCACACAGACTACATCATAAAACTGCATCATATACATAAAACGAAAACACATACAATAGTGGGCTATGTTTCTAAAACTTACATTTTCAGAGATCAATACAAGGTATTTAGCGATTTTTTTAGCGTTCATTGATCCAAAGCCAAATATAAGTGCGATTAAATTATATTATATTACTGGACACTCCGAGAATCACTTACCGGTGGCAGCGACTGCTTATGGGCTAGAAATACGTAACTCATAATTTCACGCCGAACAATGACTGACAGCTAATTCTGCCCGAGGTGAGGTTAGCTCAATAGTTGCTGTAAAGGACCAGTCAGCAATTTCAGATCGAATAGAAACGGAAATGCATCATAAAGTGAGACTGCATCCGTTCGGGTCTTACCGTAGGTTCTGGGAAACGACTCTGTATATATTTTAAGAAAGGCTGGTTAATTGGGGCTTCCGGGTTGTCAAACATCTGCGTCTATAGCAGGTATCAGGCTAGCAGGCCAAAAATGCTGCGGCCTGCAGCCCTGCCCGACTGTGACCATGACGACGAAGGGTGTCTTAAACGGCCAGCAACACTCGCATCACAGCCAGGACACTCGCAGGCTGCGTAAACTACTACACCACCGTCAATCATTCTTAGTGTCTTTGCGTGTGAGTGCGTGCATGCGTACGTATTTGTCCAAATAATCGAGTCCTGGTGACATTAGAAGTGTTTAAATAGTTTAAGAGATAACACATTTGTATACACAGGTTTTACTCGTACTTTATCATTACGTTATTGAAGGAATACATGGGAACACGCTTCTGCCAGGTTATATTGAATGACAAGGTAAAGTACAGTACTGCAGTATAGAATTGTCAAGTTGTTGTTTTTTTTTGATTGGTACTGAACCATGAGTACGTATCACTGCAGGCTTGCATAATCTAGTCAATGTAACATAGGAACACCATGGTCTTTATCTAAATGTGTTGTATATCTTCTACAGTTGTGGTGACGTAGCACATTAACCCTTGAGACATCGTGAACAAGACTGTGTGCAGCTAATCAGATCCTGAGCAGAGACCGACAAACCCTCTCTCAGCCTAGTTTTTGACACACACACAAATGGCCAATGTGGTTTCATGCTCGAGGTTCACTTCCAATGAATTCACATTCTAACCCTTAGGGGGTTAACGCTGCGCACCACAAACTCTATTTTTGTCGTGACGAAGTATATGAATTACTATTGTCGAGCAGCAGGGAGCAGCATTGTTCCGTGACACTGCTGCACAGAAAGACCTGGTGATGTGAATAAACGCATTTCTCTCGCTCTCTCTCTCTTGTTCTCTACCAGCACCTTTACATCCTCAGTGAGGAAATTATATATTCTGAAAGCTGAAGAACTGAATGTGTGAAGCTGTGCTATCGTGGCAAGGCAGTTCACCTGACGCGTTATCAGTTCGCCACAGGAATAAGCTTTAATTCCCCTGCAGCCTGTAAGACGGAGGCCAGCCTCCTAACATGTTACTTGTCATCTCCAGGTAAAGAACATTATACTAAGATTTGGTCCAGAGACTCCCTGATTTAATTTGTGATTATTCAATATGAAAAGGCACATTTATGATTGTTACCAGAGAACAAAGGGGTACAAAGGACAGAATAAAACAAAAAGTTATAGTGTACTGCTACCGGCAATAAAAGTTATAATTATAAGGGTCAGAAGATGTTGAATACAATGGGAGGGACATGCTAACCTTCTATCTCTGTTCTTGATTTGTAAAGCATAATGTATTTGTACATTCATGGTTTACTGCTGCAATGATGGGAGTGCAGGGTGTAAAAGGACCATGAGTGAGACTGTACGGTTTATCAGACTATGCGTTTTTTCACTTGTTTTCTGTATTGAGAAATACAAGTTTCTATCTAATCATGTCATGGTACAACATCAAGCCTATCATGAAGAGCTTTGTGTACATTCTGTCAGAAACCCAACCACATGCGTTGCTAAGCTTGCCTGTATCTGTGCCGGGGCTGGTCCTTTGTCATTACATACTACATTTGTAGTAATTAGTTATTGACATCCCTCGCAGGGAAAGATCGAGCACCTCCTACCCGTGGTAATTCTTCAAGCCTTTTTGAGGGCTTTTTATATGCTCGTGAAAGAAAACTCTTGGCAGGGCATTTGGCTTTAGTGTCCGTTTAAAACTAGCAACAGACATGAGCTCTTTCAGCATCTTAGCTTGGCTAAATATGTAAGATAAGATAATACTTTATTGATCCCCATAGGGGAAATTCAGGTGTTGCAGCAGCAACATTAGAGAAAAAAAAAACAAACAAGGAAAGATATATAAACACATTTGTCAGTGCAAACACATTTGCACATGAATCACCAAAATGTCAAATGTATCCAAACAGAAGTGGCGAGAACACAGACGCAGATCCTTAGGAAGTTATATTCATCCTCAAGGAATTCCCCGCTCATTTTTTGAGTGGGAAATTGGACACTCCTTGTCCCAAGGAAAGCTGTGTAGACTAGCATCAGTCTCTTTGTTTTCCTTGGACTGGCAATTGGACCCAAAAGCAGCACATTGTGGCATTATTATTGTGTATACCATACTGTACCATACCAGGCTAAAGTTGACCCTAGCATAAAGCCAAAGTTAACATGAGCAACTTCTATATGTCATCAACCGAGCATGTAATGCGCTAGTAAAACAATGGCGGTGCCCCTGGGTTAAAATATGTTATAAATTGCAATTTTTAAAGAAATAATTCTTTGTGCTTTTTTAACAATACATTCTAGAGACAAACAGTAAAGCTTATCTATGCCAATTAGTCTTCCCACGTGGAGTTCCCTTTAAAAGGCTGTGGGTGGGGCTGCATCTACTGGACAGACCAACAGCCCGACAAAAAAAGGTATGTTATGTTATGTCATTAGCCCTGCATCTATTCCCCATGTTCAAGGCCTCCATTGTTAGGCTGGTAAGAAGGTAGTTGTGACCCGATAACTTGCGTATGGACACTGATGGAAAGAAAAAACTGTCTTGAAGCTAAAATTGAACTGAGACTTCCTGAAACTGCAAACACGGACCTGAGAAAGTACATGCCAGAATATTTGATGGTCTTGAAGTGAAGACCATGGTGGAAGACATTTTGATGTGACAAACAGGTTTTGACAAACTGTTGGATGTATCAGGAAAAGATGGCAAATATTTGACTGGCCAGGCTTGTAGGGGGGTAAGAAAACCTCAGACCAGTTTTTAGATTTTATGCACTAGTTTTGGGTAGGTGTTTGAAATTTTACGACCTAAGACCATAAGACACAGGTAATTGAAAATATATGTACGCAGGTGCTGAAACAACTAACCAGCACCATACATTTCAAACACCTACCCAAGCTCATTCTCCCCTGTTACGTCCTAGAGGAGAGGCAGAATACAAATACTTTCCAAACCCCCAGATCAGGGATTGGCAGAAGCTGGCAGAGTGGCAATCAGATGGGGGAGGCAGGGGAAGCAGACAAGAGAGGGGGCTGTAGGGGCTTTGTCTCCCAGCCCATTCCCCTGCTGAGGCCTCGCTCTCTTCCTTCTTACTCTCCCATCTGTGTCTGTTTGCCAGTTGTCTGTGCCATCTGCCTGTTTCCCTTCTGATAAAAATGGACTATAAGGCCTAGTATTCTTCAGCTTCGGGCCTCGGAGAACCGTACACAGCCTGGAGATGGGGACAATTCCCATTATGCATGGAATGCAGGACTTTTTCTATTTTCTTCTGATCCACAAAGTCACATCATGTGACTGTGTCATATATTGCTTTGGTTCATTCTTTTTTTGTTTAAATTAGATGTCAAAAGAAAAAAAGAAAAATTTCCAATGTGTATAATTTATTGAAATTGTTACATACTTGAATGTGTTGCGCAGGCTGTGAAAGCTTTATTTTTGATGAAGATATAATTGTGGATTAACTTTTAAACCTTTAGATCTGGCAGCTTCACTCACACACTAGATGCATTCAAAGTCTGTTGATAATTTCAGTGCCTGATAAAATTTGATGTGATTTAACCCATAGTTTTCCAAGAAAAGAGATTAACTGAGACTCAAAACAAAACTGGCTTTGACTTACAGACATATTTGAGTTAGAGGGCAAAGTGGTCTCTTTAAAACTTAAAAATAAATTGTTTACAGAAGAGACAAATTATCCTAACATTAAGCTGCAATTCAGAGTTAATAAATGAACTGGATATAAGATTTTTGTTGTGTCTGCTGTTTTAGCTGTTTTTTTGTCACCCTACAATCTGTAGTGTTTGATGTTCTCTTGTCTTGATTTATCTTAGCCTGATTTAGCATCTTATCAACCATCATTATGTTGTGTCCAATTTTGTCCTCTGTGTGATTTAAAATAAGATTTCACCTGAATTGTTTTTTTTTCTTTTTTTTAGTCTGTATGTTATGACAAGTTGATTAATACCAACTTTGCATATAGATTATTGAGTCACATTTATGGATATAGTGTTTTTAGTGCAATGATAATGATAATGATGATGATGGTGATTATGACACTAAATGTATACAACCAGTATGACTTCTTCTTCTTCTTTTCCATTCGGCTTTTACCTTCAGGGGTCGCCACAGCAAATCAACCTTCTCAATCTAACCCTATTCTCTGTATCCGCATCTCTCACGCCAATTACCTTTATATCCTCTCTCACTACATCCATAAATCTTCTCATTGGTCTTCCTTTAGATCTCCGGCCTGGCATCTCCAATTCCAGCACCCTTCTACCAATATTTTCCCAATCCCTCCTCTGTGCATGACCCAACCATCTCAGTCTGGCTTCTCTGACCTTCTATACAAAACATCTAACATGTGCTGTCCCTCTGGTGGACTCATTCCTCCTCCTATCCATCCTCGTCACTCCCAAAGACAACCTTAACATCTTCATCTCTGCTACCTCCAGCTCTGCCTCCTGTCTTTTGGTCAGTGCCACTGTGTCCAAACCAAACAGCACCGCTGGTCTCACTACTGTTTTGTACGCCTTTCCTTTCATTCTGACAGATATTCTTCGATCACATAGTACCTCTGAAACTTTTCTCCACCCATTCCAGCCTGCTTGAACCAGTTTCTTTACCTCTTTTCCACACTCTCCATTGCTTTGGACTGTTGACCTTAAGTACCTGAAATCCTCCAACTTCTTGATCTCCACTCCCTGTAGCCTCACCATTCCACCCAGGTTCCTCTCATTCACACACATATATTCTGTCTTGCTGCGACTAACCTTCATTCCTCTCCTTTCCAGAGCATACCTCCAGCTCTCAAGATTTTCCTTGACCTGTTCCCTGCTATCACTACAGATTACAATGTCATTTGCAAACATTATGGTCCATGGAGATTCCTGTCTTACTTCATCTGTCAGCCTGGTTATCACCACTGCAAATAAGAAGTGACTCAGAGCTGATCCCTAATGAGGTCCCACCTCCACCTTCAACTTCTCTGTTTCACCTACAGGACACTTCATCACTGTCTCACAACCAGCATACATGTCCTAGACCAGTCTAACATATTTCTCTGCTATTGCAGACTTCCTCATACAAACCCAGAGTTCTTCTCTTGGCATCCTGTCGTATGCTTTTTCTAGTGCTACAAAGGCGCAATGCAGCTCCCTTTGACCTTCTCTGTAAAGTACAACCACTACTATTAATACTCCTAACCTTAACTTAAGAGTGCCCGAACTTATGAGTTTTTCGAGATACAACCCACCGCTCAGTTGATTTTTTGCTTTCTGATACGAGCCAAAATCTGAGTTACAAGCAAGTGGGATGAGCGTTTGACAACGACACAGCTGCCATTGTTGTGCCCACTGTTGTGGCCACTGAAGTGGCATTTCAAACAGTCAGATGCACCGCCCACCTCTTGGTAGCCCAGCGAATATCATCAAAAAATGAGCAAGAAGTGCATGTTGTGGACTTGTCCATGGAGAGAAGTTGTTGTTGGTAAGATACCATGTCCAAGAGCATCATCTGTGAGAAGCCACCATACATTTACAAGGATTTGATGCAGCAGACAGTGGAATCAGAAGAGTCATTCAAAGCCAGTTGGGGATGGTTTGATGTTCCTAAAAAAAGGACAAACATTCTCTCTGTTGCTGAATTAACTTTATGGATAAAGTTTATCATAATTTGCAAGTGAAATTTAGGAATAGACTTCAACTTTGAGTCTGTAGCGAGTAAGATGTTTCAAGCAATACAGAACGAAATGGAAAACTCCCCCAATCACCTCCGACAATCTGCTCCACTGCCGCCAGCATCTTTATTGGATCTTCAAGGTAAATACACTTAATAAAACCAGTTTATTTCTTGATAATCTGTATTATTATGAATTATAAATTGCATTATAATGAATATATTAAATACTATATTACAGTTAATACATCATATTGTATATTTTAATACATTATTTGTGCTTATAAAATACATTTTTCTTATTTAAAAACACATAGAAAAAATTGGTGTGGGTTTTGGTGGTCTGGGAATGTATTAATAGCATCTTAATTAATTTTAATAGGGAAATTTTATTTGATATACGTGCAAATTGAGTTACAAGCTCAGTCATGGAAAGAAGTAAACTCGTAAGTCAAGGTTCCACTGTTCTACCACTACCACTTCTACTTATCCTCTTTTTCTTTTGGCTGCTCCCTTCAGGGGTCTCCACGGCAGATCATCTTCCTCCATTTAACCCTAATCTCTGTATCTTTGCTTTGTACACTTCTCCCCTTTCACTTCATCCATAAATCTGCTCTTTGGTCTTCCTCTTGGCCTCCTGCTTGGGAGTTCCAGTCTCAGCATCATTCTTCCAATAGAATCACTATCCTTCCTTTGTACATGATCAAACAATCTCAGTATGGCCTCTCTTACCTTGTCTCCATGACATCTGACATGTGCTGTCCCTCTGATGGACATATTTCTGATCTATCCATCCTTATTTCTCCTGAAGAGAACCTCAGTATCTCCATCTTATCATCAGTATCGTTGAGCAAGACACCGAACCCCTAACTGCTCCCCTGGAGCTGCTAAGTAGCTGCCGTCTGCTCATGGGTCATCCATGATAGACTAAATGCAGTGGTCGAATTTTGCTAATGTTGCGCTCTATGAATAACTGAATGCGAATATAAAGGTATTTCTTCTACCAATACTACTCTTACTACTAATACTATAATAACAATAACAAGAATACAGAAATTATAAAAATAGATATCCTTTTTCTTCTTCAAATCAATCAACTTCTTTTTTTTCAATTTTTTTCAGAGTCATAGATCCATCAATCCATCCATCTTCCTCCGCTTATCCGTAGTGGGGTCGCGTTAGCTGCAGAAGCTGGCTCTTGGGACATGGAATGTCACCTCTCTGGAACCTGAGCTCACCTTGTTGCACAGCTTGGACTCTGGAACCAGTCTCTTTGAGAGGGGCTGCACTCTGTTCCACTCTGGAGTTGCCCCCAGTGAGAGGTGACAGGCAGCCATCTTTATGTTAGGGTTCAACCCAATAAACGAGAGTGTCGCCTCCCTTCAGGTTCTAATTATTTGTGGCATTGTTCCCAACAGCAGTTCGACCTACCCACCCTTTTCCGGGATCCCTAGAGGTGCTGCTAGAGAGCATTCCTAGCGGGGAACTACTGGGAGATTCAACACTGGGTAGTGACAATGAAATCTGGAAGGGTCCCCTCAGATATGAAGCTGAGTGGTGTTCAGTTACTGGACTTCTGTGCTCGTTATGGACTGGTCATAAGAAACAAGAACAATGTTCACAAATAAAGAGGTGCACATTTGCACTTGACACCAACAGGTCCGTGGCCACAGTTCAATGATCGACTTTGAGGTTGTGTCATTGAACTTGCGGCTGCATGTTCTGGACACTCAGGTCAAGAGAGGGGCGGAGTTGTCAACTGATCACCACCTGATGGTGAGCTGGCTCCAATGGTGAGGGGGACACCAGTTAAATCTGGTAGACCCAAACATATCATGAGGGTCTGTTGAGAACGTCTGGCAGAGTCCGCTGTAAGAAAGATTTTCAACTCCCACCTCTGGCAGAGCTTCAACTATGTCCCAGGGGTGGACATTGAGTCTTAGTGGGCCATGGTCAGTACCTCCTTTGTTGAGGTGGCAGACTGGAGCTGTGACCGCAAGGTGGTCAGTGCTGTGACCCTCGAACCCTGGGTTCCATAATGCTCTCGATGTTGTGGGGCTGTCTTGGCTGACACGCTTAAGTAACACAGTGTGGACGGTGCGGGCTGTGCCTCTGGATTGCCAAACACGGGTGGTGATCCCCTTTAAATAGGGGGATCAGAGATTGTGCTCCAACTTCAAGGGGGGATCACACTCCTTAGCCTCCCTGAAAAGGTCTACTCATGGTTGCTGCAGATGAGCGTCTGTCGGGTGGTTGAATTTTTGATTCGGAAAGAGCAGTGTGGTTTTTGTCCTTGTCATGGAACAGTGGACTAGCTCTATAACCTCAATGGTCCTTGAGGGTGCATGGGAGTTTGCCAAGCCAGTCTGTGTGTGTACTGTGGACCTGGAGAAGGCCTCCATGTTGAAGAAGGAGTTGAGCCAAAGGGCAAGCTCTTAATTATCGGTTGATTTACGTTCCCCATCTCCCCTATCTGAGTCACTGCTCTTGCAGTGACCGCCCCGTGCACAGAGTAACATTTTAAACTATTTTTTTCTGTGTTTCTAGGTTTCTTCTCACCACCAGCTGCAGTAGACATACCTCTCTGATGGGCTAACAACTGGGCTAAAAATAGGCTAGTCACAACAAAGACTTTGTTAGCTGCCAGAGCTAAAGCAACTAACGCAACTAGCATAATCAGCACACCACCGAATGATATGGTGTACATAGAGATCTTTTGATTCCATCTATTCTGCTGTCCTGCTTGGATCTCCGGTACCTGCCGTGAAAGCTGCCGAGCGGACAGAGGATCACGTACTCCAGGGAACATCTGCTCCAGCTGTTCCACCATTTACACACGCTGCGGTTCTAAACCTCCTGGGGGAGATTCTGCGCACCTCATGCCAGGATTCCCCGAACATCCCACCATCCCCCCACACAACAAAAAAAAGGACCAGGAGGGGAAAGAAAAAGGGCTCAACTTAGGCGGGAGGGAGGTAAATACCAAGTGCTCCCCTCGGTCATATTAGATAACATAAGCTCGCTACGTGGGAAGACGGACGAACTCTAGGCCGATGTGAACCACATCAACAAGTACCGGACTGCCTCTATCCTTGCATTTACAGAAACATGGCTAAATACTAAGAACAATAATGATAAGTCACTGCACATAGACGATTTCGGCCATCCCACAAGGCTAGACCGGGACGCTGTTACTACAGGGTAACACCATGGCGGGGGGGTCTGCCTCTACGTTATGCCCCAGTGGTGTAAGACGGTGGTCATCAGGCAGACCCTATGCAACTCAAACATTGAGCACCTAGCGTCTGCCTGCGCCCCTTTTATCTCGCTGGAGAATTCCCTCCCACAACTTTTTCCCAATTCTGGTATACATCCACCCCAAACCCAATGCAGCCTCAGCCTCAGAGCATATCAGAGCCACTCTTGACAGATTTGAGCAGATCTTGCCTTATGCCCCCAAATTCATTATGGTTGATTTCAATCAGGATGTCAACTGTAAGCCCGTCTGGGGAATGCACTTGACAAATGTTTTGGATCCGTCCCTGATGCCTACAAAGCTGCCCCACCCCACCTCAGCTCTGCTGACCACCACTCCATCCTGCTTGCTCCTGCCTATGCACCGTTGGTAAGCAGGTAGAGTAACAAAGATCATCAAGGAGTGGATGCCAGACAGCATTGATAGGGCTTCAGAGGTGCTTTGAATCCACGGACTGGGACAGTTTTACATCTGCGTCCGAGGATATCGGCGAGCAGGTGGAGACTGTCTCATCCTACATCTCCTTCTGTGTCAACAGTATCATTCCCACAAAAAAAGTCATTATGTTTGCTAACAACAAACCCTGGGTGACTAAAGAGCTAAAGGAGATTCTAAATAGGAAAAAAAAGAATCTTCTTCACTGGCTCTGAGGCTGAGAAGAAGGAGGTAAACAAGGAGGTAAACAAGGAGGTCAAACAAGCCACAAGAACTGCCAAGCTGAGATATAAGAATAAGGTGGAGCAAACATCTGTACAAGGTGACCTCTGCTCAACTTGGCAGGTCATCAAAAATATAGCCTCGGTGAACACAGCTTCCCCCAGTTGTACAACCATTCAAATCCCACGGAGCAACCCAACATCACTCCCAAATGACCTCAACTCCTTCTTCACCCGCTTTGCGAGTAACAAAAGATCCCAGATTGATCTGGCCGGAGATTTCCATCTCCTTCTCCATAACTCCCTGTCCTCCAACACAGTGCCCCGATTCTCATCCCAAAAAAGGGGACCCCTTAGGCCCTTAACGACCTCAGGCCAGTGGCTCTCACCCCCCTGGTGACGAAGACTTTGGATAGAATTGTAAAAGCTCAAATCACCAGAGTAATTGAACCCCTGGTTGATCTTCTCAAATTTGCCTACAGGGCTCGCAGAGGGATGGATGATGCCAAGATTTTCCTCACCGACTCCATACATCGACACCTGGAAACCCCCCCACAACACAGCCAGGTATCTTTTTGCTGACTTCTCTCAGCCTTCAATACCCTGCATCCCTACATACTGGCGGAGAAGGTGATGACACATTTCCACCTCAACCACTGGCTCATCCAGTAGATCATCAACAATTTGATCCCAGAGGGTGCTGGTGAACAATGTCCTTTCCTTCACCCGCTTCGCCTCCACCGGCTCACCACAAGGCTGCATCCTGCTTCCCTTCCTCTTCCTCCTCTACACAGATGAAGACAGGTTCCCCCAACAAGACTGTTGCCTGGTAAGATTTGCAAATAACGCTGCTCTCCTGTCCCTACTGTCCCTACTCTCCAGTTCCTCACTCCTCCACGGTTCAGCCCTACAAGACTTCACGCTCTGCTGCGAAGCTTCCTGCCTGAAGTTGAATGTGAGCAAGACCAAGGACACAGTCATCACATTCTCCAGCAGGCAGAGGCAACTGGCGGAAGTAATCACCACCACCATACAGGTGGAGCCAGTAAAAAACGGTGAAGAAGTATGGATTCCTGGGCACTGTCTTTGACAACCTCCAGTAGTTCTCCTTTAACACTGAGGTGATCATCAGGAAATGTCACCAGTGGCAGTATCTGCTCGGGAAGTTGAGGTCATTTGATGTTCGCAACACAATCCTTCTTCTTCTTCTCCTTTCAGCTTTTCCCTTCAGGGGTCGCCACAGTGAATCAACCTTCTCCATCTAACCCTATTCTCTATATCTTCCTCTCTCACACCAACTAACTTCATATCCTCTCTCACTACGTCCATAAATATTCTCTTCGGTCTTCCTCTGGACCTCCTGCCTGGAAGCTCCAATTCCAGCATCCATATACCAATATATTCACTATACCTCCTCTGACACAACCATCTCAGTCTGGCTTCTCTGACCTTCTCTCCAAAACATCTAACATGTGCTGTCCCTCTGATGGACTCATTCCTCATCCTATCCATCCTCGTCACTCCCAAAGAGAACCTCAGCATCTTCATCTCTGCTACATCCAGCTCTGCTTCCTGTCTTTTCTTCAGTGCCCATGTCTCCAAACCATACAGCATCACTAGTCTCACCACTGTCTTGTACACCTTTCCTTTCATTCTGGGTGATATTCTTCGATCACATAGTACCCCTGACACTTTTCTCCAACCGTTCTAACCTGCTTTAACCCGTTTTGTTACCTCTTTTCCACACTCTTCGTTGCTCTGGACTGTACTTGAAATCCTCCAACTTCTTGATCCCCACTCCCTGTAGCCTCACCGTTCCACTCAGGTTCCTCTCATTCACACACATATATTCTGTCTTGCTGCAGCTAACCTTCATTCCTCTCCTTTTCAGAGCATACCTCCAACTCTCAAGATCTTCCTCAACCTGTTCCCTGCTCTCACTACAGATCATAATGTCATCTGCAAACATCATGGTCCATGGAGATTCCTGTCTTACCTCATCTGTCAGCCTGTCCATCACCACTGCAAAAAAGAAGGGATTCAGAGCTGATCCCTGATGAGGTCCCACCTCCACCTTGAACCACTCTTTCCCTTAACTTCATTGCATGGCTCATCAACTATATCCCTCTATAGTTACAGCATCTCTTTACATCCCCCTTATTCTCAAAAATGGGCACAATCACACTTCTTCTCCATTCCTCAGGCATCTTCTTACTCTCTAAGATTCTGTTGAATAATGTAGCCATAAACTCTACCGCTGCCTCTCCTATATACTTCCACACCGCCACAGGTATATCATCAGGACCAAGTGCCTTTCCATTCTTCATTCTCTTCAATACCCTCCTCACTGCACTTCACCCTTACTAATCTCTGCTACTCTGTGGTCTACAATAGTCACCTCTTCTACCCTTCCCTCCCTTTAATTTTTCTCATTCATCAGCTCTTCAAAGTACTCTTTCCATCTTCCCATCACTCTTCTCGCATCTGTCAATACATTTCCCTCTCTATCCTTAATCACCCAGACCTGCTGTACGTCCTTTCTGCCTCTATCTCTCTGTTTTTCCAACCTGTATAAATCATTCTCTCCCTCCTTACTGTCCAACTGAGCATACAAGTCATCGTATGCCCTTTGTTTTTCCTGTGCTACCTCTACCTTTACCTTATGCTGCATCTCCCTCTCCTGCCTGTTCTCCTTAGTCCCCTCAGTCTCCACTTCTTCTTTGCTAACTGCTTTCTCTGTATGTACTCCTGCACTTCCTCATTCCATCACCAGGTCTCCTTATCTCTTTTCCTTCCAGACGACACACCAAGTACTCTCCTATCTGTCTCCCCTATCACACTATCTGTAGTTGTCCAGTCACCTGGAAGCTCTCCCCTGGAAGCTCTCAACTCCTCCCTGACAACCATCGTCACTAGAGTCATCCTAAAAACTACCATCCTATGTTGTCTAGCTACACTCTCACCAACCATTATTTTGCAGTCACTGATCTCTTTCAGATTACCTCGTCTATACAAGATGTAGTCTACCTGTGCGTTCCTACCGCCGCTCTTATAAGTTACCAAATGTTCCTGTCTTTTTTGGACAAAGTGTTCACGACAGGCATTTCCATCCTTTTTGCAAAGTCTACAACCATCTGTTCCTCTGCGTTCCTATCCAAACCTGTCCATCACTTCTTCATCACCTCTATTGCCTGCACCAACATGCCCATTCAAGTCTGCACCAATTACCACTCTCTCATCTCTGTGGATATTCTGCATCACTTCATCTAACTCATTCCAGAATGCCTCCTTCTCCTCTAACTCACATTCTATCTGTGGGGCATCGCCATGAACAACATTAAGCATCACACCTTCAATTTCTAGTTTCAGACTCATAAGTCGATCCGACATTCTTTTCACCTCCAGAAAATTTCCTAACAAACTTCTCTTTCAAGATAACGCCTACTCTATTTCTCTTCCTATCAGTACCATGATAGTACAACTTAAAACCTGCTCCTAAGCTTCTAGCCTTACTACCTTTCCACCTGGTGTGTGTGTGTATATATATATATATATATGTATATTTGGATGATTCCTTTCCGCAACTTTCATCAAGAAAAGTGATCAGCAACATTGAAAACACCAACAACAACAGCTTCAGTAACAACAAGAAAATCAGTATCAACTAAAATGACATCCACAGCAACATCAGTTTTAAGTACAACATCTGTAGAAATCCAATCAATCATACCAACAACTATTGCAACAACTTTAACAACTACAGCCAAAAACATCAAAGACAAAAAAGAGCAACCACAACATGAGGAACTCTCACAACTATACCAACAACCTAATATTCAACAACAGCAGTATCCACTCCAGTGACAATAAGATCACATAAATATAATCAAGAACTAAGATAAGAAAAGATAAGATCAGTCGTAACAACAGTCATTTCAGTCATAACAGTAAAGATTAGACACACATTAGCCAAAGAAACAACAGCATTAAAGATAACAAGATTATCAACCACAACAAAAGCCAGCAAACAAAAAACATGACTTTGAATATTTTTGAGTAATAGCCTAACTATGTATAATTTTGAGGTATTTTCTTCCAAATCTTTAGTTTAGTATCTTTAGTGCCTTTTTCCCCCTTCAATATCTTCATCCTATATTTAATAAAAATGTACACTTCTAATTTTCAGGTTGTTTTTTTTTTGTTTGTTTCTTGTTACATTTTTTTTTCTCTATTTCTCTCATTAAATGAATGAAGTCATGTGTACAACCACTCTTGATTGAACATCATGCTCATTAGATGCTTCACATCCACTGACTTGAAGGAGAAGAAACAAAGAGATAAAAAGAAACACAGTTCCAATTACATTCAGCACTCAGCTTTCATGAAAAGCTGGAGTATTTCTGGCTGCTCATTTTCCAAACGCTCTCATTATATGGCAATCATACTGAGAACACAATGACAGTATTTCAAATCATAGTTTTAAAGCGAAAAGCTTGACAAGTTAAAGATAATTAAAATATAGTTTGTTTTTGTCTTTCAATAACAGAGAAATTGTATGTTGGATTTTTTTTTGTCTGTCTGGGTGTTGAGTTCTGCTCTGAGTGGAAACAGGCAATTAAAGAGCAGGAGATTTAGCTTGAAACACAGTGATGTAATCCCTCTTAATCTGGACATTAAGATGATAATCTATAATTTCAGCAGCTTTATGTGAAGTTCTAGACTTGTATTTGTGAAGAGATTGTTCCCTCACTGCGGCTCTTCAGAATAATTACACCCTTCAAAGATGGGAAATTGCTATGCACCGCTAGCTATTTCCTGAAGTCATTTTCTGTGCGACTTCTCTGTACTTTATTTGTTCATTTATGAAAACATTTTTTTTTATTATTATAGCTGGATTTTACCCCCACCCCTTACCCCGTGATGCTGTCTTTAATACTATAAAGCTTAAATGGGCTGAAACTATTCAAGTAAGAGGTTAGAATTTAAAACTACTGCACGATTGACCCCATTTGTCTTGGCCAGCTTGGAGAAATTACGATTTTTACACGTGTCCATTTAAGGAACGGAGCTGTAAACATGTATGTTGGTGTAAATTTAATATGCATGTTAGTTATTAAAGTGTGTGTGAACTGTGGGTACTATTCAAATGTTTGGTTAGACTGTGTATGGCATAATTTTAGAGGAGCTTAGAGTTGATTTTCCAATGTTTCAATAACTTAATTTATTTGCCTGGACCTAAAAAGAAGTTTGTTGCAGTTTTTCATCTTAACCCAACACAAAGTCTTGGTCTTTGTCATGTAAATTGATCACATGACCTCACAATTGTCCATTCAAGCCTGATAAGAAGATAAATTATCGAAACCATAATGGATCATACTGTAGTTTTGGATCAATCTGATGAGGGCTTTTGTCCCCAGAGAAAAAATGCCTTTTTGTTGGAGTCTTATAGAGTATTCTTATTCAGGAATTCCGTAATCACTGACAACGTTACACACAGCGTTTTTTTTTGATGATCTAGCACAGTGATCTGTCTGAATCTCCTCCATTATGTTATTCAAATATAAAATGCAGGTTTGTGTCCCATCCTGACAAAGACGTCTCTGAAAAGCACAAATGATTCTTTCAGTTGTTGAAAAGGAATATTGTATACAACAATGGAGATAATATTCTGAATTAAAAACCTTCATCATAAAGTCAAGTGAAACCGATTGGTTTACCAGAGGCATGATCCTCAGGCCCAGGCAACCTGACCTTGTTAGTTTTAACTGTAGTGAAGCTGTTAAAATACTCCTAACTCAGGGCCTCAGGATTCAGTAGCTCCAAATAGTTTATTTAACCTATCAGGTCTGACCAGATGGTAAATGACACCGGCTCAAAAAAACAAAATATGTTTTCAGAAAATTAAAAAGCACTTCAAGGAATGGAATCATGACTACTGTAGGCACAGAGTGACTAGGGGGTCCTACAGGGTGAAGACACCTCTCCCATCCTCAGTAAGATGTTGCCCAGCTGTGTAGTAAAAGGTTGGAACAAGATTTTTGACACCTATGAACATTATTATTTTTTTTTATCCTTTGAAGCAAGTGAATGGAGCCTAAATTTGGTACTGGTAAGACTGAAAAGGCCGTATTTGCCAGAACCTCTAGCCCTAACCCTCATCCAAACGCTCAACCCAACACTAAATGAAAGCAAGACAGGCTTGGGAGTGGTGCAGTTGGAAAGCCCAGCAAGAAAATGTTGGGGTATATCATTTTACGTCAAATTATTTCATGTGGTTCTTCAGATAATTCATGATTATGATGACCACTCTGGTGATGTATTCATAACCCCCTTTAACTTACCTTAAAAAGAAAGACCGCTTTTTTTTTTTTTTTTTTCAACTTTGAAACAAGTGTCAATCTTCCTGTGAATAGAGCACATATTTGGTACTTGGGAGTGGTGCCATTGGAAAACCCATCCAAGACAATGTGTGTGGGGGGGGCCGGATCCATCGCTCCATCTGATGCAATTCTTCAGTTAAATGATTTGAAGACCGCTACTTTGATGATGGTGGTTATAAGCCCCTTACCTAACCTTAACAGCCATGATTTTTGTTTGCAAATGAAAATAGTGAAAATAGTAAATAGTGAAAACTTTGAAAATAGTGTCAATAATAGAAAGCCGTAACCCCAATCCTAACCATAACCCTAGCTCAAGCTTTCGACCCCAGCTCTAACACTAAACCTTACTTTTTTACTTTTTTATTTTTATTCTCACTGCTACCACTTTTTCACAACTCTTCTTTTCAAATGCTTTAAAAAACGGCACCTGAACTTTTTTCGGACTTCACCAATAACCTTGTAATCTTTGTTCAGGTGTGAGTGTGAGTGCTCTGCCAGGATGGGGTGTCGTAGCTTGCAAGGGGGGGGGCATTGCTTTTCCAGCTTTTGGGTAGAAGCTGTTTTTGATCCGAGATGTGTTATTTTTGATTGTCCTTTATCGATTTCCTGATGAGAGTGGCACAAACAGGCTGTTGCCCAGGTGGGAGTTGTGCATGAAGAGGGTGAGAGGGACCGTGCTGAGTGCACAACCCTGCGGCGTGCCAGTGTTCAGGATCCAAGGGGAAGATGTGGAGTTCTCCACCCTCACCACCTGAGGCCGGTTGGTGAGGAAGTTGTAGTTCGACAAACACAGGGAGGCAGGCAGACCCAGGTTGAGGAGCTTCAGGGCCAACTTGTCTGGGAGGACAGTGTTGAAGGCCAAGCCGAAGTCCATGAACGGCATCCTGACGTAGGTGTTTGGACGTTGAAGGTGGGACAGGGCCGTGTGAAGTGCTTGAGGTGTGGCTGTGCGTGTATGTGTATTTTTATATCCAAAAAATGATGTACTTATATACATATATATGTATGTTGCACACGTGTATGTGTGTCTGTGAAAATGTGAGCATGCCATCTTAAGCACAGGGTTTGTCTGACAGGTGAAAAATTAATCAACAATATGTCTGATATCTTCCTCATAGTATGTTGTCCCCTTGGGCTCTTCAATCTTTTTGCCAGTCAGAAAGAGACTTGGCATGACAGAGAGAGAAAAGATTGGCTGCTCTGACTTTTGAGGGCTGTTGAGGGACCTTGTCCCTCAGGCAGTCCTTTGGTGGGTGCGAAGGGAGTGTGGGATACCAGATCCCATAATATGGGCCATTTGGTTTCCATATGATTACGAGCCTGGTTCACATTGCAGTGAGTTAGATTCATTTCTGGTGAGGGTTGGACTCCGCCAGGGCTCCCCTTTGTCACTAATTTAGTTCATAACCTTAACTTTGGACAGTGTGTCGATGGTATTTGAGGACTTGGTCTCTGCTTTATGCAGATGATGTGGTCCTGTTGGCTTTATCACACAATGATCTCCAGCTCTTTCTAGACCAATTTGAGCCACTATAGTGAATACATTAAGAACAAGAAAACGAAAAGTATTTCAGCTCATCCAATGGTTTTTAGTATTCTCAATTCAATATATTTTCAGTCCTTTATTTAAATAGATGAGATCTTGTTGCGCGGGATAGTGGTTGGTGTTTTTATCTCACAGCACAAAGAAACCTGGTTCAATTACTGCCTTTCTATGTGGAGTTTGCATGTTCTCCCCTTGTTTGTGTGGGTTTCCTCCAGATACTCCTGTTTCCTCCCACTGTCCAAAGACACACAGAACATTAATTGGAAAAACTTGGAAAATTGCCCAAATGTGTGAATGAGAGAATGAATGTGTGTCTCGATATGTGGCACTGTGATCGACTGGGAACTGGTCCCGGGAAAACTCCACCTCTTACCAAATGACAGCTAGAATAGGCTCCAGCATCCCCATGACACTGAGTACAGGGTAAGTGGTAGATGATGGTTATGTAACAAAATAATAAAAAACCATAAACAGGATATCACAGACTCCAATTAAGCAAACATAATATGAAGAGAGAAAAAACTATCGAGGCAAATAAAAAAAAAATTAGAAACAATCACATTAACCCAGGGGCACAATTTTCTTGATTTCTTTCAAATTAGACTCAAACTCTACCAGTCTTACCACCTCAAAGAGCTTCAGTTCTTTCTGAATGTAATTCTAAGAAAATGATGCATAATTTCTGAAAGCTCTATTACCTATTCAGCTTGAATGTGTTTAATAGACATTTGTATAATGTTCTGAGTGTGTTAATGTTGTTTTCTAGACTTGAATGTGAAGATAATAGGAAGGAATCGATTTATAAAGAGATCTAGAGATCGCCACTGAGCAGCAGTATAAAGGAACAATAATGTACACAGTTTGCACAGGCAGTAACACTGATGACACTGAAAAATGCATAATGCAGAGTGATATGCAGCATCCAGTTTCTACAGGTACTGTACATACGCATTCATGAAAGGCAAGCCCATAATTTAACAAAGGTAAAAAACATAGCTGAGACTAAGCATGATCTTACCTGGAAAGAAAAGCCGTATTTCTTCTTTTCCTAAGAGGAAAACATGATTTAACTCTCAGCTTCAGGGCATGATTTTCAGTATGTGTCTAAACTAACAAATCATGATTGATAAGGATACATAAGTATTTTTAAGCAGGTATCAGCTTAATTTCAACCCTCTGAGTAGTTCAGATTTTCAACAGTTGTGATTGTTTCCCTTTACCATTGGAAAATAACAACTTGATTTGTGCCCATTGAGCAGCATCAAAAGTTGACTGCAAGAACTGAAAGGGTGTTGTCACTGAGGGGGTCAAGTAATAATTAACCTAATCATATGTGTAAAGATAAAAGCAGGATTTGGAAAGTCATTACATGCATTATTTAGATATGTGGAAAAGAGTAGCACCCCTAATGTAGATCCCTGGGTGACACATTTTGAATTAGTGAATGATGAAAAAAAACCCACAAAGTGGATACACTGAGTTCTGTCTGAAAAGTTATCTGAAAACCAACTGACAGTATGGCTGGATACGCCGACACTGTCGAGTTCATTCATCAGAATGATGTGATCAGCAGTATCAATACCTTTTGACAAGCTAATAAATAAAGCAGCACTGTGTTTTTTTGAAGTCAGATGCCTCAATAACATAATTTCGAGCTTAATAGCAGCAGTAATTGTGCTCATTTTCCAAAGCCTGACTGTTTCCTGAGAAGAATACATCTGCATTTAAACATCCTTGAATTGTTCATTCATAAACTTCTCCAGACATTTAGGTAAAATACGTGATTTGAAAATTGGCCTTTAATTATTAACAAGTGATAGTCTACTTTTAGCAGAGGAAATAATTGGGCTTATTGTCACATCAGGAGAATCAGACCATCGGCAGGACTGGAATTAAAATATTGGTCTGATGATTCAACTATGGAGCCCACTGCCAGTTTCAGAAAATGGGGATGAAGATTATCTGAATCACCAGATTTATGAAGATCCAGTAATTTCCAAACTCTGTATCTCCAATAAAGTAATGAATAAAAAAAATTTGAATCCCTACAGAAAATTAGGAGATGTAAGGACCATCCTCATTTGTTTGATTTGAGACTGATTGTAATTACTGAAATTTAGAAGCTGATGAATTCAACAATTGAGAATTACTGACTTGTTGGATATATTTTTTGAGCTTTTCACAATGATTGATGGATAGGTTATTTGTTGTCAATCTATGAAGACTGTTTTCCTGATTTGTTCTGCATTTGCTCAGGACAATTTAGATTACTGGTAGTTTAACACTCAAAAAACAGTCAAAAAACAGACTTGACTCTCTTAACATGAGAAGTCAAACTATTTTGAAGCTCTATTTAGTCAATCGACCTGAAACTGTTGAGAATGATGGATAAATTAATTGGAGAGGTGGAAACAAGTCAGCGGGAAAGTATTTCTATTCAGTTTGATTTTATTTTCAGTTTTACAATTCCTTTCCTGAAGTGATATCCGTCAAGATTCCCACTCAACAGTTCTGTCAAAACAAACAAAATGTATAATATATTCAGCAAATGAACAATGAATAACCAAGATAATACTTTACTGACCCCCATTAGGGAAAATTGTTTCACAGTCGCGCAACAATTCAATCAATGAATATGAATATAAAAGGAAGAGACAATTAAAAGGACAAAGTCAACAAGGATAAAAACAGGTGAAAGAATGACAAGAATGAATGACCTGCCCATCAGCCAAAGGTCGTCATGCGGGGGGGGGATTGTCAAGGATATCACCGAATTTGTCCTTCACCCTCCCCACTGCCGCCGATTCAAAATTGTCCAAGTTCAGTCCACCACCGAGCGGGCTTTCCTCACCAGCTTGTTGAGCCTACGGACCTTGCCATTCCTGGCACCGCTCCACCAGAACACTACAGCAAAGTAGAGCATGCTGGCTACCAAAGACTGGGAGAAGGTCTCGAGGAGCCTGCTACAGACGCCAAACAACCTCAGTCTCCTCAGGAAGAATATCCTTCTCTGACCCTTCCAGTAGAGGGCATCTGTGTTGCATGACCAGTCCAGTTTATTGTCAATGCGGACCCCAAGGTACTTGTAGGAGTCCATTATCTACACCTCTTCACCCTAGGTGGTGATTGGTATTTGTCTCCTCCGAATCTTCCTAAAGGCTACAACCACCTCCTTGGTTTTGGAGATGTTGAGTAGAAGATGGTTCTGTTTGCTCCACTCAACAAAACTCTAAATCAGACCTCTGTACTCCTCGTCATCGTTGTTGATGCATCCAATAATGGAAGAGTCATCGGAGAACTTCTGGAGATGGCAGGAACTGGAGTTGTGCCAGAAGTTGGAGGTGAAGAGAGTGAAGAGGAATGGAGACAGGATAGTACCGTGGGGCACTCCTGTGCTGCATGTCACGGCCTCGGAAACACAGCCATCCACTCTGACATACTGCAGTCGTCCTGTGAGGTGGTCCAAGATCCAGGCAGTGATGTCAGGGTGAAGTTGCATACTCAGCAGCTTTTCCTTAAGGAGTGTGGGCTGGATGCTGTTGAAGGCACTGGAGAAGTCAAAGAATGTGACTCTCACAGTGCTTCTTGCACCCTGTCAGATGGGACAGGGCCCTGTGTGTGAGGAATTTGATGGGATCCTCTGTTCCTTCAGGTGCTGGAGTACAAGCTTCTCAAATGACTTCATGACATGTAACGTTAGTGCCACTGGCCTGTAGTCGTTGTGCACTCAAACATCCTGTATTAGGTACTGGGACTATGCAGAAGGTCTTCCAGAGGTCAGGCACCTTCGGCAACCTCAGAGAGAGAGGTTGAAGAGGTCCTGGAAGACTCCAGCAAGCTGCCCAGCAGCTGGCTGGTGGTTAGGGTGAAGCTGTTGTTGGGGAGATGTGGCTGTGTCAGTATTTGGGGGGATGGGAGGCTGTCCGAGGAAGCTGTTGATAGGCGGGGGGAAGGGGGGGGGGGGCTGCGGGGTGTGTGGGTGTTAATGTTC